>CM042144.1:96500158-96615158 GCA_023376005.1 Doryteuthis pealeii
TTAACTTTAGTAGATGTCGCTATTTTTTTATCTTATGCTTTGATTTATGTTAGACAAGCTTTCTTCATGTTTTACTTGTTTCTTACAACAACGTTCTTCATTATATATATATATATTTTTTATTTTGACAATGAAGAAAGTGTGAATATATGTAGACATTTTGACTGCTGCCGAGATGCCTAGACACGATGGTTTTATTTTATAAGTTACTTAGCTTAAAAAAGTTTATTCTTTGTATCTTTTTAACGTCTTTTTGAAATTACAGATTAAACCACGTATTTCTGTTTCTTCCTCGTACCCATTCATTACTTATTTTGTTTTCTCTATAAACAACTCTGACATTTTCGTTCTCACCTGCTTTACACAGTGACATGCTTTAGTTTTACTTGTTCATAGAACAGAAAATATAATTAATAAAGTTTGTTTTTAAAGCATTTATCTAGTGGTTTGGTGCAATATGTATGTTAACTGCTATAATAGTTGGTTCTGGAGAGCATACATTCCCAGTTTTCAATATTGATGATAACACCCAAAAATATATATCTATTTCTCTGAATGTTTGAGATGAGGCTTGAAGATTAGTATTATCTGCGTTATTCGGACTATTGTCCCCATCTTCATTGTTATTTGTATAACGTTTCGGTCGATATGCCCTTCGGCCTTCTTCAGATATTTCTTGTCGAACTGGGTCATGTCCGCCGAATGAATGATAGACGGATACCGAAGGATACATTTTATGCAGAGCCGGATTGGTCGCCCGCAGCAGCGTTTTAAGGATGTCTGGTGATTTGGCATTGCTCCTTCCAGCTGCGAAAATTTGGCTCAGGACCGCCTTCGGTGGCGACAGGCTCTCTGTAGAGGACTGTTCATGTCTGAGGTTACCCTAGCGCAACACCATGGACCTAGGAAGTCCAGAAGAAAACAAAAGCAACGAGACATCGGCACATCAACATCTTCAGGGACAGATTGTATTCGAAAGAAGTAGATTGTATTCGATAGGAAAGGTGTGTGTAATATCATTCGCAGAAAACAAACAGTCATAGTTAGTATCTAGAATCAAACACGAAATTCCTGGGTCCTCATTAAACACCTGAGTTGTTTATGTTCGTTGGAAAATAACATCCTGTAAGCATGTATCAATTAATTGTTCGCCACTGACTGACAGTTCCTGGCAGCCGTGAGAGTAAGGAGCCTGACAGATGAAAATTCTGTTGGGTTTCACTCCCTACTAGAGCTAACTGTTAAAAAAGTCGAGCCCCACTAATAAGACGTATATATATGAGAGAGAGAGGCCGATAAACCAGTGTGCAAATATCTTCGGCGAAAAATTGATTTTCAGCTGGGTATTAAATTTCACTCTCTAGTTTATATGTTTTCATTATACTTATTTATGGGTTATATATATATATATATATATATATATATATATATATATATATATATATATATATATATATATATACTCCCATAAATTTGGTATGAGCTCTCTAATTGGTGATTTAAATTAACTTTCCCTATTAAGCATATAAGCACTGATCATTTGCCTGCAAACTTGATCTGTCTGTGATCGTAAAAATATATAAACACACTTAGGAGAGTAACACATATGTTCATCCGAATCATTTTATTGATGGCCAGAGGATCGTATTAATAATACTAGAGGCCTAAGAGAAAAATATATGAGTTTTTAATGGTTAATATTTATTTAAATTGACATACCACCAAACTTAAACAGTCTTGATCCCATTTCCTAAAGGTTTGATAGCATACACACACGGACACACTCAAACACACGTAAACACACATATACACGAGTACGTGTGCTTGATATGATACATATAGATATAATGAGGACTTTATAGAAAGTGTGTGTGTGTGTGTGTGTGTGTATGTGTATGTGTATGTGTGTGAGTGTCTTGTGCGTGTGTGCGTGTGTGCGATTAATTTATATTAAATTTACATGCCCAAGTATATGAATGATATCTATATAAGTTAAAAGCAATAACTCGTTTTTTTATAAAAGATGATGCCAAAAGGAAATGAATAAGAGTTGGCGTACATAATTTGTAAATAAATTTGTTAGAAAAGAAATAAAGGACAATTTGAATATGAAATAAACATTTAATTGGCCAACGAAAACATCGAATCTAAAGAAAAAAAACATTTTTGCATAAACATGAAAAAATATCAAATAAATAATCGTTTCTTAAACCGGATTTTAATTTTCCTAACCTTTCAATGTTAAGAAATACAATTTTGTACAAAAAAAAAAAAATAACCTAGGGAGAAATAGAAATGTTAAATGTTTAAGCAAAAAAAGTTCTCCTTTTAAAATATTTATTATATATGCAAGAACACATTGGATGGAATAAATCAATGAAACTGAGCGTTGATGAAAAATGTGATGAATTGCTTAAGAACAGTTGAAACATGTTATGACAAAAAAAAAAAACTAACAAAAAGAATGAACTTGCGAAATAAAAATTTACACAAACAGAAACAAGAAAATGAGAAAAATGTTAATTTTGGTTGGTTGGATTTTACAGCTTGTCAACCCCAAAGATTTTTGTTTTATTCATTTTTATCTAAATTCTTCTTAATAAACACATTTCTAAAACACACTTTATCTATTTAACTCATCGATGGTACATCAACAGGTGCTACTGTTATGGTTTAACGATCGTCGCATTTATTTTGGCGCGAAAAATTCGGAAGGTAACAAAGGACTTTTCCGGAAGAAGTTAAAAAGCGGATGCGAGGACTTCCGGTCGGAGAAACAAAGGGGTTAAGATGCCGGAAATAAATTTGATCGTTGATAAAATGCAAACAAAGGAGGCGCGTAGGCGTTTGAAATATACAAAAGGCAAAACAGTTCGACCCGACGCGAACAGTCAGGAGGAGACGGCGAATGGAGTGACCGAAGCTCACGGTCCATCGCTGCCAGCGAGTAGTGAGTCGCGCCCACCCATTTCACCTCCCGATCGCCAGCCTGCAAAATTAGTAGTTCCCATTGTCAAGCTCACTACCCACACGCACCACGAGGGAATTAAAGAAATACAAAGTTCAATCTCCTACTAGATACATATGTCTTGTGTCTTCGTTAAGCGACCCCTACATATATCGTCTAAGTGTTAGTGACGATATCCGCTACGATACGTACGTCGATTTAGCAGCGTGAGTTTGAAGAAGCCGCTATGTAACATATATAGAATTTGATGCCAGTATATAACATATACAATTTATTGTCGGTAAAGAAGGCGCTATGCAACACTACCACTCCGGGTCAGAGTCGATCTGGAATCAATGGCAATGAAGTGAAAAAGAAACAGAATTTTGGAAATCATTTCATTGATCAATATCAGAGATTCGGATAGCGTACATATAAGATCATTGGCGCATTGTAACTGTCAGAATCCTGCCAGTGGGATCCTCAGAACAAGATGACCAAGGATTGTAAAGGCTACGTTTGAGTAATTCTTATAGATATGATATATTGCTGATATTGAGCACTTTCTATCATATATATATATATATATATATATATATATATATATATATATATATATATATACATACATACATACATAGGTACATAGATACATAGAGAGATTTATTTGCATGGGAACAAGTCTTCTTATAGATAGATAGATAGATAGATAGATGGATAGATAGATAGAGATATGTATACAATCATAAGCACACACATACATACATATGTATACATATATATTTAGACAACATTAAACACATACGCGCTCGCACACAAGCACACACACACACACACACACACATATATATATATATATATATATATATATATATATATATATACTCATCCCTCCGAACACATACCCCACAAAAAACATACACATATACTCTTTTTTAGCAAGCTATTTAGGCGTAATGTTTATCGTAGCATATTCGTATAAAAAGGTCACAGTGACCCGAATTCGTCTACTGGTAAGAGTATTTACGGGTTTCGCAGGAGCTTTTATTTCTCCGTAGTTGTAGGCAAATTGTCGGACAAAGAAGACAAAAACACAATGGAAATTTAATACATGTATTGACAAATAATACAATAACTTTTTTGCAAATTTTATTGGTATTTGCTACGAGACTTATCTGAGTTAAGTAATGTTCTTGGAGTAGTGGTGATAACAGGGGTATTCTGTTGCCGGTTGGAAAGTTGATAGGATGCTTGTTCAGACGTTTATCGTTCTTCCTGGCAACCGGTTCAGTGATAAGTGATAGGGGATTATATTTTAGAAGCTTCTCGCCCCGGGTAACAGTTCCTTTAATATGACGGTGAATGCGCCCTTTTCAAGTAGACTATTTAGACTTCAGCCTTCTATAGTGTGATTTTGTGCCTTCGAAAGTGTGCTGTGAAAAAAATGCCTCCGTCCAGGTCAACGGTCCGTAGATAAGTAAGCCTGTTTTTGGTCATCATGGGTGAAGTTTAGGGACCGCTATTTACGCGACTACCCTCAGTGAGTACTCCGTGATAAGTTGGCCCTGTTTGGGCTAAGTGATGAGAGCGTTTGTTTTTACGTCTCTCGTCCAGTAACTGCTATGTGATAAGTGGAGAAATGTGGTTTTGGCGCCAACATATGATGTTGGCAAATCGCCCCCTAGCGGCAGGGGGAGATAATTAACTGTGGATTTCCAATACTGGATTCCCTTGCTTGCATTCCGCTTCATGCTAATGCTTATGTGATATGTATGATTTCATTGACTCCCTACCCACACACGGGTAAAACCTGACCAGAGTTTGTGGTAACAATCTAGAAGTTTAACTCGTAAGTGATATGTGTACTCTATTTTAATATTGACCTTTTCTTTATCTTCTGCCCGGGGCAGATACACCGGTTAAAAGCATATACATATATTTCTTATTTTTCTTCTGCTTCTTTCTCAGTACCAGACGACATAGCAGGTATTTATTTGTATGTCTACATTGATAAGTTCAGATTTCTAATTCAATAAGCGGCCTATTTTACTTTACGATGACTCTTACAATTGCTTTGATTGCAAAGTTCAAAATGCATTGAGCACACTAAAAATGCATATAAGCTCATTTTGCAGATACCTTTATTGTAATGGTTGTTGAAATTTTAATAATGTTTTTAAAAATATACAAATTAAAGGAGACTATTCATTAATTAAGTTATCTAAGATTATGGCCACGTGTCAGACTAAATTAACCTTAATAACACTTGTTTACAAAGAAATTAAGGCAAGCACAAAAATAACTGTTTTAACCTAATTTTTTTTTTTTTTTGGGGGGGGGGCTGAATTCAGATTTGAAATCCGTTTTTACTCATCACCTCTAGTTTTTTTTTAGATATGCATACTGTATATTTTGTACACATACTGTAGATAAAGGCGTATATGCATTCAGGGTTAATTTCTAATATTGTGTGACTTGTACTGTGTACTGTGTTCCCAGGTCTCAGTGCTGCTAAGCTCAAAGAGGACATCTTTGTCGGACCTCAGATCCGAGAAGTGCTGAAGGATACTGATTTTGAGGAGCTTCTTAAAAGAACTGAGAGCATGGGAAGCATTTAAGTCAGTCTGTAGTGGCTTCCTTGGTAACACACGCGTACCAAATTACCAAGCCTGTATTATTAAAGACTTATGAGGATATGGGATGTCGAATGTCACTCAAAATTCATTTTCACTTCTAACTGTTTGCAGTACTGTGAATTGTGTACATTCTGTCATCCAAGTATATTCATTCCGTCAATGTTCTTTTCTATCCTGTTTTATCTGTAATACGCTGCTGCAACTGTTGAAATAAGCACGTATATACTCTGTATATACTAAAATGAGACTATTTAAAAGACAGAAAACTAGAGGTGATAGAGCAAAACTGTTTATAAATTTGAATTCGGCACACCCAAATTAGTAAAAAAACACCTATTCACATTCTTGCCCCAGACAAAGATTTTTTTGTAAATCAGTGTAATGAATAATTGCTATATTATGGGACGTTTGACCGACTAATATTGCCGACATTTAACAGAGTAGTGAGCTAAATTTTCAATCAGTGCTTTACATGTTTAGCCTTCGAGCAGTATTGATTTAGTCATTGACGTCATTAACATTTAAAGGCAAGTGTACAAGCAATAAATCGGTTAACTTTTACCTTTAAGAAAGATGGAAAGTAACTCGCTACGTCATTCATTGGTGGATTTCAATTCAAGACACCGGAGAGGACTGTCCCTGAAGTTTTACGAGAGCAGAAGGAAATTGATTGATAAAATTATACAATTTCTTACTTAATAGATATTTCAAATTATAGCGTTCTACTTAAATATAACTTGATCCCTTTCGAGGAACAATACACCACCTGAGGCCGTGACCACACAGATTAATCTTTGAAGAAATATGTCTCCGTTCATTGGAACAATTTACTCCATAGAATTTATTAATTCCCGACAGTACATTGTTTACTTCCACGTATTGCTCTTGATAATAACTTGAAGATAACCAAAATTAATTGGTAAATCAATTGTTTCTGATACTCTTTAAATCTTGGATAAAGTATTTGCTGCTAAAATCTATACTCAAATTATAAATTTGTTTAAATGGATGTCTAAACAACAAATAATATCAAAACAATAAAGATTATCCTGGTAAAAGTTCATAATTTGTTTGTTGTCTTGTATTATATTAATATTTTCTATCCCCGATGAGAAATACTTTCAGCCGCTCTTAATAATTATAAGTATAGCTAAGTATGGCACGAGGTAAAATTAATAGGTAAATTAATTTGTGGTCTTAAACTCTTAAATTTTGGATAACTTATTGGTTACTAAATTAATATTCAAATAACAAATTTGTTTAAATGAACTTTTAGATACTAGATAATGTCAAAGTAAAAAAATTAATTTTTTTTTTTTAAAATCATAAACAATAAACATATTTTCCTAGTAAAATCTCATAATTTGTTTTGTTGTCTTGTATTATATTAATATTCTTACCCTGATGACACATACTTTTGGGAAGGCCGGGTATCTAGCAAAGATAACTGATATTATATATAAGTATATTTTCCAAATTATATTACATCATGTCTCTGTTGACCTTTCAGTTGCTAAGGCAATGATTTCAATTCATCTGGACAAACAGAAATATTTCTTCAAATGCTTTGCGTTGGAATAATTTGATTGTTTCTATAGAACATAGAAAATATATTCATGTTTCCGAAACCGACAATGACTCTAAAGATAAAAACCTTTGACATTGTAGGAATATAGGGCCTGACCGAAATATAGAGCTAAATAAATTTCGGTTAATATAATATTAAAAGATATAGGAAAACATCATCCTTTATAACTGATAACCATTCCAGAACAGAGACACGGACACAGACTCACACACACAGAGACACAGAGACACACACTACCCCCCATATATATAATATATATATATATATACATATTTATATATATCTATATATATCTATATATATATATATATATATCAAATAGGGTAGCGTGGAGATGAAGTTAATGGTGCTCACAATTTCTCGACTATGTGATTCTTAATTCAGTTTGAGAATCGCATAGGTGAGAAACTGTCAGTAGCAAAACGCCATTGACGTCATGTTTACGCTACCCGAACTTAGATATACTTGATCTATCAGCAATACTGAGCACTATCTACATATAAATATAGCCCACAATATTACATATATATATATATATATATATATTATATATATATATATAAATAATATATATATATATATATATATATATATATATATATATATATATATTGAGGTCGATTAAAAGTCACATCTTGCCTCCTTTAGTATCTTTAATATGTCGTTCAAAATGACGATTAGATACTTAGTGAAACCCATTAACTTTATCAGGATTAGTAGCGCCAAGTAAGTTTGATAAAATATTAAACATTGATTTTAATGTAACCGCAGGAAATGTATAATTTTCAAATTTCTTACAAGATAGCTGTCAGCCAAAACATTAAAAATGCTAATTACTCGTTAGATAGGAATTTAGATCGATATCTTGTCGTTTAAATTGAGTTTAATAACATAATCACCGTTTGCTCGCCCAATAAAATCGTTTAATTATCAAGACGTCATCCAATATGGCTGCCATCCAAATTCTTTAACTACTCATTATTCGTTTATTATTCAGCGTAAAGTTTTTTAATGTTTTAAATATTATCAGATGAGTTATTAACATACTCAAAGTTTACTGTTGTCTAGAAAGAATGTTCCTCACAATCCGAGGGAATAAGTATTCTAAAATAGGTACTACACTTGTTGCATACCCTTCTTCTTTACTTCTTTACTTACTTCTTTCTTACTCTATTCTTCTGGCCGTCTTAGGAATCTTATAACATCTTGTCTTGGTCTGGAATTTTCTAAGGTCTGGACTTCTCTTGGGGACATCGGGTCTGGTCCTGTATTGGGGATTTCTCTTTATCAGAAGCCCTGTGTCATTGTTAGATTTTAGATAATAAACATAAGACTTCGATTTACTTGATCTTATTTTATTTTTAAATCCCCAACCAGACAATTTGCGCAGATGAGAACGGCGGCGCGTAATACGTGACTTACAACCTACGAGCTCGGCTCCTACCTTCTGACTGAAACTTACTTACTATCTAAACCGGAAGATAGGGTCTTCTCTACCGGTCCTCACGGCTATCCCCGGAAGGTAGGGTGAGAACTGAGGTCAACGCTGTCACTCATTCCTCAAGGCCATCAGCTGCACTTAAAACGCCATCTTGTTTCTACACTATTGCACATAAATATTAGATATTTAATAATTATGTAACACACTGTTTTAAATATTTACATGATTTTTTTTAGTTCTCACAAATATTAACATTTTTTAAAAATATTCGTACTAACATACAAAATAATAATGTTCGAAAAAGCATTTGATTAAAAATTTGCCTTTGGAATCTGTATGACATGTAAACTTGGGCTTAAGAAGAACTGAAGAGGAGCACGTGCTTTTTGTTCTTATATATTAATAACTGTGAAGAGTTTCACAAATCGATTGATTTTTGATTATCAAATTATATCATTTAATCAGTAAAAAATAAAACAGACACGCCTTCTTTATATTTCTCTCTCTCTCTCTCTCTCTCTCTCTCTCTCTCTCTCTATATATATATATATATATATATATATATATATATATATATATATATATATATATATATATATATACATATATATGTAGTGAATATTAGAGGGAGAAATGTAGACAAAGGAACAAAGCACAGACAAGTATATGTAAGAGATATATTTCGGCGTGCATTGAGATTGGATTCATCAGTCGTTTATTTGATCATTAAAGCATCATACATGTGTTTTATAGAAGAGAAAGTGGACGGGAGGGGGTTGGATTTGGGGATGAAGTCAGGTGGATGGGATGTCGTTTGTGAGGATTTGATTGATCAGAAGGAAATCTTTAGTGGATGGGGAGAGGGAAAATATCATAAAAAAATAAAACAGACACGCCTTCTTTATATTTCTCTCTCTCTCTCTCTCTCTCTCTCTCTCTCTCTCTATATATATATATATATATATATATATATATATATATATATATATATATATATATATATATATATATTATAAGAGAGTTTTATAATTTGCTTGAAGCATTGTGTATATATTGGTTAGGAGGTTGATTTAGAAGGCTATCACAATGCAGATGTAAAGAAAAAAAATAATAATACTGTAACAATAATGTTGTGTGTTAACCCGTATTTTATTCTTGAATTTTCGAGATAAAATCTCTTTTTCAAAAGATCACTGGAACTGAAGCAGTTTAGTTATGCCATTTCTATTTAAATGAATTTTCTTTTTTGAAAATGATGGTATTTTTTATATAACTGTATTTTTCTTTATATCTGCATTGTGATAGCCTTCTAAATCAATCTCTTAAACAATATATATATATATGTATATGTATATATATATATATATATATATATATATATATATATATATATATATATATATATATATATATATATGTGTGTGTGTGTGTGTGTATGTGTGTGTGTGTGTGTGTGTATGCATAAATATATGTGTGTGGGGGTATCTGTGTCTGTTTCTGTATCTGTGTGTTTGTGTCTTTGTGTTTGTGCGGGTGTAAGAAAAATATAACACTTTAGACATTTTATGGAAGGCTTCTGGCTGATTCAACTTTCCATACTAACGAATTTTGGGGAAATCTAATTTCTTATTGACACGATCTAAAATACTTTGAAACTTACATTAAGAGTGTAGAAAAAAAAATACGCATCCATTTTTCTATCGTTGTAACATCATAAGCAAATTTTAGCGGGTTGAGAATAGATAGGTTTTTTCTAAATCCTGCAGCCGACAAAGTTCAACATCTCATCCAGTGGTATATATGTATTTACCTAACTCATCCACACGAGAATAATATTACATCAAGTCTTTTTAAGCGGTGTTTAACAGTTTTGAATTCAGAGTTTTCCTTCACCAAGATCAATGCCACACTAAGGTTAAATTGCCCAGTCTGCCCTACTATAATTTATTAAATTCTATCCTTGGCCAGTTGAAAATGACTTAATGAAAGTTCTGTGTTATGGAATCCTTTGGTAAGCGTATAATCCTATCCTGTGTATTGGTAAAGGTCCAGTGTTTTTATCTATGTCCGTCGTCAAAGAATGTTATAGTAATTATGGCCAGTAGGTTCGGTTTAAGTATTGTATCAATCACAGAGTACTGCCAGTGATTGGCCAAGAGTTAGGTCACATTATTCCGACTTAGTCTATAAGTAGGGGCGGGCATTTAACACACACCTTATATATAAACTTCTCTGGGCACCTCACGTGGTGTAATGGTTAGCAAGCTAGATTAGTAGACCATTGTTAGTGGTTCGATTCTCACTGGATGCCCCACACCTCTGGCCTTGTGCCACATCTAAGCAAAGCTTAGTAAATAACTATATATAAAATTATCAACATATAGTCGGAGGGAGAATTGATGTATTCACAATTTTCCCAATTGTATTAGCGCTATGTGAAATGTAAACAGTCTCGTTGAAGATTTAAACTCGAGTCGATATGTCCATTTCCTATTACCCGATGTGTAAGTCCACCGTCTAGTGAACTAATGGAATATCCACAAGGAACAATCAATTGTATAGAGATAATAATTGTCAATACAAAGTAAAATTTAGTGCTAAAGATACTCATAATAACAGCAGTAATTAATGCTATAATATTCTTACAGTGCCTTTTTATTTCCCTAATGACTTGTAGAATATTAGTTTGTAGCTATAACACATGAGATAATTAGTACAATATTTTAAAAATAAATGAAAGTGGTAAAATGACTCTACTCCTAGAAAAATATTAGAAAAAACGCATACATCAAAACAGACAAATGTCTTAATTGAAGGAGGAGGAAGTTATACTGTATAAGTCTATCCCTAATTCAACAACTGGGATATACAGCCCACCTTATAGGAAGGAAGGCTCAAATGTCTAAGATACGACATTTATGATAACATTATATTTACATCTTACGTAAACCACGAGACACTCGTATTGACTGTCAGGCCGCTAGAAAAATACGCACACAGAAAATACCAAAGTTACCAAAAATATATTCAATTTTTACATTCTTTAATGAGGCTACTCTTTTAATATAAAATATATATAAAAATTAACAAGAAAGGAACGGGGTAGCAGTGAGAAAGTGCTGGTTATGACGTCAAGGAAAGAGAGATACAACGATATGAAATGCAACCGGTTTTATTACAAATATGCATATTAAAATGATACAACAAAGAGTAGAACGTTCATAGTTTTGGTCGGACAAGCAACCCGAAGTTTAATAAGAGTTCTTTTAAAGTTAACAGCACCAAAGTTGATTATAACCGTAATTATTAGTTTAGTTCTCAGCTCCGCAAGGTCTTAGCCGTAGTCATTAGTTTAGTTTAGTTTTGGGTAGTTGGTTACAGCACCGTTCGAGGTAAGCCGTAATTAATTGGTTGTGGGTTTGTTTGGGTTGCAAAAAGTTTATTCCTGCTAACAGCCTTTCGGCTGCAATGGTATCAAGGGGTGAAGCTTGTCCGAGGTTGCATTTATCTCGTCAGCTCCCTTAGTTGTTATCCTGGTGATTAAAGGTAATCACATTCAACCTTCAAGGGTCAAAAGATAGTAATCTCACTTGAGAAGCAGGGAATGGATGAAGTCCGTCGTGGGTTTTCTTCTATCCGTATGCCTAATTCGTAGGAAAAAAGAGTGCAAAGCGCACTTACCTTGTAGTAGTAGTAACCCAAAGGGGGGGGGGAGGTGTTAACCCCTTAATGGTTACAACTAAAAAGAGGAAAAATAGCCAATGTCTTGGCTTTTTATAAAGTTCACCACGTGGCTATAATGTTAGGGATGGCTGCTGCTGCTGTGTCGGTGACACTCGACCACTGTCCCCTGGGGGCTCAGGTCCCGGTGAAGACCGAAGATAATAACATAAAATTTCAATATATATTACAGTATTCACGACTAAATCAGATGGGAATGTGCCTCAGGATATGCATATATTATTATTTATATATTTTTCAACTAAAGCTGAAGAAAATAGGTCGTTCTGTATTTGCGCATAAAAGAAAATACTTCAATAATAATAGCCCTTAACTATCAGGTTTTTTGGTTCAAACATATTGTTGTATACAATCCTGTCGTGCACTATTTAAAAGTAAACACAAAAGGGCATTATACCAAATAACTTGTTCATTGTTCTGATTTTAATTCAGAGAGCATACCGTTACGGAATTCATAGTATTTATTTATTCTATTTTCTGCGATCTTATCTACTGTCGGGGGAAAATATAAGAGACGCTTATCCCGATGCAGGGGGTGGGGCAGTAGCGAGTTTTGGTGAGTGTAGCCACCAGACTAGGCAAAAAGTGGTTGCGAAATTTAGTGGACTTTGCAGTTAGCCACTTCAAAGACGCGACCCACCAATACTCGAACTGGGTGAAATAGTTAAGTTGGGGGGAAAGAAGTAATGAGGAGTTGGACGTATAAACAACTCTCCTCTAGAAGGGACGAAGTAATGGGTAATTTAACGTATAAACAACTCTCTTCACGTTTATTCAACTTGTTCTGACGCTTGTTCACTCGCCTCGCCAGATGGCAGCAGGACTTAAAAGGCCTTGGTATAAACCACAACGAGGGGGTGTCAGGTTCAAGAAAGGGAAATGGAACAACCCAGTCTGCGACCATCCCCCCAACTCGCTAGTAGGTTATAGAAAGATGGGAAGGAGAAAAATAATTATCACATTACCACTAGGCATCACGTGATCGAAGAAATGGAGAAACATCACGACATTAAACGAGACTAAATTTCACTACAAATGTCTTTCTCTATTAAAGTTAAAACCTAAATAAACATCACTAGGCAAACATTCAGCTGTTCTTGTTCATCTTCCTCTACTTGCTTACCTCTTCTTTCTAGAATGTTTTGCAGACGATTAGTTTTTATTATTCTATTAAAAACATAAATACAATTTATGATTGTGCAAAGTAATATATATATATATATATATATATATATATATATATATATATATATATATAACCCCCTCCGCACGAGCAGGATGCGACACAAGGTCAATTTCTTAAGCGGGGTTTAGCAGGTTTGAATTCAGAGTTGTCCTTCTCCTAGACTGGTTACCTAACCATGGTTAAAGAGTCCAGTCTGCCCTGATATTTACCCATAGCTGGAGGGAGAATTGGATTCATACCTTTCCCAAGGGTATTAGCGCCATGTGAAATTCCAACAGCTTCGTCCAGGAATTGAACTCGCGTTGATATGAATGTGATTATTTCTGTGAGAATTATTTTTCTCCTCCCCCCTCTTTCTATAACCTCGTAGCGAGTTGGTGAGGTGGTCGTCGACCGGGTTGTCCCATTTCCCTTTCTTGAAGCTGACACTCGCTCGTTGTAGTTTATACCAAGTCCTTAAAAGTCCGGCGGCGATGCGGGTGAACAGAACAAGCTGAAAGCGAGTTGGTTATACGTGCAATTCCACATTACTTCTTTCCCCTCAACTAATTGACCCAGTAAGAGTAACAGTGACTCGCGTTTTTCAAGTGGTTAGCTGCAAAGCCCACTAAATTTCGCAACCACTTTATTTACCTGGTCTGGTGGCTACCCCACTAAAGCTCGCTACTGGCCCCTCTCCGCTGCGTCGGGATAAGCGCCTCATATTTTTCCCGACATTTCATTCGAAAAAATAAAAGAATAAAAGTATCAAAGAAATATATAGTCTGTATGTGGGCAAAAATTAACAATAGATATGAAATAATGTATATATTTGCTCAAATTCTTCACCTTGGCAGGATACGGCACAAAGTCAACTTGTTAAGCAGAGTACAGGTGATTTGAATTCTGTGTTTCCTTTATGCTAAACTGGTCCCCTTTTTAAGACTAAAGAAACCATACTGTTTTACTATTTACCCCGTAGCAATAAGGAAAACATATGGATTCATACCCTTTTCCATGGGTATTCCGAAAGTAAACGTGAACAAGCACCTCAGCAAGTATATATATTTCCGAAAAATACTCAACGATTGATAACACCACCATTATAGAAACACAAATATGTAAACAACGACTAAAGATTTTAGAAGCACTGCATATTAGACACAAAAATCCAAAATTAAACAAAATAAACTTTGATAATAGCACCAATGTTCTAAAATGCCTATAATTACATTAACAATTTATAAAATAATTATAATCTTAAAAAAAGATAATAAAAACAACAATAATAACACTAATAATAACAACAGATATATATATATATGTGTGTGTGTGTGTGTGTGTGTGTGTGTGAGTAGTATTTGTTTTCTTAATGTAGATAGTATAAACACCACGGATGTCTCCTGCCTGGCTAGTTTCTTCTCGATACGTTCGATTTGCCGGGCCATTCTTTTTAATGTCGGAGGGGGTTTAATTTATTAATGAGTGATCCAAAACATCCCCAAGTAATTCAGCACTACAAAGTATCAATTTCCAGAGGTTAGATATAATTAACCTATCTCTCTCTCTCTCTCTCTCTCTCTCTCTCTCTCTCTCTCTCTCTCTCTCTCTTTTTATATATATATATATATATATATATATATATATATATATATATATATACATCAGATAACTGTATTCAAATAAATGATTATTTTGGATAAAGAGTGCGATTAAGAAAATAATTGTAATGGAACGTTTAAGATATAAAGTTATTATAATAAAGCATTTACAAATGAATTGAATTTCGGCATTGAATAATCCATAAGCGGTTAATAATGCGGTTGAATAAACAAAATCGAACCAAACAAATCAGTACACCAGTATGTGATGCCTGAGTTGAACGACTGAATGAATTACAACTAAAAGAAACTCCGATTAAGCAAATGCTGTAGTTAAATAACTGAACTTTTGTTTTTGAGGGAACTATTCATGATTACAATCAAATGAAGAAGAGTTTCAGGATTAGGACACAACTGTAAAGATCCAGATATCTAAAGATCGCGACAACTTCCACACGCAGGGGAAAAATCCAATTAGAGAAACAGTTGTTTCTACAAAGAATTTACTTTTAAATTAGATTTTTCAGTTGAAACAGTATCCAATTATCTCTAGTTTTGTTCTAAAATTTGATTGACGTTTTTTTTTTTTTTTTTTTTTTTTTTTTTTTTTACTAAAGCTAACTTAGTGATGCTGTGTGGATGGACATGCAGATAAGAAGATTGTGTTGTTATAGTAATATCAAAAGCGTGGGGGGATGCATTCTTTGAAAATCATCATTCTAAATCCTCTTTTATCTCAGCTGAGGTACTGACAACAGGAATTGTAAATACGCAACGGTCTAATCCACTAAGCAAGCTTGAAGACTCAAATGTCTCATCGAATATTAGTCTTGTTTAGGATATCACGCAAGAGCAAAATAAACAAAGAAGAGAAATAATGAATGAAAAAAGAAAGAAAGAAGGAAAGAAAGCAATAAAAAAAGAAAGAAAGAAGGAAGAAAGAAGAAAAGAGAAAGAAAGAGGAAAGAAAGCAAGAAAAAAGAAGAAAGAAAGAAAGAAGGAAAGAAAAAAAGAATGAAATTAGGAAAGAAATAAAGACTGGCACAAAGGAAAATATTTAAAAAAATGAAAACTCAAAAAAGTAACACAAAAACAAAACCAATGAAAGAAAGAAAAAAACTAAAAGGAAAATAAATGAAAGAAACGAGAAATATGCAAAGACAAAAAGGAATTAAACAAAATAAACAAAGAAAAAATAAAATAAGGTATAAAAAAAGACAATAAATAATGAAAGAATGAACGGAAAATAACAGAAAAAGAAAGATTGAAAAATATAAAAAGTAATTAATTAAAGAATGAAAAGAAAAATGAGAGAAAAATAAAATAAAGATAAATTAAAAAATGAACAAAAAAAAGAATGAGGAGAAAAGTAAAAAATAAATATAGAAGGAAAAGTTTTTAAAAAGAGCGAGGGAACAATGAAAAGAGAATAAGGAAAGAAAAAAGTATATAAATGACAAAAAAGAAAGAAAAAATGAAAGCACAAAAATAACAATGAATGAATGATTGAAAAATAAAATGAAAGATAAAAGAATAGTAGAAGGAATGAAAAAGAAAAGGAATAATGAAAGAATGAAAAAAAGAAAAGAAGTAGTGAAGGAAACATAGCAAATAAAAATAAAAATAAGAATGAAAAAAAAAAGAAGAAAATCAAAGAAAAGAAGCTCATGAAAGGATGAAACAGGATTTGAAAAAAAAAGGTTGGGGGATATAAAATTAAATTATAATAAAAAAAAAAACTAACTTGATTACTATGTAAAATCTTTTTAATTGGACGCCTTTCAGGAGACATGACATCTTCCTCATAATCATTTGATATTTATGATATATCACCCCCACACATTCATTAACACCATCTGACTTTAATTTCCATTCCTTTTTTTATATTGATATAAACGAAAATAAGAATATTATGTAGGATCGGACTGTTAATTGAAGCACCAGTGATTACAACCGATTTACCGGCAGCAAATCACCAAACTGATAGGTAAAAAAAAAAAAAAACAGAAAAAAAAAAAAACCTCTATGTTTCTTTTTTTTTTCTTTAAAAATAAATTCATCCCTGGAGGCGAACAAACTTCAGCTAATGCTGACACAAAGTTAAATCAGTTTTTATAAATCTTGTTTTTATTTTTTTTTATTTTGATATCAGTAACATTATCAATTTCCTTTGCCCGAGACAAAATCAGTAAGTTCGAATTTTTCCGATATCTATGCAGACAATGATCTATCAAGTTATAGACACTGTTATTGATTTATCTTTATGTGACGAAATTCAATTTGTCCATTTGTTTACTTTTTGCTTTCTTTTCTCTCATTTCAAAATATCGATAAAAATCTATTCTATAATTGATGTGTCTGAATAACTAACAATCTGCTACAGATGGACCTTCGCAATTGTCTCACCAATAGGTATTCACCAAAACCGTCCGCCACTGCAAGGATAGAACTCAATATGTAGTAGTATTGGATCTGCGAGATTAACTTGCTAACCATTACATCACAAGGGCATGTCCAAGTATTTAGCCAATCCGTTCACAATGGGTTGGATATGACATAGATTCGCAAGTATGATCGAACTAACTATTCAGAGGTAATGGATCAGCGAGATTATATTGCTAACCATTACACAACGATGGGACAGGGGTCCAAGTGTCTTATCAATAGCACCAAAGTGAAACCTTTTGATACTTATTTTGAAATTTGCCAGATACGAGCTAAACTAAAAAATAAGGTTGACTTATCTCGTAACTTCATTTTGTCGTCAGTACACTACTCATGTACGTGAATTGCGCCCGGGTGTCCATACCACTGTAGTTCTAGTTATAATTCATTTTTTCTACACCTAGAGCGGTTGTCATAGCAACGTTAAAGGGATGAGATTTACTATTTACTCTCTAGCTGAAGGGGGGAATAATTTTCATGATATTTACAAGAGCTATCAGCTTTATGAGAAATACAAAAAAAAAACTCGTTCAGGATTTTAACTCGGATTCGATCTTGTTTCACATGTTACCAATGGAGAACAAGTTGGGTAAATATATTTTCTATCTATGGCCTAAAATATAGCAATGTATATTTCAATAAAATATAGAGTGGATTTACTTCTTAATATATATATATATATATATATATATATATATATATATATATATATATATATATATATATAATGTATGATGATATACAATGGAATATATATATATATATATATATATATATATATATATATCCATTGTATATCATCATACATTATTGTTTGGGAACCGTTGCTACATTAATAGTAAAATACGCGCCTTTGTTCCGGGTACCCATGCTCAGGTTAATACCGATTATAGCTATTTAAATACCCTCACTGCCTCGTTGATTCTAAAAGGATACTTGTGGATTTGTTTACTGTTATTGTTGTTGTTGTTGTTGTTGTTAAATATTTAGGGTAAGGCATGGTTGAACCAACATATCTCTCATCATTTAGCCTCCGTAAAAGGCATTGACTTGACAAAAATCGATAGTAACACTTTTCTGGCTCTGATAAGCATTCTCAATATCAATCAGTCTCCTTCATTAGGGTGAACTTTCTGAGAGAAACGATAGCAATTATGCTTTGATCTATAAAGCTTGCAGCCTTTATCACATGCACACAGGCGTCATCAGCATCATCGTCGTCATTATCATGGTTGACCATCGATATCTACGATGACGTCCTGTTTTCTCGCATTTGTTAGATAAAAAAAAGAAAGCTGCCCAAAAGAAAAGTGTGTCTTGAAGGGCTGTGCTTATTGTTCTATGCTCGATCTTGGTTTGCAATTTTGAACTTTATTTGAATGAAAATTACCAAATAATCAGGGGTTGCAGCAACCCGGCAGAATCCAATCAGTTGTCGTTTTGTTTATGGTTGTTGACTTAAGGTTTTGAATTCATCGTCTTATTTCAAGAATAGCGCCATCCTCAGTTTTTTGCGCTGTAGACCGGTTCATTTGAATAATTGAGTGGTCTTACGCCATGTTATTATAAGGGCCGGGTTAGCTCAGTTGGTAGAGCTTTCGGCTAGAAACCACAAGGTTCTTAGTTCGATACCCGCCCTCGCCAACTAAGCGTATGAGTAGCACAGGTATCTGTGCGGTAAAGTAAGGAGCTGGTGGTAGGTGTGGCGCTCCACCCCAGAGGCTAAAATAATCTCATTGCGCTTGGGAAAAGGGGATAGACTCCCTCACTGCATGGCTGATACCAACATTAGGCCGCCCCGACGACTTTACTTTTTTACACCATGTAAACACTTGTTGACTTATTTCAGTCCCAATTAATCTTTTTAAAGCAATTACTTGTATGCAATACTCGATTTTAGTAACAATTATTGATACTAATAATTTATACATAATTATAAAGCTTCAACAAATATTTTCTTTTAATCAAAATCAGCTCGAATTTTTAGATAAGTCTGTTGGAATCCGTGTTGTCATTGCAAGGGTTCAGTTGATATATTGTCATTCACAGAATCTAGTTGATGATCATAGCTAGTAGGTTTCCTCTGTAATAAATAATTCAAAGTCTGTGGTGTTCCTTGTAATATATGTAAGTCAGATGTCTGTGGTTAACCTCAGGTGGTAATCCAAAGAAAGGTCTTCATGGCAGCTAGTTCAATAATTGATTTAATATCAGTGCAAACGATATTAAATGCTTTCTCTCCTCTAATATCATTGGCCAATTTCTACCGGCAAGTGCCTGCCAATGTTGGAAAGGTTCATATATAGACTGATGATTTTGCTTACATCTTACATCTTATACCCAAATATTCCAACACTCCCTTTTCAAAAATACATATTAAAGCAAAAAATTTTTTTTGTTTATTATTGTTATTATTATTATTATTATTATTATTATTATTATTATTATTATTATTATTATTATTTGCTCCTTCAGTATTAGCTGATGGCCTTTCACTGGAGTCTGAGTGACAGCAAGTCTCCTCAGCTCCAGGACTCTTCTGAGTATTCTGGCAGATTGCAGCAGTGCAGTGTTCTGAATGGTTTCAATCCTTCCTCTGATATCCAAACTTTCAAACCCATTTCTAATGCTTTTGGGACTGTTCCAAGTGCACCAACTACAATCACTTTCATTTATATTATTATTATTATTATTATTATTATTATTATTATTATTATTATTATTATTTTATTTTTTTTTAATTTTTAATTTTTTATATCCTTTTTTAATTTTCAATTTTTAATTTGTTTTTTTGTTATTTTTGTTATTATTTTTCTTGCTATTTTTTTTTCTTTGTTTAGTTTTGGCTAGTTCACTGTCATATCCAAAATATTGGCGGGAAGATTACCCCTATGAAGAGATACAGCCGCTGTATTCTACAATCTCAGCTGACAAGGCGAAAATATTCACTAAGTTAAAATTGAATATCTACAAAAGCGTTTATTTAATTTTAACCTAGTGATTGTTTTCGTAAATATGTCAACTACATTTTTTCTGATTTAATGTATTCAAAATGTATAGATACCTTCTCAGTTTCGTCAGATAATCCAACATAGGTATTTTTTCCGAACTGATTGAGATAATTGCTTACTCCAACTTCAATGGCCGCCGACAGACTCTTTCGTCCAGCAAAACTATTCTAATAGCTTTTAGCATACAATTTGATCACAGCTTCGAAGCATTTCGCCCCCTTCTCGGTCGTGCTTGGTTTGGTGGATAGCAATATGAAAAGAATTTGCATACGGGCAAATTTAATCTCTTGGCTTTGAGATCGCGCTATATTTTCCTTTTCTACTCATCTTGTAAGCCAGACAGATTCAGGTCTGGTTTGCCCACGAGATAAGTCTCCTCTCGCACTACAAAAGGCTTGATAATTTGTTTTATTAAGATTGTCGGAATGTTGTCCCTATCTTTATTGGAGAGAATATCGACAGAAATATTATGCATATAACAATAAAATTGGACAACAGCCCTAAAGATATAAATACTACAAGATGGAGTTTAGTGTCCAAACAATGACACCATTTTTCTTGGCGAAGTGGGGAGTATAACACCTCTGATGGTGGTTCGTATTCTTAAACCCAAGAGCAAACGAATGGCCCTAGTCTTTTACTGTGTGGTTTTTAATTGAAGTATAACATTTCGCTTACTATCCAAGTGAAGCCCCAACACAAAAGAGAGAAGTTATGGAAGATATTGTTCATTTTTAAAACAATAATTTTAGTCTCAAATAAATCTTCTTTTTTATCATTTCAGTTTCAAAGAAATTATATAAATTTTCATGAAAAGAAATCTATCTTAATCAATACAATTTCGTTTAGAAGTATCTTCCAAAGTTTTAAAAAATCACCTAAAGAATATTTTAAAAGACGTAAACATTATCAGCAATAATATATTCGCTAGTGTGTTTATGTTGTTTGAAAATATTTACATAGTGGGCAAAACTTTACGCTAAAAATAAAAGAAGACACAAAATTCATGGTTTGTATACATTACAAACACACACACACACACACACACACACACACGCGCGCATACGCACGCACGTGCATATTGATCAGAATATGTGCATTTCAGTAACTTGTCCGTTATTAAGGATGATTTTGTTTTTTGAATATTCTTATAACTTTTCTTTTTCCTAATTTATTTAGCTCTATATTTCGGTCAGGCCCTATATTCCTACAATGTCAAAGGTTTTTATCTTTAGAGTCATTGTCGTTTTCGAAAACATGAATATATTTTCTATGTTCTATTGAAACAATCAAATTATTCCAACGCAAAGCATTTGAAGGAAATATTTCTGTTTGTCCAGATGAATTGAAATCATCGCCTTAGCAACTGAAAGGTCAACAGACATGATGTAATATAATTTGGAATATATGCTTATATATAATATCAGTTATCTTTGCTAGATACCCGGCCTTCCCGAAAGTATTTCATCAGGGTAAGAATAGTAATATAATACAGAGAATAAAACAAATTATGAGATTTTACTAGAAAATATATGTTTATTGTTATGTTTTTTTTAAAATTTTTAATTTTTTTACTTTGACATTATCTAGTATCTAAAAGTTCATTTAAACAAATTTTTATTTGAATATTAATTCAGTAGCCAATAAGTTATCCAAAATTTAAGAGTTTAAGACCACAATTAATTTACCTATTAATTTTACCTCGTGTCATACTTAGCTATACTTATAATTATTAAGAGCGGCCGAAAGTATTTCTCATCGGGGATAGAAAATATTAATATAATACAAGACAACAAACAAAACAAATTATGAGATTTTACCAGGATAATCTTTATTGCTTTGATATTATTTGTTGTTTAGACGTCCATTTAAACAAATTTATAATTTGAGTATGGATTTTAGCAGCAAATACGTTATCCAAGATTTAAAGAGTATCAGAAACAATTGATTTCCCAATTAATGTTGGTTATCCTCAAGTTATTATCAAGAGCAATACGTGGAAGTAAACAATGTACTGTCGGGAATTAATAAATTCTATGAATTAAATTGTTCCAATGAACGGAAACGTATTTCTTCAAAGATTAATCTGTGTGGTCACGGCCTCAAGTGGTGTATTGTTCCTTGTTCTCTGTCAAAGACAAGAGAAAATGCTCTCGAAAGGCATCAAGTTATATCTAAGTAGAACGCCATAATTTGAAATATATATTAAGTAACAAATTGTATAATTTTATCAATCAATTTCCTTTTGCTCTCGTAAAACTACAGAGGCAATAAGTTATCCAAAATTTAAGAGTTTAAGACCACGATTAATTTACCTCGTGCCATACTTAGCTATACTTATAATTATCAAGAGTGGCATGTGGAAATAATCAACGGAATGTCGTTAATAACTGAATACTATAAAGTAAATTACTCCATTTAGCCTAGACGCACTTCTTCAAAGATGTGTCTGTGAGGCAACAGCCTTAGGTGGTTTATAATTCTTTGTTCTCTATCTAAGACAAAATGCTATCGAAAGGCATCTAGTTATGTCTAAGTAGAATAGCTTAATTTGAGATTTATCTTCAGTACCGAATTGTATAACTTTATTAATCAATTTCCTCCCGAGTATCTTGAATTGAAATATACCAATGAATGAAGAGTTACCTCCCGTCTTTTCTTAAAGGTAAAAGTTAACTGATATTTTTCTTTCACACTTATCTTTATTGGATAATTAAGTCATCAACTAAATCAGTACTGATTATCATAGCCTCGAACTTCAATCGTGTAGAGCACTAATTGAAAATGTAGCTCACATCTCTAGTAAATGTCGACATTATTAGTCAGCCAAACGTCCTAAAATAAAGCAATTATGATCTACTAAAGTTACTCTAGTCTGACACAAGGTCGAACGCTTAGAGAACTTTATTAAGGAATATGTCTTTTTTATTTATATACTTTAGAAAATAAATTAAATTTCTACAGCCATTAACATACAAACTATTTCTGTTCTATTGTAGACAGAAGTGTAAACTGTATTTACTAAATTGGTATTAAATTGATTATGTTTCTTAAAATTATTTTGTGTTGGGATATATATATATATATATATATATATATATATATATATATCCTGATAAAGATTGATAATTCATTAAGTTGTTTTATATATAAAAACTGTAAGGTAACGCTGAAGTGTATTGATTTCGTGTTTATTCCTTTTGTTTAACATAGTTTTACTATTTTGGTGTTTTTTGATTTCGTGTTATTTGGTGTTTATAGCATTGGGGTTATTTGGTGCTTATCAGTTTAGTTTAATTTCGTATTTTTTATTTTGGTGTCGTTTGCTGTTTATAGATTTGGTGATATTTTGTGTTTATTGATTTTGTATTATTTGAAATGTATTGCTTTGGTGTAATTTGGTGTTTATAGATTTGGTGTAATGCGTTTAACTTTGATGTATTTTTTTAGTTTATTGCTTTTACTTCATTTGCAGTTTATGCCTTTGCTGTCATTCGATATTTGTGGTGTCATTTTATATGTATTGCTTTGGTGACTTGGCTTGTGTATTTCTTGCATGTTTATTGTTTCATTTTTGGAATGAGTTTTTTTAATGAAGGAAGGTCACCTTTTATGAAAGATCACGCTGCCCTTAATGTACTTAAATCTTATATTTCCTTTGTAGTAAGACGATATCTTTCTTCTAGAACTGATTGCAGTCACTCCACTAGTACATTTCTGCAATTTTAATCAACTAAAACTTTTTTCACATTAGGGAAAGTTACATATATACTGATCTTAGCTTTGTATGACACAAGGTTAGACGCATTTAGTGAGTTTGAACTTATGAGAGTATTATTGGTTTTCGAGAATAGTCGGCTAAGTCTTCAGCTAGAGTCCATTTTGCATAAAAGATAAATTTTATGACTTAAAAATAAGCCAACAGGCGTCATTTAATTTTCAACTCAAATTTATATTTTTACCTAAAATAAAATTCAAGAACAATGATACATAATTACAATAAAGCATTAGATTTACTGCGAAACATTTTTACTTGTTTAATTTATTAGGGAAAATAACCGAGGCTTAATTATATTTGTGGCCTCCTAATAAAAGTATAATGTCAGATATAAAGTGCAGCTGTTTGTTGCAAAATAATAATCATAAATCATAAAACTAATTGTAATATCAAAAGTGAGTGTTGGTGTCACTAGCTCTGGGAAAGGGTTAACAACTAGCAGATCGTCATTGCTATCTGGGCGACGAAAAGAAATCGAAAACACAAAAAAACCAGGTTATATGTATAAAATGCCCACTTTTACTTCATGATGGCTTTATTAGAAAATACAGGTCTTTTCGTTAGGTTACCAACCACCATTAAAATTAGAAGACATGCTGTCTAGTCATTTTTAGGCTAAGAAAGAACTGACGCTGCTATCCATTCAAATACTTATTTTCGATTCCTCTTCTGTAACCCTCAAGTAACTAAAGCAACTAGATCCTACAGTGACTTTAAGCCTTCAGTAACCGATTAGCTGTTAAAACAGAGTTCAATTATAATGGGTACACAAATGTTTCAGGTGATTAAAACCAGAAATAATAAAAACGTCTCTGTTTGAAATAATGCAAAAGTTAAATAAACAAATAAGAATAATGATTTTTTTTTTTTTAATTTTCAGCTTCAGAAAATAATGAAAATTATGAACGAAAAACAATGTTTTCATTTTTACACCGCTAAATCAATTGAAAATTAACAAAGCCAAAAACAAGTTCTGACTACCGGCATTATAAAAAATTCTATGAAAATCGATAAAGAAATGAAATATATGAAAATTTTAATTACTAGAAAAAAATTTACTATTGAAATTTATTATTGAAATTTCACAGTGAAAGTAACCTTTTTTTTTTTTTTCAATTATGCCGGTCGAATGTTCGGCGGTCCGGATAAATCTAAAATAGAAAAATAAATGAAATGAATGAAAATTTCAATATTTTTTCTTAGAGAAAAGCTGATAAGATAATAAAGAAGTAATTACCTTTCTTACAAAGAGGCCGAGGTGGTTGAAACTGAATATTTTACTTGAAAAACAAACAATAAGTCTCTTCTTGTTTGTACTTAGTGAAGAAGATCAAAGGAACACAATTATTGCCAGTTTAGCTCTTCCGTATATTATAAGAATCAAGTGTAATATGAAAGCCCATTTGTAGATGGCCATAATAATGAGCAGAATACGATCACCAACTAAATAATAATAATCATGTTTTATAAATAAATGCATTTAGGTTTCCTCTCATTGTGAGTAGAGACACTTGATTCTGTTGAACCATTTCAACATTGGCTCTGTGTTACATAATCTATGCGGTTGCATAAGATTATTGTCAATCCCCTGTAATTCTAAAAGAATGGCCCTTTTCATATCACGGGTGGGACTTTCCATGGAATAGTACAGAAAGCCTGCGAAATACGTGAGGTCACGTGGGACCTGGTTGGGTCCTCAGGTTTCAGTTGGACGTCAGGCAGTGAAGATGTCCTGCCTTGACTGTAACTCACTCTGCATACGGGCGCTATGTTAGTCGGATATTTAGTTACATGAAATGTTTAGTTAAGGAAATAAAGGTTTAAGAAAATTAACACGGTCTTGTGATTAATGAATGTCTTAGTAACAAGACTGATTAGAAGGAGAAATGAGTTGAGTGCGACCGACCACCAAGACGCTAGAAGATTACTAGAAGAACAGAAGAAGAACTTAAAAGATGTCAAAGACGCCAGAAGAAGAATAGAAGAAAGTAAGGAGAAGAGTATGCAACATCTGGGATTAACATGATTTAATGATTGTATCATGTGTGAATGCAGCAAAGATGAGATTCAATACAAAGGATTTATGAAAATATAAATCCTCATATTCTCCCTTGCAATTGCTGCTACATTAGGAAGCAAGAGGCGACTACCAATATTATTTCCTTTTCTTGCACTCAATAAGATATAATGCTATCTTCTGTTGCATATTCGAGGGTTTGCTCTTGGACCAACAAGAAAGGAAACGATCAATGTATTAATGTTTTGAACGGTTAAAGGAGCCGCTAGAAAGAAGTGTGTTTAAACGTGCAATATATCTAATGACTCGCATGTAAACGTTATAACACCAGGTCATTCATATCTTTCTTGTCGTGAGAACCGTTCAATAAGTATTTATACATCTCACTTAATATTGAATAAAGGCACCCGTGGTGTAATGGTTATCATTGTAGGAAATAAACACGGTAATACGAGTTCGAATCTTTGTTGAGGCTGGTTCATTTTAGGTGGGAGGGTATACATTCAATTATTCTCCATCCAGACTTGTGTAGAGAGTATAGCGGTCTGGGCTCTTAAACCTTGTTATTGCAAAAGTGGAAGCGTGCTGGGCCAATAACCTGTTAAGTTTCTGACCGCCATCCTTGGTCAGTTGTAAAGGACTTAAAGTAAGTAAGTAAGTAAGTAAGTAAGTCCTGCAGAATAGAATCCTTTGTGTGAATAAGTCCTGAGTTTATGGAATCCTACATAGTGTCAAAGGTCCAGTGATATAATCCTATGTTCCGTCGTCCACGAAGGTTCAAGTAGTAATGAGTAGGTATGACCAGAACAGCCAGTATAAAGGATAATATCAGCAGCAGAATACTGCTAGTGGTTGGTCAATAGGTTGGTCACATGGTTATCGGCGAGTCTATAAGTAGAAGTGGACATCAAGCACACGCCTTATATCCAAATTTCTCAACAGTATAAGAGAAGTAAAAATTTGAATTCAAACATTTGCGTGTGGATTGGTAAACACTTACAGTAATTAAATAAACATATATATTTTGGATATCCATCTGTATATTCCGTTGAGCAAATAAAATCAATTAGCTATCTGAGCGGATGCCACTATAGATAACTAAAGGAGGAAAAAGTAAATCATTATAGAAAATCATTAATTAGAATATAACTGAACAAATAAAAACAAATAATTTAAAGCAGAAAAATCAAGACGATAATAAGTACGGACTCCAGACAATTTAAAAAAAATACAACTCCAGTATACATCTCGAATAATATTAGAATTACCGAACTTCCTAAAGAATTTTAGTGAAATACAATATAATATACGTGTCAAATTATATATATATGTGTGTGTGTGTGTGTGTGCGTGTGTGTGTGTGTGTGTGTGTGTGTGTGTATGGTTGAACGGTTGCATAAAAATAAATATTAACTAATCATACTGAATGAGAAAAACGTTTTTAAGTTACGCCAACAAATGATATTGCAAGAAATAAAATTATCTCTGCTGATTCAGAATTGACCTAGAACGCATGATGTCTGAGATGTGCACATTCTTATATATAAGTATATTATAATAATATGATATATACATGGTGAAAAGAAAAGCAGCTGTGCAGTCAATAAAGCCTTCATCAGACCATGTCTTTTGGGTTAAGCATGATTTCGTGACCAATGTTTATATGTTTTTTTCAGATCTTATGCAAATAAGAATGTGTAATTGTTCCTATCTAATATCGTAGTCAGAGTTGTCTATAGTCGTTAGCAACCTGACAGGGAGAGAATATATGTTGGAATTTTGTGGATATAAGGCGAGTGCCAGATGTTCAATTCTACTTATAGACTCACCGACTACCATGTGTCCAATCACTGGCAGTGATCTGCTGCTGATATTATTATTTATACTGGCTGATTCTAATCTTAGCTCATTACTACTTGGGTGGTCTTGGACAACTGACCAAAGGATTCTGTACCACAGGACTTATTGACTTACCAAAGGATTCTATACCACAGGACTTATTGACTTACCAAAGAATTCTATATCACAGGATTTATTCACTTACTAAAGGATTCTATAACTCGGAACTTACTTACTTATTTACTTTAAGTTCTTTACAACTGGCTGAGGATGGTGGCCAGAGAGTTAACATTCCTTTTCACTAACGCTGGACCGTACAGATTGTTTTGAGTCTGATATGGAGCAGTCTTCAGCTTCCTACAAATCATAATAGACATAGTTTTATTGTCAGTAACAGACTTAGTGTAGAGAGGGGCGACGAATTGTCTCAGCAGGGATTATGGCAAGCATGAAAGCATTGAGTGGGCATTCGAATCTATCAGATGAAAATGTGTGTTTCTTTTATGTTGATCCATGCTCTTTGTAATCTAAAACCGTCAAAGTCTTATTAATTATATTTAGGTTAACTGTAGTCGTGTACAGGTTACCTGGTGTCAGCCAAGTTAACTATACTTAAAGTAATGACGACTCTTATATCGTTAGAATATGCATATCAAATCGCCCGCATGTCGGTAAGTTGTTAAATGAAGCAGTTAATTTGAATCAAAATACCGTCATTTAATTTTTTTATTATGATATGTGCTCTCAGACATGTTTTCAAACTACACTGCAATATAATTTTAAATTAAAATGAAATAAATGGGCGAAGAAAATAGGTGAGGTTAAAAAACGAATGAAGCAAATTTGAAATTGTGACAATACCAAACTCAAGGTTCGATTATTATCAGTGCTTCAATCACATATAGGACATGGGATACCGCCAAAAAGAACACACTCAGTCGATCACAATATATATATATATATATATATATATATATATATATATATATATATATATATGATTACGTCTTTAGAATTTATAAGTTCTAACCTATTTAAAGCCAGACTTTGTTAGTTTAGTCAGACTTTGTTAGAAATAACATAACATAGTTGAAAAACAAAAATAACTTCACCATTTTTCAGAAATTGCACATTGCTAATTCAATTCGATACACTTATCCTATTAACAGACAATTGAATTAGAAGATTATTTATCGTTTTAACTTTCAGTCTTTTCTGCAATCGACATCTTTGAAAAAACACAAATTTCCTGTTCTTGATCTCAACGTTTATTTTCATCTTATTTATATTCACACCTTGCCTTAATGTGTCTTATTTATATTCCAATCCATGTAATGTTTACATGCTCAATAATAACTTATGAGAAAACTTGTAAAAACAAAGATTATTTCACCATTTTACAAAAGTTTCAAACTTTTAAATTAATATTAGCCTATTAAAAGACGTTCTTCATCATGCATTTGTTATCTTAGTTTTCTATAATTTTATTGTCAATCTGATTTATCAGTTATCATGTTATTTATTCTTCCTAAATGACAAACGACAACCAAACACACGCAGCTTTCAATATTCCTTAAAAGAGACAATACCAAGAACCGGATACTCAATCTGTGAAGTTCGAGAAAATTGTAGCATAAGATGGTCCGTCTGCAGGGAGTCTCCGCTCAGACATCCGGTAAAATAAACAAATACAAAATAACTTTTAAGCCCATAGAAAATGTTCGTGTCTTAATCTGAAAGTAACATTGGCTGATCAACTTTGATTCAGCTGTAATTATAGAGGTATATCATTTCAATTTTGAGTAGAGGCATCTACACCACAGGATTAGATAATCTAAGTAATCGGCGTTGCCGATATATCAACTCATACCACATAACAATCTATTTACATCTCACTTCATGTCACAGCGATTCCAGCGTCTTACACATTAACAAACTCATAAATACCGTTGTATATTACATTGCTCTTCCGTTTAAACACTAACACCTATATACACATATCTACGGAACTCATCAATCTGTTCTGTTATCGTAGAATACGCGCATACAAAAGGAATATCTCCATTGAGTATGCTTATTAAGAGACTTTATACAACAAAACATTGCTTATCTTTCCCTTCAGAAACCTTCTATAAATAGTTTATATTGATAGCATTATCAAACTTTTTTTTATTGTTAATACCTGTCTTTTCTTAATTACTTTTTCCTAATACGTGTGCTACAATAGATGTGATTTAGGTCTAGAAGACCGAGCCACCAAACCCATTAATTACCTCAACTCTATATACGAGCAGATAACACTTCTTTTGGAAATTCCTATTTTCTATTCCAATGTTCGACTCTCTCCGAAACAATTTCAGTACTTTTCCATTCACATTTTTGCTACATTAGCACAACTATAAATCTTTCTGTCAAGATCGAGGGTCTCTGCGTTTCTGTTCTTGTAAATGTTCAATTCTCAATATGAAACCAGATTCCAAAATGCAATTATAGGCAAACAAACAACAGCCTAAGAATTATGACTGGATAAATGTCATCATGCGAAAATTATATTTTATTAATTCTCAACCAGCACTGTTATTATTTTTATTGGAAATTCATTTTGTTCCGTGAGAATCATGCGGTTAAGCCCTGTCGGCAAGACATTGAATACCCAGACAGTATTCCTGCATCTTGGTAAGACATATCTAAAAAACGATATAATGCATTTGACACTAAACTACATTTGATAGTGGATCTCAAATTCTGAAAACCTGAGGCATGTGGTATACCCGTTAATTGCCATTACTCCAAGTCAACTTATACCCGGAGTAGCAGTAATTGTTATGTTGAAAATTATTCCTATTTGATTGCAAAGGGTGCCAAAATACTCTTTTTAAAACATCCACCCAAATATATAAATATGAGCGTACAATGAACGCGATTCCCTAACCTCTACAAATAAGATAAATCTAGATTGGTTTACAATCAATCATTCAATATTGCTATTTAAATTCAATATATAATCATTGTCAAAATGACTGACCTGTGAGTTTCCTCCAGTAAACAAAATATTGAATTAATGGAATTAATGGAAGTAGCCGTTGCATCCAGGTAATCATTCTCAATAAAATTAAAATGTGATGGTAATGAGAATCGTGTTTATGGTCTTTAAGGATCTAAGGATTCTAACAGCACCGTTTTTTTCATGTTCTATTTTATGTATTCTGTTAAGAATTATGTACGATTATTTTGCAGATTAGCACATAAAATAATTAAAAGGATAAATTGATAAACCCTTAATATAGCATTGTAAGCGAATGGTACCAGGTGCAAATAGATAACTTTTTTATCAGCAGCTGGAAGATAGTCTGCTGACAAAGTTCAAAATCTCTCCAATAAGCTAGATGTAACCTAATATTCTTGATCTAACACACTGATGGAAACCAGCTGTTAACCAGGTCACTAAACTCGATCAGCCATGTAAGTAATAGTCGCTGCCGACGATGCCACTTACGGAGTTAGGGGTCGTTTTTTTTGTGAAAGCCCTCAAAGTAGGAGAGTTTATCGATTCGTTCACATTGTACTAGCTGGGGTCACTAGGAGAAAACGGTCATGTGGACGGAGAACGATAGAACAATTCAATGATATGATAACATTGGTTCCAATTACAAGTAAGAATTTTCTCCACATATTTTATTTGTGATTCATTTGTACATACTCCACAGCCCGAGAAATTGAACAGAGCGAATAAAACGACAGACGTCCTACATTTGAGGGGATTTGTCTTTTGTGCTTTCCTTTCTTTATCCGACGACCAATCATCACCGATATATTCGGAGACAACATTACAATTTCCCCTTAAAAGGATTCACTCAGCTTCCAAACTTATGTCAAGTAATTAACATGAAGTACCAACAATTTAGACTATTTTCTATTAACCTTCGTCAAATAACTTTGCCGGCGATCGTCTATGAATTGATGAAGCCTTTGCATGGGTAAGAAAGGCTTTCGCAAGTACATTAAAATGATGTGAAACGCAAACAGTTTCAGCCATTTTCTACGGTGATAATTGATAGGCCAAACGCTAAGAAAATAAACAAAGAAAGTTTTATGTTCAAATAAAGAGTTAGGGATCTGCTTCATTTCGAGCATCTGGCGATCGCTCCTATATTTATTTTGTTATTAATACTACCGGACAATCGACTTCATATAAACAACCTCAAGCAATTATCAGCATCTCCTGTATAATACTAAATAACTTCAGCTGTTATTTGAACCCTCTTTACGGATTTGGCTTTCCGTTTGGATAGAGATTATGCATATAACACTACTAAAGTGTCATGGGTTGATTGACGATATGTTAATTAATTACTATTTAATTAAAACTAACCTAATTATTAATTATGGTAGTTTGTTAAAATTAAATGTAAAAATAAGAAAAACAACAACAACAGCAATAATAATAATAATAATAATAATAATAATAATAATAATAATAATAATAATAATGTTTATATTAAAAATATAAATTTATCTAAACAAAGAAGTCTCACGTAGGCATAAATTCCTCAGATTATGGAATTTGACTTAGATGAACGGAATTTTAAATTTTGACATAAATAAAACAATGTTTGGCCTTGAGTTGAGGCAAACCAATGCCTCAACACAAGGCCATTTAGACACGTAGGCAATGGTATTGAGTGGCTGGCCAATCAGAGACATATGTTAGGGGTGGGGAGGTCTGGATCCCATAAATAACAGACCAGATAGAGACCAAAAAGAGACCAAGAAGAGAGAAGAAGATGAAGAAAGAGAAGCGGAGTCAGACACTCCGAAACCAGGGGCTCGCCATAGCTCGGTGCCCTTGCCACAACTTCACCGTCCATACTGCACTCTGACGTCTTGCCACTCGGTAAGAAACCAAGTTAATAAGTTATCCAACACAACTAGCTGGTCAACTAACAAAAAAAATCACCTCGCTCTTCTGACATTATATAAGAATATTAGTCATTGTAAAAAAAAACAACAACAATAAATGTATATATTTTGTGTATGATTATCAGAAGGCGTTCCTGTTTGTTTTGTTTGACCCCGTTGATAGCTTTTGGTTGTCATATTTCAGCCGAGTTGGAAAGGGAACAAAACCAGCTTTCCGCCAGAGCCCTATAATACTATGATCGGTGGAACGGCCAGCATTAGAACAAATCTCTCATTATAGTATTATATTCGGTATCATCCAACAGAACGACTGTAATACTGAGCCGGAGCATTGTTTCCATATATACATTGAAAGTGCCCCAGTACATGTTATTATATGCATCTGAACATATTCAGAAAATTCAGATTTTATTTAAGAACCTTTTTACATAATATAAATTTAAATATCCCTATATCCTTCTTTGGCCGTTGTATATTCCCTGTATTCCAAAATGTATGTTTTATTTGTTTGCAGTGGCTCGCGTTATCAAATCATATGAATGTGGATGTTTGACAGAAGAACATTCCGCATTCAGTATCTTTATTTGTGACCTGATATTAATGTTGACATGTTTGGTTTTATTGATTTAGCATCTTTCGTCTCCTCTGTTACTATGGATTCTGTGATACAACGTAAAAATCACGTAAAAAAGAAAACAATGAACGATAAATATATAGGTAATATGATATTTTATAACAGTTAACAGAGGAAGAGAACATAGTGACAAAGAATATATATCAAAGGTTATACTACGCACAACGTTTTAAAAACAGGTATAAATACGAGGGTGAGAAAAAAGTAATGCCAGTTTTATTTAGGACAGGTATACTTACCAACACAGGAATATCTACCATACATAAAAATAATTCTGGTCTTCTGTGGATCACATCCCTACTTCACCACATAATCACCGTTTCTCTCAATAGCAATGTTCCACCTTCGAATGAGAGCATGTATCCCTTCCCCGTAAGCTTCTGTTGACTGTTCTGTGAGACACTTCTTCACTACAGATTTCCCTTCCTCGTCACTGGAATAATGTTTGCCTGAAGGCGCTAAATCTAGTGAGTATTGAGGATACGGTAAAGTTGTCCACCCGTATGAGGCGATCTTCCCGCCTGTCCTGATGCTTGTGTGTGGTTGAGCATTGTCGTGCAGAAGATGGACATTGTCGATTGGCAACTTGGGTCTTAATCGTCGGATTCACGTTAGGGTCTCAATGTAACTTCACATGAAATAAAGAAAATGGAATTACTTTTTGATACATCCTCGTATTATAATATAACCATTAATAAGTATAATATATAATGTTTTAGTATGTTTAGTGTCTACGCTTTCAACATGACTTCATCGTATGTTATTATTGATGGCATGTCCATCATACAGGAAATTACTATAAAAATTATCGAAATGGTTAAATTTTTAAACAGGTTTGCTCAGGAAACTTGAGCTCAGCAATCCTAAATGAAATTACTATGATAATTTGTCCAAGAAGCTAAGTTTTTAGAATATTTATCAAGAACATGAATACAAACAATACGAGTGACAAATAAAGGATTTACTCGTTCAATACTTGAAAGTAATGTTATTCAAAATAGCGATTCCAAAGCGCAGTGCTCTGTAATTTCTAACATAAAGAAAATACTTTGATAATCTTTACGAATTTTAACAGGTCTACTAAAATATATAACAGGAAATCATGTTGTATTGTCCTCGCCCGGAAGACGGAGCTTCCGGCAGAGGGACAAAGAGAAAGATAAAATATATATTTAAAAAGAAAGAGAAAGCGGAAGAGAGGGTTTCCGGTCAAGGAAGCAGGGAGAAGATAGAGCAATATCTAACAAATGCCGGTTATCAGATCAAAAGATAAAGATGCGAAGGCGTATCCATCAATAAAAAGGCGAGAAGATTCGAGCCGACAGACAGAGACGCCAGCCAGCAGCCATAAGGACACTTCCCATATCCCGTCAGAAAACACCCCTCGGGCACTCATTGTGAACACTGCGCTCTTCGCCAGCCACCGGCATTTTCATCGAAGCTCTACGCCTTTACCACCCACACACGAAGAAAATAAAGAAGGGTCCTATTTTTGTATATACGTATCTGTTGTTTATTGAAGTCCAATAGTCGGTAGTAGCCGACTACTACATACTTTGCTACGTGACCATATATACCCGCAACGTATACAGATACACGATTTAGAGCAGCGAAGAAGGCCGCTACGTAACAATTAGGTAATTACCCAATCCATTTGACACGGATTAAATGTGACACAAGGTAATGCATCTGAGACACTAGCTTGCAAACCGTAACAGCATGTTAGAACCCCCTATGAAACAAGAAAGTATATGATTCACAAATTAATCCATGTCTTACTAGAAATCTACTTTGAATTTTCCAACACAGTTAACCAATGCAGGGTTCGTTTTATGCCGATTTATACATATTTATCAACCCCTCCGCACGATCAGGATGTGACAAAAAGTCAATTTCTTAAGCGGAGTTTAACAGGTTTAATAGTTTTCTTCTCAGAGATTGGATTCCTATCCAAGGTTAAAGAGCTCAGTTTTTCCTATTTACCCATAGCTGGAGGGAGAATAGTTGGATTTATTCTTTTCCCAAGAGTATTAGTGCTATATGAAATGCAGACAGCCTATTTCAGGATTTGAATTCGTCCTGTTGCGTTCATTTCCTAAGAAAATAACCATTGCGCCACGCGTCACTTTATTAATGAAACAGATTTTGTAGCAATAAAGAACTCATTCAGAAATATTTTGCCACTGGTTTTAAATGTTTACTTTTTCTTTTCTTTTAATTAGTATGAGGCAATCAAATATGTTAAACGAAATTTAGTGTGTAAACATATCTGTTTGCTACATATTCTATACAAGTCTCATTCCTCTAAATGTTGTAGAAAAAGTATGATAATAACGAACCATTCCTATTGCTAAACCATCTTTCAAAGCTACACTACTCAAGCCAGGAGCTGACTATACCATCGTCATAACTACAACTAGTTTGTTACACTCAAGAGCAATGACGAATAGCAACAGTAGCAATAGACACGGTAACCAGAAATATAAAGATTAATACATAGAAAGTATTATTTATCCTATAAGTGGGTAACTTCTGTCCAACACTTCAACGATTGTTGGCAGGATTAAAGTAAAGTAAAATACATCAAAACGAAGATACTCAGTTAAAGAGACTGAATGAAAATCTATTATAAAAGAAACAAAAGGCTAGAAAAAAACCCTATCAAAGCTCAGCAATAAACGACAAAATAGCGACACTTCCTCTGATCTTAACCTCTCTTTTTATAGATCCGCTTATTCTGTGCTCTAGAATGGACAAAAATAGAGGGAAAAAATAAGTATTCGACTTGTTGAAAGGAGGGGGGACAATTCGTCGCCGTAAAAAAAATCTTTAGCAGCAAAAAAAAAAAAAAAAAAAAAAAAAAAAAAAAAATCTGTCATCGTAAAAATCTTCAGTAACTCAAAATCCTCAGCTGAAAAATCGGTCGTCGTAAACTCTTCAGCAACTCAAAATCGCAACTGACCTCCTGTCGTTACCCCACTTCTACTTATACTAGTTTCCCCTCAACATCCGGTGTCTGCGCCCCCACGCACGAGATTCTCGAACCAATCCCGGCCGCCGGAATCCTCATAGCTATCATCCGTGCACCTGGCGTTTACATTTGTGACTGTAACATCTTGACTTCGGTGCCAATGTGTCACCCGTTCGCATTCTGAATGACGCGGGTTCGATTCTACAGCCAGTCAAAGCCTAGCTCGCTTCCTTCGAAAATACGGCAAGCCTTGACGTTCGCCACTCACCTCGTGTTCTCTGTCACGTGTGCATCGCCTCCAATTCCTTACTCTTTCTAAAACGCATATTTTTCGTGATTTTTGCTTGAAAATAAAACACGCCTTTTTTTTTGGAAGGTCGGTGTTATTCAAACAGCCCTATAGTAGTTCTCCCAATGAGAAAAATAAGAAAAAAGACTCCCGTTTATTGCGTTCGTAATTATAACATCAAACACTCTAAAAGTTGAACAGCCATATAAATATAAATGCTTTTCCTAGTCGTCTCTTCATATAAAATGAAATCCTGATAAACACTGATAAAATCTCTTTAAAAATTGTAAACACTTATGTCATCAGATATAAATTCTATCTTGTACCAGCCCACTCGAACAGATATACATACCTTACTTTAATCGGGTTCATTACAAAAATAAATAAAATAAAACCACTTCGTTACAGTTAACATAAGTAATTTATTGTTTGTTGTGCACTTAAAAATCTAACGAAACGGGAGAGCGGAATGGGATGAGTTTATTGATTTAGTTCTATTACGTGATGCTATGATCAGACTGTCCAGACAGTACAGCCAGCAAAAAGGAAGACGTCAGTGTCGAAAATGACAGCGTGTGTTCAGCGCGTCCTTTATTCGGACTTTGACGTCAGATTAGGAATGCTATATTAAGATGATGGCCGTTCTTTCATACTCTATTGATGAATACTAGTCTTCTTAAGAAATATTGTCTAGTCAGTATCATAAAACGGAGACGAGAACGATGTTCTTTCTATCATTACTTTATTTAAACCTCTGCTTGATATATGTACCTATAGCAGAATTCCATAGGCGTCACGTTTGCTAATGAGTATTTCCCACGCTGTGGTATTTGCCAGGTAGGGTTCCTCTTTATTTGGACACAAATTTAACTATTTTATCATATGTTTTTCGGGTAGTTGCCTTAGAATATTGCAGAATTAAATTATATCTGTTAACTCTTAACATCCTGTTGAGCATTCCAGAGCCCCATTCCTATAATGATTTATATAAAAAATGGCCTTAAGTTACCTGAGATATTTCCCTTAAAATAAAGACTTCTAAATATGTTTAATATTACATTTAAAAAATGGTTATCGTTTAGGGCAGATTAGGAAAACGAATGTGACTTCTGACCGGGTGGAATGAGGTGGTATAGGACATTAAGAGTTAATTCGGACAAAATGATTCGGACTCAGAAGTGCATCACATTTTTAACTATGAAATCCTTTCTACCCTAAATGTGAAACGCTTGGTGTAAATGTCATCGTCGGAAGAAATGAAATCAACTACCCGAGTTCAAATCCTGGACTAGGCAGTTTGCTTTTCACTTTGCACAAATTATCTTGAGAAAGTCATGCATCCATCTCTTCTATCACAAGTAAATACTAGGGAGTACTCGGTTTTTAGCCTCAATTCGGCAACCATACTTGAAGAAGTAAAATTCAATTCAACTGTGCTCCGCTTAGAATATTGTACTTTCGGCACATCCTACTCGTGTAGGTGGGGTTGAGTAGATAAAGAAGAAAAGAAAGAAAAACAAGAAATAAACTTGGGATTTACTCGTATTGTACAGGATAGAATGCATATGTTCAAATATATACAATAATAATCATAATATTTTATGATGATGTAAAATGCTTTAAGTTATATTTTCAAACATATACAGTGTTGCTATATTCCGAAAGTAAATGAAGTTGGATGTACTAACACAGAAATGAATAATGAACGGAAACGTTAATTTTCTTCAAAATAATCCCTGTGAATTCCGAGACTAATGGCAGCAAGCTTTCCATTATTATAAGATGCTCTGAAACATATTTTGATATGGTGTGAAGCAACGCTGTCACATTTCTTTGGGTTAGTTTGCTTTCTTTGTTTAATGGCATATCAATCTTCATGAGTTATTTAATGCCGAAAACATCATTACATGGTACTATTTGAGTCATGACATTCGGGGATTAGAGGCTTCATACCTTCTCACGGACATTAGACCGAAAGTTGATGAAATAACTGGACTATACTCATTTACTAAGATATCACAGTTCAACAAGTTAGCTACTACGCCACGGTGACTTCCCCGAAATATTTCTTTGAATTGTCTCTTTGTCCTTGAATCTTAATCTTCAGAGGATTTTTCAGTTTAGGAAACAGGAAAAAAAAAAAAAACCACAAAAAAAAAAAAAAAAAACAGCACGAATATTGGTCTTGTGAGCGTGGAGGGTTCTGCATGTGGACAAACTAAAATAAACTAAGCGTGTTTATCGTTAGACTCTGTTTCCACAGCATCAGATTCGATGGTGTTTAGAATATGCCGTCTCCATCTACTGCAAGGGCGGGTAAAACATCCTTATTAAAATTGGGGTTAAGGGTATGATATCAAACTACATCCTGTGCTGAAGCTCCGGTTCTGGAGTTCTGGTGAATGTAGAGTCAACATTTTTTCATGCTTAGCCCCTTATTCAATCTGATATTATCATTAATATTATTATCGATTGTGTTAGCTTAACCCGGTCAAATTAATTGGAATCCTATAACTGTGTTTAAACAAATGGTTATCATTTTTATTAGGAATAGTTACTTGACATCATATAATTGCTTGAATACTTGAAAGCATGTAAATATGATATACTCGGCATACTTGAAACCATATAGTCTGTGCAAATTATTTTATTAAGTTGGGATAATTAAAAACACATGAATATCATAAAGGAATAAAACAAAGTATTAGTTTTATCAAGTAGAAACAATAACTTGAAACCATAGAAATTTCATTGAGTTTGATAATTAAAAATAGGGACTTGATAATATTATTTACAGATTATGGTAATTAATTATCTGAAAACATATAAGTGGGTAAAAAAATGACATCAAATAATCGAACAAATATTGACATCACATAAAACCAACTAACTGTACTCATATATATATATATATATATATATATATATATATATATATATATATATATATATATATATCAACCCCTCCGGACGAACAAGATGCGACCCAAGGTCAATTTCTTAGGCGGAGTTTAACAGGTTTGAATTCAGTGTTTTCCTTCTTCTAAACAGGTTACCTAGCCATGGTTAACGGTCCTAGTCAGCCCTGCTATTTACCTATAGCTGGAGGGACAATTGGATTCATACCTTTCCCAAGAGTATTATCACCATGTGAAATGCAAATAGCTTCGTCCAGTAATTGAACTCGGCTCCACGAGTCCATTTCCTACGACTCTAACCATTAGACCACCTGCCACCTAACTGTACTCAGATATAACACATTCCCTGTCGATGGTATTTAGAATGCAATGACCCTGCCCCTGTGGGGGGTAAAACCCAGTCCCCAAGGGAAATGTGTCCTGGACATAAAAACAAACTGCATCTGTTGATGAGGCTCCATTTCCGAAGATTTAGGGAGTGTAAATAGTCTTTTGATTGCCATTAATCCCAGTTACGACCGGTTAGTCCCATTTAGGAATTAAATATATTTGTTTTCAAAAACTGAATCAATCTTAAGAAGCAACGAAAGAAAAATAGTTGTTACCACCCACTGTCATTTTCATAGTCTAAGTCTGCATGGCACTATCAGAATACATTATCGTATATCAATATTACGATGACGCTACGCCCATCATAGATCGACAATTCTTTCCATCCAAAATTAGTATTTAGCCTATATTCAAATCATCTACTACTACTACAACTACTTCTGCACACACACGCACACACACACACACACACACACACACACACACATATATATATATATATAATATACATATATATAGGCTGCAAGTTATTAATTAAACAGGTTTAGTTGAATACCACGCAATACTTTATCGTAATGATTTTTATTAGCTTACCTTCGTATTATTATTCTTATATCGGAATCCAATGATATATGAAATATTGTTGCGTTAATTAATGCTGTAGTGAATATTTTACCTTTTTTTGCAAGCAGTTATATAATGTGCAGTATATAAAGGAAATAATAATTTGTAAATAATTATACCTTAAAGAAAGTAATCTTTATGAAAAATACTTTGCACACTGCCATGTTGTTTTAATTATTGCTATCTATAATTTTTCAAACAGAACTATGGACCTATACGGGTACAATCACTGCTGGTCAAGGTGGATCAGGGAGTAATGACAACGACATTCTCCAGTGCTCACCACTGGATGTAGTTTAGTGTATCTGTCGAAGACAAAAGACTGCAATTAAGATGGGCGTGGTTGTCGAGTGCTTGCAAAATAAGGTCTCGCCTTACTTGTGTGCTCTCGCAGGAGAAGAAAGCGATTCATGCAACGCTAAATAATTATTTGAGCCAGCTGCATCTCTGCATATGCTCCAAACAAACATGCCTCCAGGCTCTATTTTATTCAGGACAGATACGAAATTGCAGCCGAACGTTAAATGAATGCAAACCGCGATAGCTTGGACTCGTTAATTTCATAAAGGTTTAGAATCTGCTAATTCTCTCCCATCCTTGTTCGTCCTTGCCAATCACAATATTCAGTTAGTATATAAAATACTGTTATTTTGATTCCTATGAACATAACCCAGAAAGAAGGCTGATTACGTCTACTTGCAACCACCGTTGTCTTATTAGCGTGTGGCACTATGAGTATTGCCAGAGGAATTTGAAAACAGTTTAATATACCAGATCTATTTTTTAGCACGTTGAGGCTTACCTTCTACACAAATGCAGTCGAATTATTTTAGGCCCAGTGACAGACCGAATGTATGTGTGTGTGATTGTATGTGAGTACATATATTACATAAAGTTGTTTCGTCAAAATAGATGCAGTCAATAAATCGTGGGTTCTACGTCACTTAGCGTGGTATAATAGTTAGAGTTTTTGGCTAGCAGAACACTGCTGGCACTATGGTAGCCTAAACTAAGCTTGGTAAATGAATAATTACGGAGTTGTTGTTATATTGTATGTATACGACCGAACCTCTTATACTGCCTAAATTAGAATTTTTTCTAGAGCCAATAGGGCACTTACATCCATAAAATCAAATTGTGACATATACATGTATTTTCTTATTTATCAAAACATTATTCTTTTGTTACATTTATAAATAAGAGAGTGTGTGTTTTGTTGATAGCTTTGCTAATTATAAGTTTTACTTAAGTAAGTAAATCTTCTGCTGTGAAACTTCTAATGATTATCTAAAAGTAAGTAAGACATTGTTGGTCATTTTTATTACTATATTTTGAAATATATATATCTTATATAAATAATGATTGTATTGGATGGTTTTCAATTTGTATTTTGTTTAATTAGGTATTAATTAAACAATCTATCAGAATAGAATAATTAATGTTATTTGATTTGAGTTTTATTTAAAAATTCATTTAAAAAATGCATTTAAAAAAGTGAAAATATAAGATTAAATACAAACAATGCGAAGAATGTCATTTTTCAGGTTTGAATATGATAAATACTGTCAGATCTTTCAAACGTTGTGAAATAGAGACTTGATATTAAGTGAATCCTTCCTTCTGAAAGAAAATTCAATTTATCTACCGGTAAGACAGACAGTGATTTAGTATGTATAATTCTAACATATAAATCGCTGTGCTAATCATTTAAACAGCAACTGTTACTGTAAGCAATCTAGTCTGTGTGCCATATCAAAGCAAATATCAATAAATAGAAATAAAAATAAACAAATTGCTGTGATGGGCACACAGATTCTATTAATTTATAAATTTAAAATTAAAACACTTTAGTTTTTTGTTTGATTATATTTGGTTTTGGTTTCTTTGTTTAATGGCCGATCAATTTAATTCCAAATTCAGAATTGGAACCTCACCATCAGAGTTTAATGTCATACCTAGGACAATAAGACCCTTCTGGGCAGTGGCTGAGGGTCTCAATGTCCTGGGTATGATAAAAAGGGTTGGGGGTTTGCTATAAGTGCAATAGGGTTGGGACAATCATATAGGTGCTAGGGCTTGACGTGAACAGCCAATTGATCAGAAGGGGCCTGTCCGACCGCCCATCTATCCTAAATTATTAGTGGATCATTATTATGAATAAATACCAGACTAAGTTAAGCTTAACACCTAAATAAATTTGTTTAAAATTTTTTTTTTTAAATAAAAAAGATATCAAAACAAAAGCTGTATTTGCCAAAGCAGAAATGTACAATCCATGAAACATTAATTTTCTTTAAAATAGTCCTCTTAACAATTAACACTTATCTGCACTTATTTGTAGAAAACAGTAGTAGTTCTACTTAATCTATAACTGGAACTTATGAGGGTATTCATACCTTTCCCAATGGTACTAATCCAAAAGTGAACGTAATTGCACGAATAGAGTTTGAACTCGCTTACTTTACTAATCCCACTCGAGCACATCACCAGGACTACCCTCTGTATATTTAGGTAACACAGCAGCAAATTAAAATATGTAAACATATCAATCGTATCTGTCGATTTCTCAGTTTCACAAGCATTGGACGATTATGTAACCTTTTCTTTCCTTAAATTTATTGTAAATATTACCTCAATCATCTTTACTTATACTAGCAAATATATGCATATGTATTTAAGTTTAAGTATTTAGTTAAAATAGGAAGTAAAGAATAAAATGACAGTTATTTTTTCTTGTTAATGGATTTAATTTAAGATTCATTGAAGAGATTTTTGCTTATATTCATTAAATAAAACCAAACAGTTGGAAATCAATAATACTAAGCACATATTTATTAAAATCACATTTTTAATATCAATATGCAAATTAGCCTTCCCGTTCACACAGTAAACCGCTATTTTGTTGTATATATAAATATAATTGCATGTTGGTAGTATGTATATATGGTCAACAGTAATAAAAATGTAAAACAATTTTATTAATAATTGAGGTTTAAATAAAAATAAAATCATTGTGAATTTGATGTCAATAACTAAGGGAATTGTGACTTGAGTAGTAATATAGTTTCGGTTACAGACAGAAAAACATACAATCTTTATTATAATAAGATGAATTTAAGTTATTCTATATTTGAAACATTGGATGATATATTTTTTACTACTTGTGACTTTTTCCACATAAATTGTAACAGGCACTTTTCACTGAAGTCTGAGTGCCGGTAATATTCTCATTCCCCAGTACACTTCTCACTAGTCTATTCGTTTCAGCAATGTTATGCGGTCTGGACAGTCTCAATATTTCTTGGACTTACAGTTAACCCAATTTCCTTTCTAGGTTTTTGGAACTACTCCAAATGTTCCAACGATGAATGATATTACTGTCATCTTCATCTTCATATACATATTGAACTCCCTCACAAAATCCAGGTATTATCTCGTTTTTTAATCTCATTACTTTTACTTGGTAGGGCAAAATCTACTACTTTATATCTTCTTCCCTTTTGAATAACTAAAACTTGATCTAGTCTGTCAGTCGGGATTATTTGATCCATTTGTCTTAAAGTCCCAGAGAATTTTGTATTATTTTCTTAGACTGTTTCCAGATTGTGCGTATACCATTTGTAACTATGATGATATCTTAGTCATTTGCATAATTCCCAGTGTAATGCCTTCACCATTCAGCACTGCCTGCAATTGTAATCCATATGTGCCATTGTGTTGCATTCGCTCATGTGGTTACTGCTTTACATTCCTTTCCTAACAGTCTGCACTCGCAATCCTCCGGTATCTTATGTATTTTAGATTTTTTACACAGTTTATGGTGCCATTCAGTGATGTGCAATTTTTTAGATTTCTCTAAGTAATCTTGAGGGTAATTACCTCAGTCAGCGCTTGATGTGTCTATATATTTGAAACTGTTGTTCCTGTTGTCTTTTGTTATACAATAATAATAATAATAATAATAATAATAATAATAATAATAATAATAATAATAAAAATTATTATTATTATTATTATTATTATTATTATTATTATTATTATTATTATTATTATTATTATTATTATTATTTACTCCTTTTGAGTTTTCACATCAGTGTTAGCTGATGGTCTTTCACTGGAGTCTGAGTGACAGCAAGTCTCCTCAGGACTCCAGGACTCTTCTGAGTGTTCTGGCAGATTGCAGCAGTGCAGTGTTCTGAATGGTTTCAATCCTTCCTCTGATATCCAAACTTTCCAAACCCTTTTCCAATACCTTTGGGACTGTTTCAAGTGCACCAACCACAATTGGTATCACTTTCACTTTCATATTCCATAACTTTTTCAGTTCTCTGGCAAGGTCCAGATATTTGTCTATTTTTTCATTTTCCTTTAAGTTCACCCTGTGATCTGCTGGCACTGCAAAATCCACCAGTTGACAAGTTCTTTCTTTTTTGTTTATCAACACTAGGTCTGGCCTTCTTGCTGGGATAAGGTGATCCGTTTTAATCTCAAAGTCCCAGAGAATTTTGTGCGTTTCGTTCTCAAGAACAGATTCTGGTTTATGCATATACCATTTTGTTGTGTGGTCAAAATTTAATTTTTTGCATAATTCCCAGTGGATCACCTTCCCAACCCAGTCGTGTCTAGCTTTGTATTCTCGTTGTGCTAGTTTGCTACATTCGCAGAGTATATGGTTAACAGTCTCATCTCTATTACAGCAAAGTCTACACTTACTATTCTGTTGGGTCTTATCAATTTTCGCTTTGATGTAGTTTGTCCTTATGGCATTATTTTGTGCAGCAATTATAAGTGATTCTGTTTCTCTTTTGAGTTTCCCTGTCTTAACCATGTCCAAGTCTTTCATGGGCAACCTCTTCTATTTGTCGTTTGAAGCGTCCGTATAATTGTTTTTCTCCCATTTTGTTTTCTAGTCTTTGTCGTTTTTCTGTTTGTCCATCTGCCGTTTCTACTATTGTTGGCCGCCATAAGTAGATTGTCTTTGCTCTTCCTTGTGTATCTTCAAGTTGTTGGATTGTGGTTTCTACGCATTCCTCTATGTGGCAAGACCTCTTCCCCCTTCCTTTCTTGACACATACAATCTATTCTATCATCTCTAGGGTGGAGAGCCTTGTGCATTGTCATTAATTTTCTCGTCCTTTGGTCTATCTGTCTGGTTCTTCTTTTGTCCATTTTAAGAATGGTTCTGAGTATCTTATAATGGGGACAGCCCAGGTATTAATTCCTTTGATCAGATTTCTGCTGTTAAGCTTCGTTTCTGAAGTTTCTAGTTCTCCTGAGATATTCTTTTTTAACTTTTCCTTTCATTTCTGCTTGCCTGATATTGTCCGCTTCTAAATTCCTAAGTAAGTGTTAGCTTTCATTTTCATCAAGAGATTTTATAGTTTCCTGATTTGGTAGTTGTTTCCATCTATTAGTTTTCTTTCACCTTTTTATTACAAGCATAGCACATTTTTCGATTCCAAATTCCATCCCTATATCCTGGCTATATATTATAATAGTTTGTACTAGGCTCTCCAATTCTTTTTCATTTTTTTGCAAAATGTTAATGTCATCCATGTACATAAGGTGGTTGATCTTTCTTGTGAATTACTAAATTTGTATCCCCCGGTACATTTTTTCAGTATATGTGTTTAGCGCATCATTGCAATAATAAAGAGTAGTGGTGATAATGAGTCTCCTTGGAAGATACCTCTTTGGATTTTTACTTCTGCCAGAGATTGTTTTCCAGCTTTTAATTGAACTCGCCAGTTTTCCATGGCTTTTTTAATGAAGTTTATAATGTTGTTGGAAATTTTTGTACATCTGTAGGCATTCTAAAATCCAGGTATGTGGGACCATGTCATAGGCTTTTCTGTAATCAATCCAGGCCATTGTAATATTTTCCGTTTATTTTTGACTTCTTTAAGAGTGTATTGGTCTATATAGAGTAAGTCGTGGGTTCCTTTTTTTCCCTTGCGACATCCTTTCTGTTCTTCTGGGAGAAGTTTCCGCCAATTGAGTGAAAAGTATACTTCTTCTCTTATAACAGCAGTTAGAATTTTCCACATCATGGGTAGACAAGTTATTGGTCTATAATTGATGGGGACATTTCCTTTCTGTGGGTCTTTCTGGATTAGTGTAGTTATCCCGTTTGTCATCCATTCGGGTACTTCCGTTTCTTGTAGGCATCTGTTCAGTTGCTGGGCCATTCCTTTGTGGATAGACGTAAATTTTTTGAACCAGAATCCATGTATGCCATCATGGCCTGGTGTTTTCCAATTTGCTACTTTCTTGAGTACTGATTTAAGCGTAATTACATGAACACTGGCAACAGGTCCTTCCTCAATTCCCATCAGTTCATTTTTAATATCACTTATCCACTTTGACTGTTTATTATGTTCTTTCCTCATCCATATATCACTCCAGAACTTTTCTGCTTCTGTTGCATTTGGGTGTTCACTAATGTTTGTTTTTGCTCCATTAATTTGTTCGTAAAATCTCTTTTCATTGTTTTGGAAGGTCCTATTTTGTTTGTACTGTTTAGTTCTTTCTCGATACTTTTGAGTCTTCCTTCTGTAGCCGATATCTTTTGTTTTACTTCTTCCATTATTATTATTATTATTATTATTATTATTATTATTACTATTATTATTATTATTATTATTGTTTTACTTCTTCCATTATTATTATTATTATTATTATTATTATTATTATTATTATTATTATTATTTACTCCTTTTGAGTTTTTACATCAGCATTAGCTGATGGTCTTTCACTGGAATCTGAGTGACAACAAGTCTCCTCAGGTCTCCAGAACTCTTATGAGTATTCTGGCAGATTGCAGCAGTACAGTGTTCTGAATGGTTTCAATTCTTCCTCTGATTCCCAAACTTTCCAGACCCTTTTCCAATCCCTTTGGGACTGTTCCAAGTGCACCAACTACAATTGGTATAACTTTCACTTTCATATTCCATAACTTTTTCAGTTCTCTGGCAAGGTCCAGATATTTGCCCATTTTTTTTTTTCATTTTCCTTTAGCTTCACCTTGTGATCTGCTGGAACTGCAAAATCCACCAGTTGGCAAGTTCTTTCTTTTTTGTTAATCAACACTAGGTCTGGTCCACTTGCTGGGATAAGGTGATCCGTTTTTATGTCCGATAAAGTCCGAGAGAATTTTATGCGTTTCGTTCTCAAGAACAGATTCTGGTTTATGCATATACCATTTTGTTGTATGGTCAAAATTTAATTTTTTGCATAATTCCCTGTGGATCAGCTTTCCAACCCAGTCATGCTTTCTTTGTATTCCCGTTGTGCTAGTTTGCTGCATTCGCTTAATAAATTTTTATAGTCTCATCTCTGTCACCGCACAGTCTACATTTACTGTTTGTTGTGTCTTATCAATTTTTGCTCTCATATAATTTGTTCTTATGGTATTATTTTGCGCAACAAATATTAGTAATTCAGTTTCTCTCTTGAGGTTTCCTTTTCTTAACCATGTCCACATCTTTTTATGTGCAACCTCTCCGATTAGTTGTTTGAAGTGTACATGTAATTGTTTTTTCCCATCTTTGTTTTCTAGGCTTCGTTGTTTTTTTGTTTGTCCATATATTACATCTGATGTTGTTGGCTGCCTTAAGCAATCTTTATTTGCTTCTTCTTCTTCTTCTTCTTCTTCTTCTTCTTCTTCTTCTTCTTTTTTTATTATTATTATTATTATTATTATTTTATTATTATTATTATTATTATTATTATTATTATTATTCATCTTAGTTTTTTTCACACGTTCCGACTAGTGGTTTCTCATTCAAGTCTGAGTAACAGCAATTTTTCTCAGATCTTCAGGACTCTTTTAAGTATCCATGTCAATTTTACCCAGGATGTAGCCGGGATCGTCTCGATTCTTCCTCTGATCTACAATTCAGCCAGTCTCTATTCAAGTTTTTGGGGAACTTTCCAAGGGTCCCAACTATTATCTGCACCACTATCACTTTTATAATCCATAATATATTTCAGTAAAGATCCATGCATTTGTTATGATATTCACCTTAGTACATTTCATCGAGAAGCCTGCTGTATAACCAAAATTTAAGATTTCTTTTCTTGTTAAGTACAGCTAAATATGGTCTACTGGTTGGGATTTGCTGATCCGTTTGTATCTCAAAGTACCAGAGAACATTACGTTACGTTTTCCCGGACAGATTTTGGATTTTTTATATTCCCAGATCTTTATGGATCACCTTTCCCACTTAGTTATTTCTATTTTTGTATTCCTTTTTAGCTAGTTAGCTGTTTTTGCTTTGTATCTGATTATTTCATTCATATCTTATACCTCATTGTATTCAATTTTTATTCTTCTGCGTATTATGAATGTTTGCTTTGGTATAATTATTTGGTCTGGTATTATTTTGTGCAGCTATTAATAGAAATGCAGGTTATTCCTTCGCGATTACTCCCCATTCATGCCCAATTCATCCCATGTACAATTTCCATAGTTTGATTCATGTAGTATCCGTATCGTTGTTTTATCTTCAGCTCTTTGTTTTCTAGATGTTATGATTGTTGTTTTCCTAATATAATTACTGTTACTTCCTGTTGAAATCAGCCTCCCTTTAGATAGTGTTGGAATCATTGTATTGCTGTACCTATACAATCCTTACTGCTGAAGAATCCTCTTCGCCCTTATTCTCCTGTCACGTAGACTTTGTAAATGTCATCTATCGGGTATAAAACATTTTATATCATCCTCAATTTTCTTTTTTCTATAGTCGATATTTATGTCCCCCCCCTTTACTGGTTATGTGTTTCCTAAAAGGTAGACTCATTAGGTATTTACAAAATTCCGATGTTTTTTTTATAAGGGATTCTAAGTATTTTTCAATGTAGGCTAAGATCTTGATATCATCCATATATCTGAGGTGGATTATTTCTTCGTTCGAATTTGTAGACCTGTAGATTTCTATTGCATTTTTCTTTGTATATAATTCAGTGACATCATTTCTTTAACAAATTGTAGTGCCGATAATGAGTATCCCTGACTGTTATATATGGAGTTTCCCCAATGTATCTCCAGCTTTCAATATTTTCCCTGGTGTATTTGTGACGTTCTGTGACATTTTTAAAATTTTCAGAAAGTTGTTTATCCGTCTTTGTGGAATCATGATACATTCCCCTATTAGTTTATCCCTGCTATGACAATATTTTCTAAATTGTCTTTATTATCATTTCACTCCTAGCGTGTTCTTCACACCAGTGTAGGCTGATGATCTTTTACTAGTGGCTAAGTGACAAAATTTATCCTCAGATCTCCAGGACACTTCAGAGTGTACTAGATGAACTTGATGCTGCTGTCTATATTTTCTCAATTCTTCCCCGATTTCCAATTCCTCTTGTCTGTTTTCTAAGGTTCTGGGGATCATTTCAAGTGCACCAGCTACACTTGGTATCACTTTCACATTTCACATTTTTTCTTATCTCCGTGTTTTCTTTCAACCTGTGAACTGCTGTAACTGCAAAATCTACCTGTTGATAAGTTCTTTTTTCTTGTTAATCAATTCTCGGTCTGGTCGTTTGGCTGGGATAAGGTGATGCATCTTTATCTCAAAGTCCCAGAGAATGTTATGCCTTTTAGTCTAAATTCTGCTTTATTCTCATACCGTTTTATTAGATGGTCAAAATTTAGCTTTTTACATGATTCCCAGTGGATCTCCTTTCCAACCCAGTCGTGGCTCGCTTTGTATTCTCGTTGTGCTAGCGTGCTGTTGTAGCAAGATGGGGATATTATCCTGACTTTTGTGAGCTAGAACTACTATATCAGAAAAGGAGGAAGAAAGAAATAAGTGAGAGAGTAATGAACACAAAACAGTTTGACCGGTGCGTGACCTCCCGAATGGAGAATTGAGTGTCAAAGGAATGGGGTGTTGACCAGAACCGGAAGTCACGTGGTGACGTGGAACAACGAAAGAAAGGGACCGGCCTCTTTTCGATTTGGGACAGCGTAGGGTTAAGACGTGTCCTTGTCCCGTGTGGGATGACGGTAGTTTAATAGCTCTCTCTCTCTCTCTTCTCTCTCTCTCTCTCTCTCTCTCTCTCTCTCTATCTCTCTCTCTCTCTCTCTGCCTTTCCTCCTCTCCGATACAGCCCACGAGACGAGCCTACCCTGGAAAAAGGCTAGCGTTGTGTCTACATATTTCTCGCGTTGTACTTTTTTTATCAACAAGATGACCACCACGTGCAGAAGGCATATTTAGTACCGTGAATATATCGCCACCACCGCCGCTGCATTACCCATATCAGCTTTGGGTACTGTGAAGAAATACGACAACGTTGCAGATATCGTTTTAGTGCCCAGAAAAAAGGGACAACGGTACACTGCATTCGCTTAATACATGATTTATTCTCTCATCTCTGTCACCACAAACCCCACATTTGTTGTTCTGTTGTGTCTTACCAACTTTTGCTTTGATATGGTTTATTGTTATGGCATTGTTTTGTGCAGCAATTATTAGCGACAGTTTCTTTCTTGGTGTTTCCTCTTCTTCTTAACCTGGCCATTAATTTTCTTGTCTTTTGGTGAATCTACCCGAGTCCCTCTTTTGTGCGTGCGTGTGTGTGCACGCGTGTATGTCTATATAAGTATGTATGTGCGTGAATGTGTTTGTTTCTGCATATATTTTTGATAAAATGCTCTACGATTGTAAAGAAAGAAAGAGAGAAAGAAAGAAAGAATAACAAAGACCGGAACAGAGAAAAAGAAAGAAAGTACAATAGAAAAAAAAAGAATAACAAAGATGGGAAGAGAGCAAAAGAAAGAAAATACAATAGAAAGAAAGAAAAAAAGAAAGAAAGGACAAATAAAGAAAGACAGGGAAAATTTAAAAAAGAGAAAAAAAAGAAAAAGATCATTATTTGGATTATTCGGATTATTGTCCTCATCTTTATTGTTATCAGTACAAAAATTCAGAAAAAAAGAAAGTGTCTTATAATGCAGACGGCCCAGATATTTATTCCTTTGATGAGATTTCTGCCGCAGAGCTTGGTTTCTAGGAGTTTTCTTGTTCTCCTGAGGTATTATTTTAAAACTTTTCTTTCATCTCTGTTTGCTTGATGGTGTCCGCTCCTAAAACTGGGATTTCAGATAAAGACGGATCACCTTATCCCAGCCAGGAGATCATTCCTAGTACTTATTAACAAAAAAAGAGAACTTGACATCCGAGAGAATTTGCAGTTCCAGCAGATAATAGGGTAAAAATGAAAGAAAACGAAAATATAGACAAATACTGAACCTTGCCAAAGAAATGCAAAAACTGTGGAATATGAGGGTGAAAGTGATAGCAATTGTAGTTGGTGCACGGGGAAAGGTTCCAATACGCTTGAAAAAAGACTGGAGGTACTGGAAATCCGAGGAAGAATTGAGACCATCCAGACTACTGCATTGTTGCAATCGAATACTCAGAAGAATCCTGGAGACAAGAACAGACATGTTGTCACTCAGACTCCAGTGAAATACTCACAAGGAGTGAAATATTATAATTATTATTAATATTATTATTATTGTTGTCATTAACAATAATATAATAAATATAATAATAATAATAATAATAATAATAATAATAATATAGTGAAAAGTTAGATTCACATATATAAGCTGCCTTATATAGATAGTCATATAATGTGGTATTGTGTGAGATCACGACAATGCTATTGCCACTGGCTTTCATACAACGACTTTCCATTCAATCCCATTTTGATCGCGGTAATGACGTCAATGTGACAGGTAAAATTGGCATGACACGATCCATATTTGGTTTGAACAGTAAAAACCGATCTGGATTTCTTTCTTCCTGCTTCTACTCACTAAAGAGACACGTGTGAAAAAGAGACATGATAATGTGTATTTGTTCGTTTTCGAATGCTTTTTTTTCTAAATTGATTAACAGAAACGTAATGTCAGAAAAATATGCTTTTTTTAGGAAGCGTTATATTCAGTCTTCATACTCTTTTTTCTTTTTAGAATATTAATGTTTTATTCGAATATGACCAATAGTAATTAGCTTGGGTTTACGCGTTACTAACATTTCTTAATACCTAAACATTCATCTCAGTAACTCTCATCTTTGGGTTTAATTTTGGTAAACTCTTACAAGTGAGTAGGAGAAAAAAGGAGACGACTGCATATCCATATATTACCAACATTAGTCGAAGGTCCATATATTTATCTAGCTTTTTAATTTATTTTACAATCACTCTATAGGTGCAGGGACAACAGTATCGATTATTGAGCAGTTTGTTCTTCATCATCCCAGGTCTGATTCCTTGTTAAATTATGGAAAAATATACACCTGGTTTCAATCATTTTCCGTCCATCAATTTTTAGAATGGAAAAAAAAGCAGAAAAGCAAAAAATATAATATTATACATGCTTACGAGAAGAACATCGCGTTATGTTTAAGATGAAAAGATTTCTCGCTGACAAATCTGTTTAGGATCAGAGTATAATGTCTGTTTTCACGGTAATTACACGGTTATTTCCAAAGCTATACTGTTGTATATTGTACGAGGGGAAGTGGGATTTTTCCGGTTGGATCGAAACAAAGAAAAGACGACAAAAATGAAAAAGGACTTTTTTCCCGGTAAAAGCGAACAAAAAAGTTAAAAAAACGGAAGCGAGGCTTTCCGGTCAAAGAAGCAGCCTCCTTTACCTCACCACCACCAGTCATCCCAGCAGTAGTCATTGTTAACACACGCCACCAACCACAGCATAGATTAAAGAAATAAACTCAAAGTTTTTACAATACCCATGTGTTGTGATTTTCTAAGTCCGACTACTACATTAATCGCTACGTGACCAGATATATGCCCGCAACGTATACAGATACACGATTTAGAGTAGCAGCGTGAATTGAAGAAGCCACTATACAACATATAGAATTTGATACCAGTACGTAACAATACAATATAAAAAAATTGACCACAATGCTTATCATTTTGAAGAGTACAAAATGAATTACTTTCTCCAAAACTAAAATCAAGGATAATAAGGTGTTAATTAATAGCTTACCAGAGGACGAAGAAAAATTCTGCGTCATTAGTTTTAATACTATTTTTACTTGAAACATATTATACACCCAGTCTCACACTCACACCCACACACATCCACAAACACACACACACATGTACATATGTATATATATATTAACATATACAATGTAGAATACAAATAGATAAACAAAAACCTTAAACTTAACAAATATAAATCTATTTCAGCTTCTTGGTTTTTAAAAAAAATAAAAAATCCGTTTTGAAATATCCAAGAGGCTTAAATAAACCTATATCTCATAAATTAAAATTTTATACACACACAACACTCACATACACAGACACAGACACACATACACACAGACACAGACACACACAGACACACACACACACACATATATATATATATATATATATATATATATATATATATATATATATAGATAGATAGATAGATAGATAGATAGATAGATAGATAGATTATTTACACAGAATCATATTTTGCAATAATATATAAATCATGCGTTTCTCTTAAGATATTTTTTTCAAAATGATCCATCTATTCGTAAACGAAATTAAATCAACCCTATAATGTGTTTTTGATTATTCTTTTATCTTTAGCCAGACTTCACGGAATGCTATATTAAGTTATATGGTTCCAGTATTATAGAGATTTTCAAAGATTCACCCCATTTTGAAATAATTAGTTATTTACTGAAACTTTCATTGGAATTCTATATTCGAAAGTTATAAGACAGCGTTAATCCAACGAAGTAGTGTTTCTAGTCGTAGCAGCAACTGGTGAAGATGGGAATCGGCCAGGTAGCACTTAACTAAATCAATCTTCGGTAATTACTACTCTGGCAGAAATAATAGCAACTTTTATTTGCTTCCATATTCATTATTGACTAGGCCTGATACAATAATTTTGAATGCTTGCGCTCCCACAACTCTCACCCACTTTCAGTCTTGCTCTTTCTCACTTCGACCAGCTGTTGGCCGTCTGTGACAACCTAGATTCTCAACGACAGAATCCTGGTGGCTGATCAGTACATGGCATGCAATACTCCACTTTGACCCTTACTTGGGATAGGCGGATCGTCGTAGAGGCTCCCTCCGATCAATAAGCTCGTCACGTAAAGCCCTAGTACCTATATGATTGCCCCAACCCTATTGCCCTTATGGCAAACCCAAAACCATTTTATCATATATATGTGCTATAGGGTGCTGTATGAGGGTCTTAGTGTCCTGGGTATGACGTTAAAGTGCATCTAATGAGAAAGTTTCAATTTTCAAGGTCTGGGGAGTGTGTAGTTCCCTTCATCGCCATTACTCCCAGGTCACACTGACCTGGAGTGGTAGTATCCTTTTAGGGGCGCATCTATGGATTAAATAGAAAAGAGTTTTTAAAAATATGTTTAAAAATGAGTTTAGAAAAGAATGAAAACCCAACAAAAATGAATAAAACATAGCGTCTTCGGTATAAAATAACCCAACAAGAGTTGACATTCCTTAAAACCCAACCAGCAAACTGGGTTATGATTTAAAATGAAACAATAACGCATATCTTATTTATTTTAATCAAGTATTCATAAATTGTGTTGTGTTATCGTGAAAGTGCAAGTATGATAACCCTCAACTGTGATAAGATGTAAAATGATTTCGTTGGAATTATAATCCTGCGAATAATCTATAAATCCTGCTAATATTATTCAGGTAAAATCACATTTAAAAATCTATATCTCCTTGAGACAAGCTGTACTTAGACGAATGCATTTATGTGAAAATATTGATCAAATTAGCAGATAATAATAGGATACTTTCTCTTGCACAGCTGTTCAGACAATGCCTTTAGCAAACACCTGGAAATAATGCGGTGACGGATCAACCAAAATAATAATTGTTTAATATGCCAATAATTTTTATTGTCTTTGGTAAAAGAAAACAAGAAAATGTTTACTGAAGTTCACCAAGAAACTTTTAAATATCTAGATTATTTTTTCTAACGAAACTACAGTACTTTTTTTATTCCGAAAGCTACTTCTGTCGTATTTTTACTAGTACATTTCCATCCCAAACTTGTTTATATATATATATATATATATATATATATATATATATATATATATATATGTGTGTGTGTGTGTGTGTGTGTGTGTGTGTGTGTGAAAATGGAAAAGGAGTTGAATCCGACAATATGAGGAAAAATGAGTAAAGAAAAGAAATGTAAATGGATGAAATGAATTTAATCGATGTCACATTAATCGTTATCACTTACACATGTGTTTCGGTCAGTTTATGTGTGTGAAAATATTTCGCACACATAGAAGAATCGACCTTCATCAGAGTGAACATATTATTCAAAATAAATGTTCACTCTGATGATGGTCGATTTTTCTATGTGTGCGAAATATTTTCACACACATAAACTGACCGAAACACATGTGTAAGTGATATCGATTAATTGACATCGATTAAATTCATTTTATCCATTTACATTTCTTTTCTTTACTCATTTTTCCTCATATATATATATATATATAGGCTGTAGGCAGTAGGCTGTAGGTAGCTTACAAAATGTCTAGCCACAATGAAGAGACTTGATAAGTCGAAACACGTGTCTGTGGATGACCATATATATATATATATATAATATATATATATATATATATATGAACTCTCATCTTTATCAGTTGGTTTCCTGACTGACTTGGTTATTTATGGGACCAAGATTATTTTTGTAGATATCATTTACACGCTGGCCTTCACCTTTTTATTGCAATTGGGAATTACATTCCTCTTGAGACATCTAAGGCGAAAGTTAATTAATTTGCCGACTTTGGCCCGATTGTCAGATTTCAGTTTCTATTTACAGTCTCTCTAAACTTGTTAGAGATTAATCTAAAGTCGGCGGTTCAGGTTAAATTATCTTCCAGATTCTTCGATTTGTAATAAGCCCATCTTTGAGAGAGTTAGACATGAGTAAAATTGGATCGAGTTCAAAAGAAGATCACTTATTTCCTTTTGCCTGGACATGCAACCGTTTCATCGCCTCTGGTGAAAATAAGTTTTGAATATCAATATCACGATAATGTCTGCTACTTAATAATTCTCTGAAAACTTCCGAATATTACTTTATTTATCTGAAAGTCATTAATCGGTGATTGCCTCATCATAGGAAATAATAAGGGACTCCAGACTTTCTAACCCATTTTTAACTTTTCTGATTTTCACAGTCTGGTTGAAAGGCTGATTCAAATATATTTAGTTTTGGTTTGGTTTGTTTTGTGGCATATCAACCTCAGTGGGTCATTTAATGCCGATAAAGTTTTGAAATAAATCAATTCTTAATGGATAATACAATTTTTTTATAAATACATTTTTCTATTTAACCCATAGATGGGACCCTAACAGGTACTACCACCCCGGGTCAGAGTGGACCAGGGAGCAATGGTGATTAAGGGGTGCTCCACATTCCCCAAACCTCCAGAACTGGAACCTCACCATCAGATAGAGTTTAACGTCATTCCCAGGACATGTAGACCCGCAGTCACCGCCTTCTAGCACCCATATGAGAAAAAGGGGTTGGGGTTTGCCATGAGGGCAAAAGGGTTGGGAAAATCATATAGGTGCTAGGGCTTGACGTGACCAGCCGATTGATCGGGGGGGGGCCTCTCCGACCGCCCGTCTAGCTCAAGATAGGGCCAAAGTGGTGTATTGCATGTCATGAACTGCTCATCCACCTGGGCTCTATCCTTAAGCATCACGGGTCGGCACCCACGGCCAACAGGTGGCCCGATTGGGGAGTCTTACCCCTCTGCAGAGGTGCAGTCAGTACATTCTAACGCCCCAGCCGACATGGCGGCAAATATCTTTTTTATTTATATATTTTTACGGTCCTTTCATATGGGGTATTTTATGCATAGGAACTGCATTCGTTGTACACTTACATTTACGTTTCTGTGCATTCGAAAAAGTTTTATCACTCCGATTCAGAGTGGATACTGAAGTAATGACAATAAATAGACAGTCGGACTAGTCGATTGGAGTAATTTGCTTTTAGCGGATAATTCTAAACCTGAGTAGAACACGTTTCTATCCCTTATATTTGAGTTTAGTTCTTTCCTATGTGGCTCCTTTTCTGGCTGGTCGATACTCGTATCTGTATTTCCAACATGTGGGGTCGTATTTATGTCAGTGTATTTTCCGGTTAGGAACAATTTCCTTACTCTGTAACTCCCCAATATTTTTCTTTCCACTGACATCTCCATTCCTTCAATCAAACCTGATGATATCGGGATCATTTCCAAGTGATTACATTATACAACTGTTATATATGTACTGTAACATCGGTGGACATATTATGATTTTACATTTGATTTTTTCCTATTATAATATAATTTTAGATTACATCACTCGTGGTCCTTTTTACGTAACCTGTTAAATTGGGTATAGCCTCAAAGGCATATTTCATAAAATAAGAGGAAAAATAAATAACAGAAGCTCATGTAGCATAATCAACGACAACTATCATGTCGGTGAAATCTAATTCTCTTATGGGAAAAGAGAAACAAAAATCAAAACTCTCCTCAAGTGTTAAAACTTCTATTGTTTTATTCACCCCGTTCAGTTTCTGAGGCCGTGGAATTATGGAAAACGCACAACAGGTATAATATGCAGGGTAAAATCCTCTTTTTAGCCGCAACTATATTTTCTCGTACAATTGAATGTTCAATCACTCACCTTTCCCACTACCCTAGTCTCATTACCCTAACCAGCCAGCCAGCAAGTCAGCCAAAGAGAGAGTGAGAAAAAAAAAAACAGCTTCATTTATGGGGTTATTACAATACTGAAATTGAGCTTTTGCTTTGCATGTTCGGCATCGACTGACACCTGTTGTCGCTTAGATGGCTGATCGAGTCTGATAATTTTGGTATCGTTGTTTAATTTCTGTTTTCAGTTTGAGCTGCTTGATAAAGCATATCTTGTTATACAAAGCCTATCGGACGAAAATTTTAACTTTGATAATGCGTCTCTTTTCTGGCTTCTGGCTTACTTAAATAACTCATCTATTCACACCAACAAACAATTGCTTTCAATGTTCCAATAATAAAGAGAAAAAAAAGGATGATTAGAACAAATGAATAATTTTTCGTTTGTTGATTGGTTTTCCGGTGTGTCAACCGTCGTTATTTAATTCGGAAGTCAGTAATTTCTTCAAGTTTTAAGTAATTGTTCATATTTTACACTGAATAATAAGCGTCTAAAATTAGTAGACCAGTTCAAATACCTAGGTAGTAATAAACTCATCTACTGAAATTGATAACAATATACGTATAGGAAAGGCATGGACTGCTATAGACAGACTAACAAACAAGTGGAAATCTGATCTCTGATAAGATAAAGCGAGAATTCTTCCGAGCTGTAGCCGTGTGTGTGCACCACTTGGACTCTAACAAAACGCTTAGAGGAAAATCTAGATGGGAACTACACATGGATGCTGTGGGATGTCTTAAACAAATCTTGAAAACAGAACCCCACAAAAAGTAGTTGCACGGCCATCTACCTCCCATCACACAAACCTTCCAAATAAGACGAACAAGACATGGACACTGCTGGAAAAGTAAAACCACGTTCTAATGTGGTCACTTAAACGTGGACACACCTGTGAAGTTTGACTTGAGAAATGTACATCAATCAATGTTGTTGGGATACTGGATGCCGTACAGAAGACCTGCCAGGTGTGATGACGGACACGGACGGTTGGCAAGAGAGAATCATCGGATTCCTTGCTGTCAGCAGGACCTGATGATAAGGATGATTATTATTATTATTATTATTATTATTATTATTATTATTATTTTTTGTCCATAATTTTACGTTTTCAAGTATTTTATGCTGTTATATGATTAATTAATAATAATAAATATTTTGTAAACTATTATAACTTCACATAACTATTCTTGATACACAAGAATAGTTTGAAGTAAGAATTATTATTACACAAGTATAGCTTGAAGTGACTATTCTTATTACAAATGAAGGAGTACTCCCAGAGATCCATAATTAACGACACAGCACGAAATATAATTTAGTGTTATACTCATAACATTTTTGTAGAGGGCTCTTGCCACTCAGCAGAGGATGCGATCTGTATGAGCACAGAATTAAAGGAAGAAAATATTTATGCACCGATCGGGTAAGAAGCGAGTATCTTTGTCTTTAAAATGATCATTAGCCATCGTTAATTTTATTTGCGATTGGACACCGACAGCTGACATTAGTTTGGATGGTCTCTGTTCTTCAACTGATTTCCAGTTAACTCAGAATCCATTCCAGACCTTCGGGAACCGTTACAAGGGCACCGATTACAATTGCTACGACCTCCACCCTCATGTTCCACAGTTTTCACAGTTCTCTGGCAAGGCCCAAGTACTTGTCCATATTTTCGTTTTTATTTACTGTCATTCGATGGTCCGCTGGGACGGCGATATCCACGATATGACAAGTTTTCATTTTCTTGTTAATTATCACTAGGTGTGGTCTCCTGGCCGGGATCAGGTAATCCGTCTTTATCCCAAAGAAAGTCATGTAAGTGTCATTAACCAGGACAGATTCAGTTTTGTATATATCCCATTAAGTTGCATGGTGCAATCTTAATGTCTTGCACAATTTCCAGTGGATCACCTTTCTCCCACACTCGTGTCTCGTCTTTTACTCTCTCTCCCTCTCTCTCTCCTCTCTCTATCCCGCTTTCTCTCCCCCTCTCCATCTCCCTCTCCCTCTATATCTCCCTCTCTCTCTCCACCCTTTCTCTCTCTCTCTGTGCTAGGTTGGTGCATTCGCTAATCATATGATTAATCGTTTCTTCTTTTTCTCCACACATTCTGCACTTGCTATTCAGTTTATCTTATCCATTTTTGATTTTATATAATTTGTTTTTATGGCATTGTCTCGTGCTGCGATTATAAGAGATTCAGTTTCTCTCATGAGGTTTCCCCTTCTTAGCCATATCCATATCTTCTGATGTGCCATTACTTCAGTTTGTCACTTGAAGTACCCGTATAGTTGTTTTTCCCAACTCTGGTTTCTTATTTTTTTGTTTTATCTTATATTTTTGTGTTCCTCCACATTCCGTGATTGCTTCTTCTGGCTGCTACAAATAGTGTTTCTTTTCTCTTTTTAGTGTATTCATCGAGTGCTCGAATTGTCGCATCGACACAGTATTCAATGCTGGAGAGGCCTCTTCTTTTCTTGCTACATACAGTCTGTCCATGTTATCTCTCGGGTGTAATGTCTAGTGCATTGCTATAAGTGTTGTTTCCCCTTTATCCAGCTGTCGGAGTTCATCTCTTGTCCAAATTAGGAATGGTCCAGTTCATATGTTTATTTACCTAATGAGATTCCAGCTGCAGAGTTTAGTTTCTAGAAGTTTTTTGTTCTTTTGAAGTACTCATTTCTCACTTTTTCTTTCATCTCTGTTTGTTTCATGGTGTCTGCTTCCAGTATTCCCAAGTTTCTATAATTCTATTTTTCTCCCAGTGTCCTTATTCTTTCTTAATTTTGTAGTTCTATTCCTTCTGTTGCTTCTTTTTTCTCCCCTTTTTTATAACGAGCATGGCACACATTTTGATGCCGAATTCCATACCTATATAATTGCTGTATATTCTAATAGTTTGTTCAGGGGTCGATAGTTCTTTCTTTCATTTTTGACAAAAACATTTTTAAATCATTCATATACATTGGATAATTTTTCTTCTCCTTTGAATTTGTGAACCTGTATCCTCCTGTCCATTTCCTAAGTATATAATTGAGCGGCATCATTACTATGACAAATAGTAATTTTGACAGGGAGTTTTCCTGGAAGATGCCCCTTTGGATTTTCACCTCTGTTAAGGTATGCCCTCCCGCTGTGAATTCTAATTTCTAATTTTCCATGGTTTTAGTGAGACATTTTATTACTTTGTCAGATATTTTTTACGTCTTCAGAAATTCAAGAATCCAAGTTTGTTGGGCCATGGCATAGGCCTTTCTGTGGTCAATCTATGCAAGGGTTATTTCTTTATGCCTTGTTTTAACCTGTTTTACGAATATGCTGATCTATATTGGGTAGGTCATTAGTTCCACTGGTTACCATGCGACATTCTTTCTGTTCTTCCACAAATAGTCCACGGCAATGTAGTGACTGATAGATGTCTTCTGTTATTTGTGCAGTTAATATTTTCCACATCATAAGCAGACATGTTATCGGCCTATAGTTACTGGGGATAATGATATATATATATATATATATATATATATATATATATATATTGTTAAACATAACAAAAGAAATATGAAAGTTTAAAAAAATGCGTATCGGTGACAAGACTTTGGAACTACCCTGTAGAATTGGTATATAATCATTTACTTATAATCTGTGGTATACGACACAAATGCTAACTGAGACAGATTCACCGACATTGCAGATGAAAGGTTTGAATTATACTGCAATTAGAAAATACAGATGATTTGGGAGTGGTAATGAAATTGCTTTACGACTGAAGAAGCTATGTTCGGCACGAGGAACGTGGTTTTGCACCGACAGTATTTAGCATCGGTGTTATTTTTTCCCTCAGCTTTATGAACACACCCTGTTTAAATCAAATATTCCCGTTTAAGCACTAAGGCTAATATTTTAGACCTAATCAGCACATAATTGCGTTACCAATAATGCATCTCATGATAATCTAAGGAAGGAAAAGTTCTCAAAAAGTGTGCGATGCTGCAGTTATTTACTGAACTTGGATTCAAGTCAGACGTATTTGGCAGCCAGGGAAAACTAAACTCATAAACAATTGTATGCTACGCTAACTTCCCAACGATAACATTAAGTGTACGACACTAAATAGTATCTTGTGATGAGGCACCTGTACCGCTTTATATTAGAAATAAAAGGTAAATTAATGAAAAAATAATGTTACACAAATAATTGAAAAACGAAAAACGACAGACGGCCATGTCAAAAGTTGGGTGAAAGAAAGGTTAGAGAACGAAAAGAAAAGAAAATAAAAGAAAGAAATAAAGGGTGTAAGGAAGAAAGAAAAATACAAGAAAAAAGGAAGAAAAGGAAAGAAGAAAAAGGAAGAAAGAAAAATGAAAAAGAAAGAAAGAAAGAAAGAAAAAAGAAAATTATGAGAAAGAATGAAAATATAAAGAAAGAAAAAAGAAAAGAAAAGAATTGAAAAGAATAAAAGATAGTAGGAAGGGGAGAAAGTGTAAAAGAAAGAGATATAACGAAAGAAAAAAGGCAAAAAGAAAGAAAAGGAAGGGAAGAAAAATAGAAAGAACAACAAAAAAAAAAGAAACAAAAAAGAAACAAATGAAAGAAAGGAAGAAAGATAAAGGAAAAAAGAAAAGAGAAGGTAAGCAAAAGGAACGAAAGAAAAATGAAAGAAAAAATAACGAAAAGAAGGAAATAATCCAGAAACATGATAACCAAAGAAAACGAAAGAAATATGAAAAAGAAAAAAAAAGGAAATGGAATAAAAAGAAGAAATAAAAAATAGAGAAACATAAAAGAAAGAGATACAATGAAAACAAAAAAAGAAAAAGAAAGGCAATGAAAAAGAAATAGAAAAACAAAGCAAAAGAAAGAAAGAAAGGTATCAATATGTTGGAGCCTATTAAGTTTCTGGTGTTAGATATTGGAAGAAAATATTTAGATGATTAAGGCTATTTTAGCAGAGCCGGATTATGTATTTATCCAACCCCACCGCATTAGGATTGCGGAACACGGTCAGTTACTTGAGCGGGGGTTAACAGGTTTGAATTCAGAGTTTTCATGCTTGATATGTTGTATTATCAAGGTTATAGAGCTTATCCCTCCCTACTACTTACCTGAAGTTGAAGGCAGAATAATTAGATACTTTTTTCATGGGATTAGCGTTATGTGAAATGTAAACAGTTGCGTCTAAGATTTGAACTCGGTTAACTGGGTCCATTTCCTACGACGATACACCACGAGGACCTAAAGACTGTTTAGAGCATGAAATCTATATTATTGATACGGCTTTACTCGTTCCGCTACTTTCATTTTCATGTGTTATCACAATCATCAGACGTAAATGGAGTTTGAATTCTATAGATATTAAGAGGAACTGATCAAGTGAAATATAGTGTGTGCATATGTCGGAGAGATAGGAGGGAGTGAGAGGAGGAGAGAGAAACAAAGAGAGAGAAAAAGAGACAGAACGGGAGGGAGAGAGAGGGGGAGAGAGAAGGGGCTGAAAAAGTGGTTATGCTGTTTTAACCATATTATTGATTTATTTTCGTTGTAATATCATATTTTACTTTTTCATATACATATATATATATATATATATATATATATATATATATATATATATATATATATATATGCATACGTGTTGATATACATGTGTGTATGCGTGTGTGTATGTTTGTGTGAGCGTGTGTGTGTGTTTATGTCTGTTGTTTTGTGTGGATAGATTACACAGAAATGAAACGATTTAGAATATAGTTAAAAGGGTTAGGAATATAGATAAATAAAACTAAGGATACAACTAAGCATTATACTTATATCCTTAATGAGACATCTCACCAAAAATCGTCCACAATTAGCATATAATTATGTGCCGAGTTCTCACAAACATCCAGTGTTTATACCTCTAAATATCCATGAGTTCTGCAAGGAAAGACAGGTGCCTCAAAAGCTATTTGTTAAATTAGAGTATGATAAGAAAATATTAAATAAAAAGTATAGACATTGCGATTATGTTATCAATCACAACTTCTAAATCAATAACAAATAGAAATATCCGGGATTCAATCAAGAGTTTTTATTTTACACTTAGATTAATATGGTAAATAGATACATGACAATTATTAAATGAGGCAACAGGAACGTTTACTTGATAGTCTGAAACATTATAAGTGGTCTACAGCTTGATTTAATTTTCATCAGCCTTTAACAATTGCTCATTTGTAAGACGAATTGTTTCTTTGCAATTAGATTCAATCATTCACACTGCAAGGATGGGATTTTATGAATAGACCAGCCATTTATCAAATTGCTTTTCAGAGTTTCCGCATTTCATGAAGTATTGTTGAACAATATATTTCCAACTCTTGATATACCTATAGGAGGCGCTCCTGGCATAAAAAGTGAAATCGTAGGAAATGAACCGATTTCAAATCCGGGACGAGGCAGTTTGTGTTTCCTTTTATACTCGTGCTCTTTTGAAAGTGAGAATCCGTTTGGCCCACACCCTATGGTTAAATAAGTCAGATGAATGTCTGTGAAACAATAAGGTCTTCTGTCCTAAGGGAACATTTGGAGATAAAATAATTTATATAAATGTAAGTGCAGGACTGACTGTAGGATTGTTTATGCTATTAGGCGGACCATATATATATATATATATATATATATATATATATATATATATATTATTATTGAGAATATGTGCTTAATTGAAGTCGTACCAAATTTTGAAAATTAATTAATTAATGATTAATGAATTAGGCGGGCATACCCTTATTAATTACTTAATTTTCAAAATTAGGTACGACTTCAATTAAGCACATATTCTCCCAAAAATTGTCGGCTAAAAAGCCATATCAAAACACATCGTTTGTTTGTTGACTTCTTATATATATATATATATATATATATATATATATATATCGTTAAGAACGTGGCGTAACACAGGGGGCATTTTTTATTTGAAGTACTGCTGTTTTAGATTCAGAGTTTTCATTCTCCTTGATTGGTTGTTTAAGCATGCTAAAGAACCCAGTGTGTCATAGCCTGTGTAGTGTCTCTGTGTATATACATGTACATGTATGTGTATGACTGCACATAAGCATAGCGTATATGTATATATATGCATTTAGGTGCATGAATAATCGTAACCTATGTGTACGTGCATGTACATGGATGTGCGTGTATAGTCGTATGAAAGACTAAACAAGATAGACAGACGAATTATAATTTTTTAAAATCTATAAAATAATAAAATAGAAATAGAAGTATTTCTTGATGGAGATTAAAGATTTTATATTTTAGTGTCTATTATAAACTTAAGTCTTCGATGCCGAAGTCAGTAGAGATAATCTCAATGTATTTTGAGCGAGTCCCAATGGTGTAATGGCTAATGTTCTGGACTATGATATCGTAATAATTTTGATTTGATTTGTTCTTGTTTTACGGCATATAAACCTCAATGGGTCATTTAATGCCGACTACGTTTTTGAAATGAATTGGTGATAATGTTTAATTTTCTTTTTTTTTTTTTTACATGTTTTTGTGAATGAAACTTTTAGATGATTTTTTTAATATATATTTTTGTGTTTTCATTTTTGTTTAAAGATTTTTAGATTTTGTTGTAGATGTGTGCTTCTTGTATGTATCCAAGTAGTTTTTCTGGGTTTATTTGGTAGAATATCTGTTTTAGATTTGTTGTTTGGTAGTATTTTTTCGTATTTGTTTTAGGTTGCTACATTCTGTTAGTATGTGTTTGATAGTGATATCGTAATAAGTGTGTTCGAACTCCAGTCACGCTATTTAATACGTTCACTTTTGGAACCCCTGAACCCCAAGCTATGGATTAAGTAGTAATCACGAGTGTTCTTCTACAAAGATGAATTTACCATTAAATAACTCATGAAGGTTGATATGCCACTAAAACAAACCAAACTAAACCAATATATTTATATATTTAGTGGTGGAAGAGGAAAAGTCGAATGGAGGGAATCAAAACTCATATATTCAGGGCGGCAGATTCCCGTTTGGTATTTGACATGAGTGATTATTGCCAGACGAAGCTGGGGTACCCAGCCTTTCTAGATAAATCTACAAGGGATAGTTGGTGGTTAGATACTAAGAAACTAAAGATGATATTACGATTGCATTCTTGGAGGATTTTGTTTCTTTTACCTTTGTAGAACTGACCTGTGGCTTCAAACATTCTAGCTAAAACCGGCAACCGGACACTAGCTACAGACACGAGATGGAGAACGGTTGATTGGCCAGAAAAAAACTGGAGTAGATACAGATCACTTCTGCCACATTTAGCTTTTGTGCTGCAGCAGTCGAAACCACTTAATTACAATCAGCTGTTCACTGCACAAAAATTGATCTTGTGTCGCATCCTATTTGAGGCGTAGTAATTGTATAAATACATATTTAGGGAGAAACAAACATTTACTACATATTTACACAGAAGATAACAATGTCTCCAGTATATGGTGTATGTAATGAAAAAGAAGATTGGATACATTCGTAGATACATTAAGGATCTATACGGATATATATATATATATATATATATATATATATATATATATATATATATATATATATACACCTGATGATTGCATTGCATGATACCAATATGGTCGTGAAAGTTCCTTTGTCACCTAATAAATAGATATGTAAAACCTTTATATATTTATCTTATTATATTATATAACAGTTATATTCTTATATTGAGCACTCTACCAATAATACTGCCTTTGGTACACCATTCCAGCAAAAGCTGAAACAGTGACCATCTCACACTATAGTATATATATATATATATATATATATATATAATATATATATATATATATATATATATATATATATATATAGAGAGAGAGAGAGAAGAGAGAGAGATAGAGAGAGAGAGAGAGATAAAAGGATATGAAAACACACAATGCTGTTAAAATGAAAATAATTTATATCATATTCATAGCTAATATTGAACAATATTTCGATTTATAAAAATCATCTTCAGAGCTTGTTTTTAAACCAGACTCATCGTTAGAGAAGCTGAAAGTAATTTGAATTCAAAACTAAAACATTGATGTTCCAAAAAGTGTACAAGTCATGCGATCGTTTCTTCATTAGCACATCCGCTACGCGTTTCTCGGTCAAGGGCATAATGTTTATCTTAATGTAATAGTTTTTGAAAGAAAAAACACATTTCAAATTCAAAAATAGACAAATTCTCTTTTTCAAACAGGAAGAGTTTTAACCCGTTCATTGTCAGCCTGCAACGATCGCATGACTTGTACGCTTTTTGGAACATCAATTATTTTCATTTTAACAGCATTGTGTGTTTTCATATCCTTTTATCTATACTTATGCCGTCGGATCCATTTCCTTACTCTTAACTTATATATATATATATATATATATATATATATATATATATATATATATATATATATATATATAGAGAGAGAGAGAGAGAGAGAGAGATAAGACAGATAGATAGATAGGTAATGATGCCATTCCTTATGCGGAATTCACACTAAAAGCACCAGGTCCTACCGGATCATCAGATGTAATTACCAATGCTCCCGTTCATCATGTAAATTGGTAACCACATAGCGACAGCAGATAATGCGAGGAAGTTAATATTTATTATTCCAGTCAACTTCAAAAGGTTATCTCACTGACATAGGAAAAGTTTGCAACATAAATAAAATGTGTTTAGTAGACCAACACGTACTGCATTACATATCAAAAAGTTGGCAAACTTATTAAATTGAACAGATACAAATATCTGCTGAACTTTCCTACGTATTTTTGCCACGTCTTTTACTGTCGGCTAATCGTCTGGTGATAATTAATTATAAAATCAGAGTATGCATTGAATGTTTTTTTTATTGCAGACATATGAAGTTTTTGTTAGTGCATAACAAACAAACAGGCTAAAGTATTAAGGAAATTGAGAAATGCTTCTAATCAGTGACGTTTTTCAGTTTCAATACATTGCACCTGACATAATCTACAATGTTACTATCATACTCAAACTCAGTATCTGTCACATGACGACAGTACAGTTAAGAAATAATAAACGGGAATATTTCGGTGAGATCCGAACTTACATCCACTTTATCTCACAGAAATCTGATTAATTGCACTGTTAGCTCTATCAATTGAGCCTCAAATCTTTAAGCTCATCCCTTATTATATTTCTTGATCAGAACACAATTTACGTATGAGTTCAGCTCAGCTAATTATTAGAATACATCGACTTTATCCTAAGTAAAAGGGTGTGTTTTGGTTATGACATTAAACTGTATCCAATGGTGTGGCTCTAGTTCATTATCGTTACCTACAGTTTCACGCTGACTTGGAGTGGTAGTACATGTTAGAGTCCAATATATTTGTCGAACAGATCTGTTTGAAAATTATCATTAGATGGGAATATTTGAAGCCATATAATTTTGTGAAAATTATTTGTATGCGGAATAGTAAATTGAAGCTATAATAAGAATAACATGTTATTATCTAAATAAGTATTTAAAACCAGATATATTTGAAACCATGTAATTTTATGTAACTTACTTTATTAAATACGAATACGTGACTGAGTATCTGTATGCACATTATCTATATCTCATATTTAAAACCATATAAACGTGTACAAATTATGAGTATTGAATAAGAATAGTTGAAATTAATATATATTATATATATATATATAATATATATATATATATGTGTGTGTGTGTGTGTGTGTGTGTGTGTGTGTGTGTGTGTGTGTGTGCGTGTAATCATACATGTTATTATCATTATTGATTATTAATAGTTACTTGAAATCATATATCTGAACGGCTATCAATAAAATATAATCATCGATTCCTTTTAAATTCTTAACGAGAGTCTCTGTTTTTTTTACTTAGAGCTAGAGGGTAAGGCATGAATCCATCAGCCTCCATTGGTGAATAGTAGGTCAGATTGTGTTCTTTCTCCATGGTCAGGCAACCAGTACAAGAGAAGTAACACTGTATATTTAAACTAGCTGGATTTAGCTTTAAAACGCACATTGTATCGCATCCTACCTGGGCCGGGGAGGTTAAGTAAATGCATACAATTTATAGTTGATAAAATAAACTGATACTAAGATTAGTTCATACATTTTCGTAGATGGCCAGATGTATGTGGTACCGAGACCGAATTGAGGTCACTAATAATGGTTTAGTAATTTAGAATATTAACCATTACCCACTGCTAGGATTCCATACATATATTACGTATAAACAGGATTTTTGTTACATTTGGTCGGATGGGTTAGGTAAATATATACTTGATACCGTATGATTATTTTCTTTTTTTTTAATTATCTGTATTAAAAACAGTAATAGAAGGTATATTTGCTCAAAACGATTATTTGCATTGGAACCGTATAATATTTTGAAAAAGGACTGACTTCGTCATTAAATAACCCGACAACAATTGTTATGCCTTAAAACCAACCAATCAATTTGTGCTCAGTATGTCTCTTGTAAGTTAACATGCCTTTAATTGATTTACTTTTAGTCTTTGTTTTTATTTTTGTTTTGTGTTTGTTTTTTTTTGGGTGGAGGCGTGTTTTACAAATGTAACGATGATAAACGATTTGCGTTCAAAAAAAGGTAACTTTGTTTCCATATCAACAGCATATTCTCTAGCTAATGTAGCAGGTGTTATCAAATATTCAAAGCAAACAACAAATTACTATAGCGAATACGTTTGCTTTTATGGCTTCATTAACGTATTAGTTTGTCTTTCCTCGTCACCCAGGGGAAAACGTGATTAAGTCTTAAATTCCCCTGAAGAACAGGTACTTATATAACCCATTTTCAACGGATATTTACACAGATTATTCTATATCAAATAGAGGGTTTGCCAGAATCTACTGGACTTGAAGCTGCAGTTGCAAAGGTGCCAGTCACGGTGAGTGTGTGCTAGGAATATTTTTAAAGAGCAGCAGCAGTAGCCATGACCTCTTTGTAGTAAAATGTGGTGGAATGGTGAAAATCGCGAGTTTGTTATTCAAATTTTTAAAAAAAGGATTACTTTTTTTATTATTATTTAGCATGGCTGATTCGCGAATAAGATTAACCCCCGTATGATTTCTTCATAAGATATCCTAGCGTAAAAAATAAATTCTATGGATTACAGTTTAGAATTTTAAATAATTCAAAAATTTACACAAAAGTTGTTGCGGTTTTTTGGATATAAGGCATCAGGTAAATGGTCACTCCTACTTATAGACTCGCCTATAAACACGTGACCTGAGAAGGATTCTATTGTCCAATCACTGGCACTGCTGCTGCTGTTGCTGTATTAATAGACATACCACTCTGAGTTATTTCATTGACATTTGGATTCTCTCGGACGAAGGACTTACAAGGAATACGTTAACACTGGATTCTTACTGGCTTGCTTACTTATTCATTACATCTGGAACGAAGGATGACTGCCAGATACTCAACAAAAGTATTAGTCTTTTTGCAACCAAAGCGATGTTGTATACCCTTTCTCTACTTCTTACTTCTGTCGTATTTTCTATTCTGGCCGGCTGCTATTCTGATCGTCTTTGGTATATCTTCATCTTGGATATCTTCTAAGGCCTAGCGTCTGGTGTTGACTTGGGAACTTCGGTCTGTTTTCTGTTAGGGATTTCTCGTTATCAGAAGCCCTGTGTCATTGTTAGTTTTTAGATAATAAACACAAGACTTCGATTTACTTTTGATCTTATGTTATTGTTAAATCCCCACCAGACATCTGCGCAGATCGACTTACATCCTATCGGGCTCGGCTCCTACCTGCTAACTGACTGAGACTTACTTACTATCCTTAAACCGGAAGACAGGGTCTTCTGTGCCTTCCGGTTCTCACGATTTATCCCCGGAAGGCAAGGTAAGAGTGAGGTCAAGCGCCGTCACCACTCTCAAGGCCATCAGCTGCACTAATCGCCATTATGTTTCTATACTACCTTATATAAGTATTAGGGATCTAATAATTATGTAACAGCGATATTTGACAATTCTTTAAGAATTCATCAAATGCATGCGCCATTCGAGCTTCAATTACTTTATACTATATCAGCTATGTTGTTTTCTAAGCATATTTTCACATATACTCTTTTTATCTAGAAATTAACAAGTCAAATTAAGTGAAAGAAAAATCCCCGACATAGATACACTTCAAAGTCATCTTCATAATTGTTTTCTGGAAACCACTCACCAACGAATATATTTTTGCCACTCATATAAACAACATTGAAATCAACAAATGACACAGTATTCATTTGGTTCTTTGGATCACACCTAGTGTCAATTAAGAAAACTAACTTAATTTTTCATCAATTGAATTTTCCGTTCCTACGGACAACAGTGTAAAAATAAAAGAAAGCAAAAAACTGGAAATATATGGAGCTTGTAAGAGAACTGATCATCTTTGGACCATTAAAGTGACGGTATTACCAATTGTAGTTGGAGCACTAACAATACCCAAGAATATTGAAAAAAAAAACTAAGTGAACTGAGGATCAGAAGAAGAATCAAGGTCTTGGAGAAGAATTGAGACCATGAAGACCACTGCAATCAGCCAGAATACTCAGAAGAGTCCTGGTGACCTGATGAGACTTTTTGTAACTCGGACTACAGTGAAATACCGTCAGCTAGCACTCGTGTGAAAAACTCACATAATAATAATAATAATAATAATAATAATAATAATAATAATAATAATAATAATAATAATAATAATAATAATAAAGAGAGTACAAAACTAGGCACGACTCGGTGGGAAAGGTGATCCACTGGGAATTGAGCAAAAAATTGAATTTTCACCATACAACTAAATGCACAAGTATGAACCTGTCCTAGAGAATGAGATGCATAAAATTCTCTGGGACGTCGAGATACAGACGGATCACCAAAATCCCGACCAGGAGAACAGGCCTAGTATTGATAAACAAGAAGAAGAGAACCTTTCATCCCGTGGATTTTGCCGTTCCGGCCGGCCACCGTGTGATAGTGAAAGAAACCCAAAATACTTGGATCTTGCCAGAGAACTGAGAAAATTGTATATCTGAAAGAACAATGAGAGCACCAGCAAAATGTGTTCAAAGAATTTCGACTAGGTACCCCATGTTGACTATGAAGTGAGTACTGGTCGTTTTCCTCCTGATATTTCAGGGTTTTTTTTTTTCTCGGTTGTGCACCGGAAAGTGAAATTTGAGCCAACATTCGTAGGATAACAAACGGTCCCCATGTTGGCTAACAAGGAGACAACAGCGGATCATGAGACACAGACCTTACGTCTGTATCCCAGAGCTTATATATTTTGTATTTGAAAGAAGAGAACCTGTCATTTCGTGGATTTTGCCGTTCCGGTCGACCACCGAGTGAAAATGAAAGAAAGTGAAAAGATTAACAAATACTTTGACCTGGCCAGATAACTGAGAAAACTGTGGAACATGAAGGTTAAGGTCGTACCAATTGTAATTGGTGCTCTTGGAACGATCCCAAGGACCTGGGAAATGATTTGGGTGAATTGAAAATCAAAGGAAGAACAGACACCATCCAAATTACAGCATTGTTATGATCGGCTAGAATACTCAGAAAAATTCTGAAGAGGAGACTTGTTGTCACTCAGCCTCCATTGAACAACCGGCTAGGACAGGTGTGAACAAATAATAATAATAATAATAATAATAATTTAATTATCTCAATTTGTTATCGATACAATCTTAACTCAATGAACTCAGTCATAAACACGTCTTATCTTGTTGTAATGGTTAGCAAGCTAGTCTTGCAGATACATTACTACAGAATAGAAAGTTTGATCCTCGCTGGATGTTCTATACTTGAGACCTTGTTTTACATCCTATCGTGGTAAACAGGTTGGGTATATACCGAATTTTATAAAACAAAATTGGATGCAGTTTAGTGGCAAGGCAAGATAACCTTTTCTTTGGAATGATTCTTTCCTCGCTACAGTGGATATTCTAAGCTCCGACAGAGCGTAGTCATCAACTTTCAACTACGTTTTTCGAGGAGGGATTCCTTACCTCTCACCCAAATCTTCCTATTTATCTATATCTTTGGCTTTCAGGCTTTTTGAATTAAGTGTTTTACTTCTAATTTCCCTACCCAGCACAGCTCATAAGTTTCAGTCGTTCCCAGTATTTATCCATATCCGAAAAAAGAACAAATAGATCCATAGACATTGAAATGTTCAAAAACTATATTAGCCGGAATTTGAAGTCGGTTCACCGATTTCCATTTCCTACTGTTAATCCTTATGTCATTCCCAATTGTGATCATTAAAGAATACGCATATACGCAGAGAAAACCAACGAACTTGTCAGTCAAAAACTTCGAACAAAGAAATAAAAAGGAAATTCGACTCTGGATGATTCAGAGAATGAGATAATAAAGTTTGATAAGAGTCACCCATGAAAGTGTCAGTTTTCCGAAAAAATTTATTGGTGTATTTTTCTTTTACATAAAGTTCCGGGTTTTTCTTTGGCAATATTCTTTACTGAGCCTGAATGAGGAAATTGATATTTCACTTTTAATAAACCTTCTCGTAAATAACAGAAATAATGCCAACTTTTAAAGCAATGTCATTCTGCACAAGGCTATCATTATTGTAATAGAATCCTTTGGTCAAATTACCAAGCGTAATAAACAATTGTGTAGTACCAAATGCGCCGGTCATTTCTTTACGTCATACTGGTAGAAGTAGTAGAACAAATCACAAACAGCAGGCTGTCTAGTCCGGCTTCATTAGGAATTAAAAGGAAGAAGGAAACGTCGATCAATTGTAAATCCAGTTTTATTTCAAATTGCCTGCTTCATTGAACGAAGAACAAGATTGTTTTGATGTCAAATTGACCACTTCAGACTCGTGAAATGTAATGGAAGACATTGCATTATACACTGATTAGCCGAAACAGTAAAAGCAGCGACATGTACCAAAATTTACAACTACTGACTCATAGTAAAAGTGTGTAACACAAGAAGAGGATAACTGACATTGATCTTTTGAGTTAAATTCAGAATCGACTTCTGTTTTCTTCCAAAATAATCAAATAATGGGAATAATGAGACAAATGGGAAATAGCAGGAATACTAACAGCATTTCAAAAACCACATTTCAAAAATCGTATTTCAAAAACCTCATTTGTTTAGTTTGATTTATCGGCTTAATGACACTTGATTAGTACGTTGATTGATTAATTGATTTTAACCGCATGTCAACCTATGACTGCCAAGAGGTTAGCGAATATTCTTTATTCTAATTCATATTTACATAGATTGGTCTTTAACAGGTACAACTATTCTAGGGTGTTATTTGAAGCCGAAATCTGGTTCATTTATAAATGTTTGATTTTAATTATATCTATGTCAACCTATGACTGCCAAGAGGTTTGCAAATATTCTTTATTGTAATTCATATTTACATGGATTGGTCTCTAACAGGTACAACTATTCTAGGGTGGTATTTGAAGGCGAAATCTGATTCATTTATAAATGTTTGAATTTAATCATATCTATAAGTTCAATATCCTATTGAATCCTTATAAATTGCATTTTTTTATTATTTAATCATTTATTTCCATGTTATATGATATTAAGAGTTCCTATCTAATATAAATGATTTAATATTCGTTGCTTCCCTAGAGAAGATTATTTTACTCTTCGTTATTTTTCATGTTTACTTGTGTTTTTCTTCATCTTAATTCAATTCCTTTTTATCGCAAATTAACGTGGTTCGTTCTTTTGACGTCAGAGACAGCGCTTATTTGAAACCAAAATAAAGTACAAGTTCTCGATAAAATACCCGCTAACGTCTTTATTTTCCCCAGCGAAATCTGCTTCTGCGGAGCAGCTGCTATATGATCTAAGCTAAGAAAGTTGCATTGGAAAAGTCCAATTTTCACATATTTACATGGTTTGGAGTAAGCTTGTATGTAATAACAATAATCCTTTGAATTGGACCCTGTTCAAATCCTGAAATAGTCTGCGTGCATTTCACTTAGCACTAATGCGCGCAGTAAGGGCATATATTCACCTGACCCCAAGCTAAGGGTAAATAGAAGGGTAGACTGGGTTCTTTAGCTTTGGTAAGTTAACCAGTCAATGAGAAAGTAATCTCTTAATTCAAACCAGCTGTACTCCGCTTTAAACAGATTGTGATGCCTTTGTAACCAAAAATAAAACTCCCTGTGTGTTATTATTTTTGTTAGTTCTTTTTAAAAGAATCTACTACTAAGTGTATTGATGTTCATATCTACTTCACTATATATTTAAAATCACTGGAATGTTTTTCCACTTCGGCACTATGCAGTATTTCAATTCAGTCTTGTATGACAGTATCTTTGGTATAGTACAAAATTAAATGTTATTAAAGAATAATAGGCCGGCCTGTCCTTATTTATGGGCCATACTATAAGCAACGTATTCATTGGTCACATTCTACAATATATTGCATTTTACCACTGCAATAATATTTCTCTGGTGCTATTCTTACTATAAGATTATTTTATTTTCTTCTTCTGGGTCGATATGTACTGCATTCACAGAAACATCGAAACTTAATATTTGTGAAATCTGCTGCCTTGGATGTTAGATACCAGCAGGAAATGATTCTATTCGTTATATTCATTTATTTTACGCCTTTTTTCCGGAGACAAGAATACGACAAAAAGGATGTGAACAGATACTACTCTTCAGTCTAACAACTGCAACAAAGTTGGACTCAAGATCTGTACATATTTTTTTCCGTCAGAATTTTTTCTGAAAGTATATTAATGCTATAAACGACATGAAATCGTTAGTACGCCACGCGTGATATAATTAAGCCGCCTAACATCTTCATTAAAATATCATGACTTGACAGATCTTTAACGATATATTTCATTACAATCGTTCGATATTATAAGAAAAAAAAAAGAATAAATTCAAATTAATAAATAAGCGGGAACCATATTGAAGTAATTATGTCGGGACATCTTCAGAGTGACGACTTAATTATCATTTCTAATTATTCAAAGACTGACTTGTCAGTTTATCATTGTTTGAAGGTAGAATTAAGCATTCCCCGTTAATTTAATTCCACAACACTGATTTAAATGATTATCTATGATTTTCTATTACGTTTATGAGACAGCAGATTATTGCTGCAATGTTTTGTATCATTTAAACATGTATGACAAGCTTTTAATATACTATCTTCATATATTTCATTGCTATATTTGTTTCAAAATATTCAAAGCATTTCAAATGCTAAAAAATAAAATTATATTGATGCGTAGTAGATAAATATATAATATAGTGGCCTTAGTAATATCTCTGATAAGGTTGCGGGTGTAAAGATGTAGAGAGAGCTACACACACACACACACACACACACACACACACATATATATATAATATATATATATATATACATATATAGATAGATAGATAGATAGATAGATACTTCACATATATATATATATAGAGAGAGAGAGAGAGTTCACAATATAAATATATATTTATATATATATAGAGATAGAGAGAAGGAAAGAGATAGACAGAGAGAGAGAGACAGACAGACAGACAGATAGATAGATAGATATAAATGTTTGTATTGAATACCTGCAAGCTGGTGATCATAGCAACATAGAGTTATCAAATAATCTTGCAATTGCAAAATAAACATATGAAATATATTTATTACTGTAGATGCTCTTTTTACCGATACTGAATCTTCAACAGGTTTCTCTATATTTTGCGTCACACCTACCAACAGCTTCTCATTTAATAGAAATTCAAAAACCCACACACACACACACACACACACACACATATATATATATATATATATATATATATATATTTAAAAGAAGGTGAAAACGGAAATAAGGTCTTCCGGTTGGATCGGGGCAGGGAGAAGAAGAAAATAGTAACAAAGGACTTTTTCCGGGTAAAAGCGAGCTAACAAGTTAAAAAATGGATGAGAGGGTTTCCGGTCAAGGAAGCAGGGAGAAGATAAAGAAATATATAACAAATGCCCGTTATCAGATCAAAAGATAAAGATGCGGAGGCGTACCTATCAATATAAAGGCGAGAAGATTCGAGCCGACATACAGAGACGCCAGTCAGCAGCCAAAAAGGACACTTCACCTCTCCCGTCAGCAAACACCCCTCGAGCACTCATTGTAAGCCCTGCGCCTTCACCACCAACACACCGAAGAAAATAAAAAAGGGTCCTCTCTTTGTACATACGTATCTGTTGTTTATTGATATATCGCTTTTGGTACTGTGACCATACCCGCTACGTATACAGATACACAATTTAACAACGTGAAGAAGAAGTCCGCTATATAACGTATAGAATTGATGCCAGTACGCAACATATATACATTATATATATTTGTCTCAAACACCACAACGGTCTTGTACTTCAGGAGGATAGGTCCAAAATCATAGCTGTATAAACCTCTACCGATTTAATACTTTTTATGAAGAACGAGTCATATTTTACGTTTTACAGTTTATTATACTTATGATATTTTATAGAAATACTAAAATAATCAAATTTCATTCTTTACCTGTTGCCTTCACAGTGTTGACTAGTGTTGAGGTAAAGAACTTTATTCTTTAGCTCAACACAACTCCCTATTTAAAAAAAAATTATAATCCATTTACGAATCATTATTTTTACTAAGAATGAATATGATAAGAAAGCACATAACATGGAGTTTTATGTAAAATTCTATATGGACCCCAGCAGTAACCTGCAACCTCTCCAGCCGCTCGGGAATCGTATTAACTGATCTTCCAAGTAACTCCTGTGGAATGGCAGAAATAAATTCTCGTATTTGTCTTTCAAGTTCTTCCAAAGTTTTGGTTTCATAGAGTTGACGTGTTCTTTCAACAAAATCCAACTAAAAAGTCACAGGGTGTTAAATCAGCGCTTCTGGCAGGCTACTCAAGCAAACTACATCTACCCATCCATCTCCCACGAAAATGGTGATTCAACCATTCACGAACAACAATAGTAAAATGTGGAACGCCATCTTACATAAAAATCAAGTCTTCAATATTCTCTCAAGTATTGAAACTGGCCAGATTTCATAATACTACAGTTTAAAATAGAGAGTTACATTTCAATCACCCTGTGATAATTACTAATAATTTTATTTAACTTTCCTTCTAAAGCATTACTCGTTGGCTTTGCCAATGTACTGATCTGTACCTCATTATTAAAGAGGTCCCTGTGTTATAGTACTCGAATTACCTTACCAATGAGAGGGTATACGAAGTAATATGGTATACAGAAATAACATTGTGTATGAAATAATAATAATAATAATATATATATATATATATATATATATATATATATATATATATATATATATATCAATAAAGGAAGAACTCAATACAGTAATCCCATAATAAATTTAAGTTGATTTAAACCGACTCCCCAAGTTTTTGCCTCATCAGATGGGTAACAATTCACTTATGAACAAGCATATCACAAAAAACTCCAAAGAGCTGAATATTTGTAAATTCAACCAAAAACAAAAAAATATTAAAAAAATTATATATTTTTTTAACAGTGTGGGAGTGTAACCATAGAAACAGGAAGTGAATGAAAAAAAGAGATGCATCTCAAAGTTGATTTCTAGGGTGTCCAGACAGACAAAGAGGTGACATGACAGAAAAAACAGAAAGTATATTAAAATATAAAAAGACAAGTAAAATAAAAAGATTTTAAATTTAAACATTAGAGTATAATGATGTATAAAAGAAAATACTAGTTAAGTTATATATATATATATATATATATATATATATATATATATATATATATATATATATATATATATAATTCTTTGCAAAATTCACTTGTCATTATTATCTTCTATAATTATCGAATTTTATGCGATATGCGCATTATAATTGCTTTCAAGCAAATATATATATATATATATATATATATATATATATATTATATATATATATATAAAACACTCATTTCAAATAGAAAAAAAATCCCCAAAGATATTCGCTAAACAATGAAAACGCACAACACATGGTAACAGGATAAAAAACATAAAAGAACCAACAAACAATGGATTTCAAAATAACAAACGTAACAGCTAAACGGGTAGCATGAGAAAATTGAAAGATCGGAGGCTACTGCAACAAAAGGTTTATGGAACAAACCGGAAATAAAGGCAATAATACCTCGAGAAAACAGTGAGGTTAACGGACATGAATGATTTACAATTATTTGAAGAAGTTGAAAAATACATAATAATTCTCAAAGCCTGAAGCTCATGGAAATTGCAAAGAGAAAAGCATCAGTTAACGATAAAATTCTAGTTTATACGGTCATCTGGAATAATCACAAATAGATTGGAAAAGGGTCTGAAAGTACTGATGTTTAGCAGGATTATTGAAACTATCATGACCATATCACTGTGGAGATTGGATTGACTTAGAAAAATATAGGAGGACTGAGAAGACTTGATGTTACTTGTAAGACAATGAATATCACTAGCTAACACACATATGAAAAGTTGAAAAGAGTGAAATAATAAAAATAATAATAATAATAATAATAATAATAATAATAATAATAATACCGAAGGACATAAAAATTAGAGGAAGAAATGAAACCATTAATAATAATAACAATAACAAGATGAAAAGAAGAAGAATAACAGTCATATTATTTAGCAGGAAGAAAATAATTTGTTAACTAGTGAATTCTGCCGTTACAGTGGATGATAAGGAGAAAAAAACGGAAGTAAAATAAAATACTATTGCTTGAAACTTGCCAGCGAACTGAAAAATCTTCAAAATATGAAGATGATTTTTGTACCAATTGTAACTGCTACTCTTAGAACGGTCCCCAAAATGATCTAGAAAGGAACTGCTTGACTTGGGATCAGACCATGAATAGCGACCAGAACACAGCTTTATTAAGATCAGCTTTAATAAATCGAAGACTCTTAGACACCTAAAGGGACTAGCTGTCATTCCGAATTTAGTGAAAACCACCAGTTAAAATTGCTATGAGAAACTAATTCATAGAAATAAAGGCTGGAATTTAGAAATCGAGCAATGTTGGTAATGAACAAAGAAAAACAAACACGGAGAAAAATAGATAAAAATAACGCTATAAGAAATAATCACATGTAGATTTACCTAAACCCACCCAACGAGCAGGTGTGACACACGGTCAATATCTAAGGGCAGTTTGACAGGTTTGAATTTAGAGTCTTCCTTTCCATTGACCAGTTCCTTACCATGGTTAAAGAAACCAGTCTGCCGTACTATGTTAACTGGAGGCAGAATATTTGGATTTATATCTTTTGCAAGTGTATTAGCGCTATATGAAATACAAACAGCTACAACCTGGTTCTTAACTCGGGATGCTGTGTTCATTTACTACGACGATAACCATTAATAAAAGACCCCCTTAAAGAGCTACTCATGTACACGCTAGAATAGATAATAGTCAATAAATATTAATGTAGTGAGAGAGGACACCTACCCCATGCAACACGGTGTGACAGAGAGAGTGGTGGGCGTGACGACTTGCCGTATTCTCGAAGGAAGCTGGCTAGGCTTTGCCTGGCATGCAGGACTGACCTAGAGTCGAACCCGCATCCTTCAGAATGTGAGCGCTGTGGACGAGCGGAGAAATAGGAAATAGCAGAGTGACCCGGATGTAGGTGGTCGCGCCGTAAGGATTGACGCGTACTTGCAGTGCTGACGAGTGTCGCATGTGCTGCACGGACAATTCTGAGTGAGGAGCCCGGATGTGGTGAGATTGAAGTATATTTTAAGGACTTGTCATCGCAGACGAGAGGGAGAACAACGGCAGTATTTTGTTGTCGAGACGAGCGGGACAAAGAAATAATTTTGGATATTGGATTTTGGAGCGTGATACAGTTGGGAGTGTTTAGACTGTCGATTGGAACGTTGCGTCAGACTTGACTGTGAACCCCCCACCACACACACCACTGATTAGAATTAAGGATAAATTATACGGAGATGGGGATGATGCAAAAATATATAAAGAGCAAATGCAGTAAACCTGTACAGAATGTATATATGAGCATGTATATATCTGCCTATTTATCAATGCAAATTTCCTCGATAAACATCTGATTCTCTTCAATAAGATGCACATTTCCTAAACATTTTAGAAATGTAGGAAGTCTTTTTGAAATATATTTAGCTTTATTTTAAAGGTTCATTTAGCAAAAGGTTGTGTGTCGTCATCATCGACAAATTCTACGTCAATAATGGTGAGGAGCAGGTCGTCTTGTGGTCAAAAGAAAATGGAAACACACAACCCACCTCCATTGCAGGAAATTCTGTTTTTAATCTCTTCGTTCAGTTACTGGGACTGTGTAAATATATTGAAATATATGACGTAGAGTTTGTCCGGGGTATACCAAACGAGGAGTTTCAGCTGCACACACTCTTGTGTATAGTATCACATACACACACGCGTATCATAGACTATAGTATAATACACGCAATCATATATATATATATAGTATCACATACTGACAAATATCCCTATAATATTCCATACAAACAAGTATATGTATAATATCACATAAACATAAGTATATGTAGGGTTTCACATATACATATATTTTATTATAATGGAGATTTGGTGTTTATCTGTAATTGAAAATACACTTACGAAAAAATGCCCTTAGGAATTGCGTAAGTTTATCAACGATTATTTGATTTATAGTTAAAGTCAGTAATACTTTAATAAATCGCATTGATTAACGACATCTCTGTGAAAATCTGTGTTATATTTGACTCAGAACCGCCCCTGTTATTGGTGAGTTTAAAATACTCCATTATGATTTATATATCACTAAGAAATAAAGAGTTACATAATTTATGGTGCGCTTAATTTGCATACTGGTTTTAACAAAACCGGTTTTGATAAATAATTACTTGGTGAATTGATTTCTACTATTATTGCTTTATTCTCAAGCGCATAATCAATCTTATGAATTATTTTACACAACAGCCAAGTAAATATAATCAAAACAAGTGTTATATTTTTATATGCGTTCTTGTTTAATTTCGTTAGTCTTTCTAATTTAATTTATTTCCTTAAATCAAAACTGGAGTACATATTGTTGCTAATGTGAATAATATCAAATGCACACGCGCGCACACACACACACACACACACACACACACATATATATATGTGTATATATATAATTATATGTATATACATATGTAGTATAACATACACACACATATGTAAGGCATCACATACAAACATATATATATATATATAGTATCACATGAAAACATATATCTATATTATCGTATACACAGACACATGCATGGTTTATTTATGTAAAATACAAGATCTGTTCAAAATGTATATAGACTGAAGCAGTACTTAAAGTAATGGAAAGTTACTTTTCTTCTTATGAGGATAAAACTAATTCCTCATTTGATGAATCACATGTTTTATAGAATACTACACACACACACACACACACACACACACACACACACACACACACACACACACACACGCACAGTCACACACACACACACAAACACACCCACACGCACGCGCGTACGCAAACACACTCACAAATATATACATACACACACAAACACCAATACAAACACGAACAGATATGCATGTGTTAGAGTGTATGTGCTTGTGTGTAAATATAGTGTTATACACACACACCCACACTCACACACATACATATATCTGTGTGTGTGTGTGTGTGTGTGTGTGTAACACTATATTTACACACAAGAACATACACCCTCACACATGCATATCTGTTTGTGTTTGTATTTGTGTTTGTGTGTGTATGTATGTATTTGTGTGTGTGCGTGATTGCCCGCGCGTGCGTGTGTGTGTGTGTGTGTGTGTGTGTGTGTGTGTGTGTGTGGTATTATATAAAAACATGTGATTCATCAAATGAGGAATTAATTTTAGCCTCTTAAGAAGAAAAGTAACTTTACATTACTTTAAATACTGTTTCAGTCTATATACATTTTGAACAGATCTTGTATTTTACATAAATAAAACATGCAATAAAGGAACCATGAGCGAATTCTTTATGAAAATGCCAATCCAGTTTTGCAAAATAAATTGAAAACATAGGTCACTATTTTCTCTTTGCAATATTCTCCCGGTATTATGTACATTTATTAACCCTTGTCAGCAAGTTGCCAATCTTTTTCTTAAAGAATTATAAATAAAAATAAAATAAAGGTAAAATAATATTAGTTTTTCTTTTTTTGAATAAAATAAAATAACCTTTTTTTGTAGAAATTATTTCCCTTGAGGAAATAAAGTAAATTCTTGCTGTGAGATTTCAGATGGAGCGTTTCATTTTAGAAATATGCACAGTTTTCAAACTGATATCTTTCTATGACAGTTTTGGTGGCAAATTCACCTGGCTTTGAAAAGTGTATTTATTTGAAACCAACATCCACCCACTCTTCGTTAAAAAAAAACACTCTTTACAAATTCTGCATTTATATTCTTCACAGCTTCAATTCCATTAGGGCCCAGCTAGAAATCATAGGTTTGGAAAATATGAAAACATAAGCCAAAAGGTCTTTATTATATACCCTTAGAATATACCAAAAATTAAATAAATACACATAGAATTTTATTGAACAAACAATAATATATACTATTTTCTATTTCTCTGAAATTTCTATTAAATAATAACTAAAAATATAACTTTTGTTCAAAGTAAGAAAAAAAGTCTCAAGATTTGTAACTGCGTATTTTGTAAAATCTGCTCGGTTTAATCTTTCAGAAGATTGCCGATATTCAAAGACGTAAAGTTTTTTTTTTTTTTGGTGTGTTTTGTTTTACGGCATATCAACCTCAGTGGGTCATTTAATGCCGATAAAGTTTTGAAATAAATCAATTCTTAATGGATAATACAATTTTTTTATAAATAAATTTTTCTATTTAACCCATAGATGGGACCCTAACAGGTACTACCACTCCGGGTCACAGTGGACCAGGGAGCAATGGTGATGAAGGGGTGCTCCACATTCCCCAAACCTCAAAAACTGGAACCTCGCCATCAGATAGAGTTTAACGTCATTCCCAGGACATGTAGACCCGCAGTCACCGCCTTCTAGCACCCATATGATAAAAAGGGTTGGGGCTTGCCATAAGGGCAATAGGGTTGGGAAAATCATATAGGTGCTAGGGCTTGATGTGACCAGCCGATTGATCGGAGGCGGCCTCTCCGACCGCCCGTCTAGTCCAAGATAGGGCCAAAGTGGAGTATTGCATGTCAACTGCTCATCCACCTGGGCTCTATTCTTAAGCATCACGGGTCGCCACCCACGGCCAACAGGTGGCCCCACTGGGGGAGTCTTACCCCTCTACAGAGGTGCAGTCGGTGCATTCTAACGCCCCAGCTGACAGGGCGAAGACGTAAAGTAAATGTAAGGTCAGTGGGAGAGTTTGGAATTTAGCATAGTAATAATAATATTTGAAAATAGTTTTCTAAACTTCAACGTAAGTTGGCCTTTAGATGCATTTGATCAATTTTAGGTATATAAAAATATTTCCGGGTATCTATTCTTGAGTTTATTGTATGTAGAGATCATAAAACTAAATATACCTTTGATTATTACTTTGCTCTTAGCATGTTTTTCACACCAAATAAAAATTGGTGCTTGTCACTGAAATCCTGCTAACAGCAAGTCCCCTCGGTTACCCAAAGCATAAGCATACACGCCGATATCAGCAGTAATATAGTCTGAACAGTCTCAGTTCTTATTCCCTCAGTCTCTGTAGGTTCTTGAAATTTTCTCATGTACTAGCTAACTTTCACTACCTGAATCTGTTCTTGGATGTGTAAATGATAACAAAGGGATTACCATGATACTGCTTGTGGTAGGTGTGATAAACAGTCAATACGGGAGTTCACGATTTTTAAAAAAGAGTCTGTAAGTTATTAATTGGCAGAGGACAAGAAATGATTTAAATTTCAGAGCTAGCGGTTTCCATTGGTGGTAGGTTACGATTTAACAATTTGATCAACTCAAAAATACCACTTCAGGCCCTCCTGATTTGAAACCGGTAATAAAGTGATAAGAAATAATATTTTTCATGTTACCACCTGTCTAACTATATCCTTTTCTATAACCTCGTCACAATTTATTCTTGCTATTACGTAGCTTGATCGTATAGCATTATTTTCGGCTATAGTTTATAATAATTATGTTTCTGTCTTTAGATTTCCTCTTCGAAGTCATTTACAGATTATTTCCTGCGCAGTTTCCTTAGTGTCTATCTCGTGTTTTATTATTGCTATGTTTGTCTTCTTGATGTAATAACTTTTAGTTTTTCTGTTTGTCCTTTTTTATATTCTCTCTGTGTTATAATGAGTTGAAGGTATTTATCTTTTATTAATATTTTTGTATATTTTTCGAGTCCCTAGATATGTGCGTTTACCTATTACGCAATGTTGGCGAGTCATCTTCCTCTTTTTTTCTTATCATGTGTAGTCCGTTGATATCATCTTTAAGATATCATCTTTAAGATGGAATGCATCAATCGTCATCAATTGTTACCTAATGAATAGATATAGCCTATCATGGTTTGAATAATATTTAGTGTGGTTTGAAATAAGGGTAGACTGTTGGATATTTGATTGACATCAGGAACAGGGCCTCTCATTGACTTAGAGAGTTACGTGACCAGGTGACGCTGGGAGATTAGACTTGGAATTTAGTAGAATTGAATCCAATGTTCCTTTTGGAATATTCCGAGAGAATAGAAGTATTTACACACGAATATTACCCCGTGCTGTTCCTGAACATAATCGAACAAAATGGAAACAAGAGATACACCCCTAGAGAGAGAGAAGAGAGAGAGAGGAGAGAGAGAGAGAGGAGAGAGAGAGAGAGAGAGAGAGAGAGAGAGAGAGAGCTGATACCTGGATCGAGAGAAGCAGAAACCCTGATACGAACCGATACAACAAGTAGACACGCAATGGAAAATAGAAAAAACTGAAACCTGATAGAATAATACATCAGAAGAGAATAGAGAACCGGAACTCAAAACAGTATTTTCATTCTGCTGATCAAGTTTTGGACTTCACCCATAGATATAGTTCAGGAATGATCTGGATTATATTACTAGATATACTGTCCAGATATACATTCATTATTTTAAATCACTGTTTATTATCATTATTTTACAAATGCAATTTTTTTCACATCAGCTGTTACTGGTGATTTCCCCGAAATCTGAGTATCGGCAAATCTTTTTTCATGTCAGTATTTTTAATAAAAAAATAATTTTCACACAGTTATATAGTATCAAGTATTCCAGTCTAATACATATAACTTTAAATATAAATATATGGAGGCGCGTGGGCTAGTGGTTAGAGTCGTGGAAAATGGACTCGTCGATTCGAGTTCAATTCCTAGACAAAGCTGTTGGCATTTCACATAGCGCTAATACCCTTGGGAAAGGGATGAATCCATATATTCTCCCTCCAGCTATAGGTTAAATAGTAGGGCAGACTTGGCCCTTCAGCCTTGGTTAGGTAACCAGTCTATGATAGGGATAACTCTTAATTCAAAATTCCTGAGGTAGGTCGTTGATTGGGTTTGTGGCAACCCTTGATGCACCAATTTTTTCCTATCGACTGTGCCAAAAAGTGTGGATGGTCCAACACAAGTCTTCACCACTATAAACAAATCACTGTGTGGGAGTTCATTGTGTGTATGAACCCTCATACATCGTAAATCGACGGGAGAGTCCATTAAATATAAATATATTTGACTTATCCATGGAACCTGGATAACACTACAAATCCGGGCAAAAGGCCGATCTGGGATAGCGGAAATCAAGGGATAATCTAAAGTCTCACAATCAGATCCACTTTAGTGTCATGCCTTAAGTCAGTATGTATGTATATGTATATATATATATATATATAATGTTTATGTCAGCTTTGTTTTTTTTATGTTAATGTCAATGTTAAATGTCAAGAAGAACGGAACTTCTTTAGATAAATACATAATGAAAATCAGCTAGAATATTAAATGTTGTTGAAAAATTCAGTAGATATTCTTTTATTTCATCTTAACGAACAGCAGCCGTAAGGGAAAGGCAATGAATTTTAAGTCAAATATTTCTTTTCATAATTGATGTGTTAAGTATAGATCAGTATTTCCTTTTGTAGACAGGATCAAGATGGCGAGATTAACCACATTGGTGAGCTTAGAACAATTCAAGAAACAAAATTTAAAAAGAATTCAAAAGAAAAAAAAAAGAGCTTGGTAAGTAGATAGGAAAGAAGAAATTTGAAAGGAAAGATAAATTGAACAAAAAAGAAGAGAGAACAAATTTGCAGAGTGAAGATAAAAACTGCATTGTCTTTATATATATATATATATATATATATATATATATATATATATATATATATATTATATTATATGTGTGTGTGTGTGTGTGTGTATGTATGCGTGTGTATGTGTGTATGTGTATATACATATATATATATATATATACATATATATATATGTGTGTGTTGTGTATATGTATATATGTATATATCTATATCTATACCTATATCTATATCTATCTATCTATCTATCTCTCTCTCTCTCTCTCTCTATATATATATATATATATATATATATTATATATATATATATATATATATATATATATATAAAAGACAATGCAGTTTTTTCTCTTCACTGTGCAACTTTGATATATATATATATATATATATATATATATATAATATATTATTATTATATATATATATATATATATATATATATATTCCTAGCGTTCTTCAAAATAGACATTTATCACTTTTGTATTCGAATTTTATCTTTTATAGATCTTAAAAGATAACGCCTATATAATTTAAAATATCTAGAATTCTTTTTTAATAACATCTTAGTATGTAATTTAAACTTTTTTTTAGTTTCAAAATAATAACACACATATTGAATATAAGGATTATTTAGTCCTAATGGATAAAAAATATCTAATTTAAATAAGAGTAACTATTTAGAACTAATATAATTAAATAAGGACATACATTTAATGAACCCCGTCTTCGATGGTAATATAAGCAAAGAAAATGCTATATTCAACAATCTTTCTGTGTTGTTTATCATATATTTTAGATAACATTTTTAAATCTTTGTAATTAAAACTATGTGTCGTTTCTAAATCATGTTTGATTAAACCATTATGTTCATCACCTAATCTAAAATCTAGGATGAGTTAATGAATACAGTTTTTGTTAGTCTTAGAAGTTTCCCCAATGTAAATTGTGTTACATGTATTATACGGGATGACATATGCCACTTTCAGATGTAATTTGATTATTATTCTTTTTATTATTAATTATGTTCCGAATTTAGTTCAGTAACGTACCCTGGACAGCATCTTTTCTTTTTAGGGGTATCTTAAATTCCTGCAAAGAAACCCTGTCGACAGAGCAGCTTTCCTCTATAGAAAGCATATTTCACTTTCCTATGACATTAATTTTCTAGCCCGTTGGTCAATCTGTCTGGGTTCTTTTTGTCCATTTTATGAATGACCCAGAACATTTTATAATAGGAACGGTCTAGATATTTATTCATTTTATAAAATTTCTGTTGTTGAGCTTGGTTTCTAGGAGTTTTCTTGTTCTTCTGAGGTATTCTTTTTTAACTTTTCCTTTCATCTCTGTTTGCTTGATATTGTCTGCTTCTAAAATTCCTAAATATTTGTAACTATTATTTTCCTCAAGTGATTTTATAGTGTACTGATTTGGCAATTGTATTCCGTTCATTAATTTTCTTTCACGCCGTTTTATTGCTAGCATAGCACATTTTTCGATTCCGAATTCCATACCTATATCTTAGCTATATATTCTAATAGTTTATACTAGGGTTTCGAATTCTTTATTATTATTTATTAGTGATTCAGTTTCTCTCTTGAGGTTGCCTATTATTATCATTATTATTATTACTATTATTATTATTATTATTATTATTATTATTATTATTATTATTATTATTATTATTATTATTATTAGTGACCTAGGTTTTCAATTTATTTTGCAAAACTTGGTATGACATTAGCCTGCATTTGATGGTGAGGCTACAATTCTGGATATCTAAAGAATCTGGAGCACACCTTCATTGGTATTAATCCAGGTCTAATCTTACCTTTACTGGTATTACTTACTTGGATCCTATCTATGGTTTAAATAGACATTTCTAAAAAGGTATTCGTATTCGATAGAAGTGTGTGCAAAAAAAAAAAGAAAAATCTTAAGAAACAACAGTTCAAAAAGTATAAATACAAATGTATAATACAATTGTTTCCTAAACTCTAGGGATAAAAAAAACTCAGACAGATTAAAATGCAGTTAACATATATCTTGACAAGGGTTGATCGCTTTACTCTAGATGGAATGATTTCAGTTATACAGAAGTACACCTACTTACAGGTTAGATTCGTTCCTATCGTAATTTGTCTTCTTCGTATATCAAATCAATTCTCTCCATTGAAATTAACTGAAATTCGAATAATCCGTTCCAGGCCCATACCACAAAAAAAAACAAAAACAAACAACAACAAAAAAAAAAAACATAAATAAAAAACGTTTATTTAAATAAGGAAAATGTCACTGTATTCTATAAAATATAAAATGTAATCAATTATGCCATTTAATATGTTTCAAGTTTTGATTTTTATAAATAAAATATTTTTTTAGCGTAATACATTCTGGGGCGGACCTGAACTTCAGAATCCTCCCATCTAAAATTTTTGTTTTTAATCTTTTTTTTTTTCAACGGATTATTGTCGATTGCACACCAATCTATCCGATTGTAAAGATTTTTTTTTTTTTAAGTTATTTATTTTTCGAGTTTTCATGGGTGCTCAGTTCCCAGTATAAGTTTATCGTAAACCGATCCCCCATATCGGAACCGCTGAAAAAAAAATTTTCTTTGTAATTTCTTTTCTTTTTCTTCAATGGATTATTATCGTTTACACACCAATCTATCAGATTGTAAAAAAAAAATTTTTTAAAAGTTCTTTATTTTTTGAGTTTTCAGGGGTGCTCATTTCCCCGTATAAGTTTATAGTAAATCGATCCCCCATATCGGAACCGCTCGATAATAAATAATTTGGGTTCTGGTTTTTCTGGGCCAACCTAACTTTGACACCTTTGCGCCAGTTTCCTTTCGAGCGGTTCCGATATGGGGGATCGATTTACTATAAACTTATAGGGGGACTGATCACCCCTGAAAACTCGAAAAATAAAGAACTTTTTTGAATTTTTTTTTTCACAGTCTGATAGATTTGTGTGCAATCGATAATAATCCATAGAAAGAAGAAGAAAAAAGGTTAAAAACAAAAGTTTTAGATGGGGGGGGGGTTCTGGAAGTTTAGGTCCGCCCATTCTGGAAAGTTAAATATTTTTAGTGAACTTATTAATATAAGCGTATCTGAACCTTGTCCCTACCTCAGAATTTAGCACTTAACTCAAAGCAAAAAAATACTGACTGTTCGCAACGGGGAAAACTTGTTAGTTTGGGCACTCGTAAGTCAAGGTAGCACTGTATTTGAAACTACATGAGACAATAGAGAAAGGATCAAATGCTAACAAGCCAACAATACCATTTAATGACCTATTAATTGGTCACCTGAGGAATAGTTACGTAAGAATTACTTACTGCAGCTAAAAGATAATTTCCTTTTTTGGTAAAGGAATTTGTTTTTACGTGACAGTAAATGTCTAGTGCAATTTCCCAATTTCCTGACATCCCCATTGCTCATTATTTCAGTTGAAATCTTCTTTTACTTTCATTTGTAACGTGTCAGTGTCTGCACGAAACGCTCAATTTCATCGTTCTTTTTCTCATCTTTCGTGCAGATTTACCGGAAATAACACAACATGACGCATCCTGAGTTCAGCAAATCCAATCTCTAATAACGTTTTAAAAATCTACTGCTTATTATTCGAAATTGTTTTAAACATCATTACATGTGCTATATAAAGTATATCCTAAATAAACAAAATAGTTGTTGCCTAGGAATTAATTAAATAATTATTTTGAATATTTTACACATAGATTTTAACACAAAATCGTAGATATTTATTTATTTGTTTTATTTATTAGTTTTATAATTTAAAAAACCTCTAAAAATGATCTGTTAACAATTAACCGGATTTTGACGATGTAAATGGAAAAAATTGTCGTATACTCGATTTTACTTTCTTACTTCTATTCTTCTTCTGTTCATCTTTTCTATCTTACGTTCTTCTTCTAGCGTCTGGACTTCGTCTTGGGGACTTCGTGTCTGGTCTTTCATTGGGGATTTCTCTTTATCAGAAGTCTTGTGTCATTGGTAGTTTTAGATAATAACACAAGACTTCGATTTAACTTAGATCATATTTTATTCTGAAATCCCCACCAGACTACCTGCGCAGATTGAGTCGGCAGCGTGCATAACACGACTTACCACCGTCGTGGTCTTTGCCGATCTGACTAAAATCTCTTTCTAATCTAAACCGGAAGAGGGTCTTCTCCATCGATTCTCACGGTATCCACTGGAAGGATTAGGATGAGGTCAAGCCTTGTCATTCAATCCTTCAAGGCCGTGGGCTGCAACTTATAACAGCCATTTTGGTTTCTACACTACTGTACATAAGTATTATGAATCTAATAATTATGTAACAAAATGTCCCCACGAATCAAGATTGCAAAAGGGGTGCCTAAAGGTCATATGGTCCAAATATTTCATATCTACATTGGAAAAGGATTGTAGGTGAAAATTCCATATATTGAAGCAATCAGGATACAATGAATCCGATTCGCTAACCTCTAATCTTGAAATAACCCGAGACGAGTTGACGTACCATTAAAATCAAACATTGTCATAATTCCAAATATTTTATATCTACATTGGAAAAGCAATTGAAGGATATTGAAGTTCTTTCACGTTTTCTTCTTGAGCCGTTGTTAAGCTGCGTTTCACCTAAAAGAAATTCTCTTTCTGATCCGAACCGTAGGAACCACTTTAAACTATAAGGATAAATATTTGCCGCATGTCTTATCATTTATATTGTACATATTTTCGAGACTCATCACTTCAGTTATCCGCCCTCTCATCTGGGGATAGAGGAATATATCTTCACCTCTGCAGAGAGGTAAAATCCCCCCAATGTGACTAACTGGTGGCTGCGGATGGCAACCAGTGATGCTGAAAGACGGATTACTACTAGTGAAAAGGAGCAGATGCCCTCTCTATCCTGTTGATACCAACAATAGACCCCTTTTACTTTACTTTACTTTACCTACATTTAGTCATAGTCATAGATTATTACTATGTCGGTGATGGTGAGCGTCTCGTGAGAGATGAAGACACAACAAGACACTTCGTCTCAAATGAAGGACATTTTGTTTTTTATGAGGCCGTAATTGTATGTGGAAACTGATATAAACAGGGTTAGTATGAGACGTATGGTGACGAGGAAAAACAAACAACAATTTTAAGTTTTAATAATTGTATTGCAGAAAGGAACATACAAAACGACGAAAGCTGAAAGTGAATTTAATAAAGAAAGTCTGATATTGGTGATAGTTGTAACGTGAATAATAAAGTCAGTGAAATGTCCGGTGGCCGTGGTACTGTTGTAGTGGGGTGGTGATATGGGCAGAATTTTGTGTTTTGGTATTCTGAAGTCGATAGCGGGTTTGTATCGTGTCTGAAAATTGGCGTATTCTTGCTGGTGTTTGCCCCTTTAACTTGCCAGTCGGTCAGAGTAGGGGTTGGGAGATAGAAGTAAGTCCGCCGCCTGGTGATGTATGTTTCGTGAATCGAGGTCGGCACCCGTTGATGTGTTCGACGCTGACGCCAGGATATCGCTTACTCTTCGGCTTTAAATAGGTTGTCGGGACCCAAAATCAGATCAACTGAGATCATTTTCATTTCACCCAGGAATCGTTCGGATTGGATGAAAATGCGAATTTTATTTACATAATTATTTTCTTTATTGTTTAGGAATTCTTGTTTTCCAGCCGGAAGTTCAACTGGAGCCTATGCGTAGAAACGTTTTATTTTGGTCACTTCGTTTTAGGCTATCGTTGAGTAAACTTCGTTTAGCGTCAGCAACATATTTTAATTTTTTGGCGAGTGTATCTCTTTATTGCAATGTGTGCGCGAATAGAATTGCTGAATTAGTGAATCGAGAGAGATCTATATTTGTGTATATAACAAAACTGAGAATGAAAACAATGTACGGAGTGGATTTATATTTCTAGTAGAATCAATTCTTTTAGTGTTTGGGTGGTTCATTCGCTCTCCATCCACGCGACGATTTCTCTCCCTTGTATCGCTAGACATCAATGAGAGAATAGAAAAACTTATTTAACGTTATCCGGTTCATAAAACACAAAATACTACACCTTCCAGCGTCATTTGATCAACATCCCCGTAACACCTGATAATGCAAATCGAGTCAAGTAATTTACACAAAGTTTGGTATATTGCTTTGTCCAAGGCATTAGAATTCATGAGAAAAAATAATAAAATCGATAACGTACATTTTCATCAAAATACGTAGACTTATAATGGCTGAAAAATGGCATTTTGGGGGCACATTTGAAACCCCATATCTCCCCCAATTCTCAAGCGATCTCAACCATCTTATACTATGTGATACTCCTCATCGAAATCTATCAGAAAATCATATTAGTTTGGCACTTTATTTATACACGAAAATGGCCATTTTTGCCCACTCTCAGGAGGGGGGGGGTATCAGGCCTCAAATGTCACCTAAAACTCCGAATTGAGCACTTTTTTCACCATCAGTAAATTAAAGACATTAGAATCCATGAGAAAAAAACAATAAAATCGATAACGTACATTTTCATCAAAATACGTAGACTTATAATGGCTGAAAAAATGCATTTTGGGGGCACATTTGAAGCCCCATATCTCCCCCAATTCTCAACCGAACTCAACCATCTTTTACTATCTGATACTCTTCATCGAACTATATCAGATTCTAGATCAAACATATCCTATTACACATAGCTTACAGAGCGTTTTTTTTCTTCAACTTTCTCTACCCTCTTATGACTGTTTTGTCGTTTTTCTGGGAGCTGTTTTTTTTGTTTTTTTTTAATAATGTATCTTTCTGCACATGGTGAACATTTGTTACAATTTTACATGCAGTTAGTTTCACTTTAAAGATTTCCTTCTCCAATACGGTTTACAGGCACCAAAGCTAAAATTCCCAGTGTGCTATAATATTTACTCATGGCAAGGGGAAATATATTCATGCCTTCTCCAAGACCATTAGTGATTGGCTGAGTCGATTTATTTCTATGATAACCGTTGCATGACTCACGCCTTCATAACGGAGGATGTGACACACGGTAAACATTTAAGCAGTGCACAGCTAGTTTGAAGTCCAATTTTTTCTTCTCCGACACTGGTTTCCTAACAAAATAAATAACCGTACTATTTCACCATTGCTACAGGAAGAACGTAGGAATTAATGCCCATTTGAAGGGTATTAGACTGAGGGGACTACCTAGTTCAGGGTTTGATATCAAGTCGTCGATTCTATTTTATGCGACAAAAACCGTTACGCTAAGCGCGCATATCTGTACTTATAGTTATGTTTACTAATCCTACATTATGTCTCAAACATCCAGTTAATTCAGATATTATTTGTCTTCAGAGATGAGTTTACAGAGCGGCCAACCGAAACTAAAGTACAATATTGATTTCTTTCATTAATTGCCTTTGTTCATTTATTAACCCAAATATCGAACCAGGATTTTATTGCAGGATTTGACTTGCTCAAAAGAAATTGGTGCTAAATATTCCTTTTGTTTAAAATGTCTCAAGGGACGTCTCTCTTAAATGAGATACATTTTAAGAATACATCTGGGTCATATATAACAACACTCCGAAACATTATATAATTACCTCCAGTATCGTAAACAACAGGAATTCATATTGCCAATAAACTAGAATCTGCCAATTTTGAGTTCACCGACCTATTTTACAAAATTAATTTAACCCCCCTGATTGAAAAGAAATTACCAAAAATCTGAGAATTATCCGATTTTAATGATTTTTCAGTGTTGATTTATTAATAAATGAATTTTAAAATATAGTAGTTATATTATATAAAAAAAAATACTGATTTTTTTCAGTTCCCTTAATTTTAACCCACCCTTATATTGGGGGCGCAAAATATCAGTGGAGTTATATACTGTCGATATTAATTACAGTATAGATAAAAAGAGAAAAGACCGGTGTGATTAGAAGAAGAAAATTAAAGAGCGCTTAAGAACATAAATACGGAAAATCTGAAAATTAGATGGAAAAAAAAAAAGAAGTTTCCAGAGATTTTTTTCTTATGAAATAACATTTTCTTCCAGATTATGAGTGAAAAAATATGCATTGATATTTGTTCTGTTTAAAACGGTGGGAACCTAACTTTTCAAGTGAGCTTTCTCCAAAAATGATTAGATAACAATACTCAAGGTGGCTTGATATTAAATGAATATTTGTTTTTAGAATCTAGAAATAGGAAATTTAAAATTTAAAAAAGACGTGTCATATTTTAAATTAATTTTATCTATCAATTAGGTGTATAAATTGTTCGAGATGCTACAATGGATGACTGTAAGACTAATGTTTATTTGAAAGATTTTCGATTTACTTCCATGGAATCAGTTTGAATGAAACAATTCAGCAATAAAAGAAAGAATTCGTTGAAATTAACACAGAAAATTTTATTAAAATCAGATGATTCTCTGATTTTTGGTATTTTTTCATTATCAATTTGGGCCTCCGTAGTTTGCCACTTCTTTTGTAAACAAAACCGACATGATTTTTTAGAAATATAAGCATCTTCATTGCCATGGACAACAGGAATCTGAACATTAATGGGACATCTTGTAATTTATAAAACAATAATTACGAACATAACCCGATGACTGGGGGTATCAAATGAATAATTAATGGAACTATTACATTTGGTCCTAACATTTTGATAAGAATAAGCAGTAATGAAATATAAACAAGTTTTTGTTTGTAAGACATTCCAAGAAATAAATATCATTATATAACCGATTGACTGAGTTTAACATGAAACAACTTTCCGAGTTAAGGAAAACTTCTCTTGCCAAATATATAGATAAATACATAAAATAAATAGGAACTAAAGTTAAAACTGCCACACGAGAGAATCTAAGTTGAACAAAGAAAATATATATCTGTCTAAAAAAGGTATTGCCAAGCGAGAACGCAGTGACATGTATTAGAGAAGGTTGTTGATTATATCAATTATTTTTCTAATTTGAAAATAAAGTAACTCCTTATAAAACATGCAATAATAATGAAGTTCTAATGATAATATTATTTAACCGTATTTATTATACTAAGAGAAATGATCGACTGAAATAGATATTTATTTACATTTCAGGTTTGCTCTGGTTGGTAATATTTGGTTGGGTGATATTTTACTTTGTTCTTAATAGAATTACCCCAATAAAAATAGTCAGTGGTCCGTAGGCCTGCAAAATTCGAAATAAAGAAAGCAGAAGGAAGACAGAGAGTATTGAAACCTGAAGCTAAATATATAAGACTTAGAATCGTAGATTCTTCTGAGCTCCACAAAGTAGAAATAGATATTCCGATTTGTATTTTTGATTGTTGTTTTAACTGTCAATTCCATTGAAATGGAAATAAAATTGTGGTTCACCGTAGAAAGTATGTTCTAAAAAAAGAAAAAAGAGCAAAGGGTCTTATTATCTACTAACAGTGGCTACCCGGCGAAAATAGGTAGTGGTTGCCCCACAAAATAGGTAACTTGGATTTTACACTTAATTGTATCTGGTGGTGATACTCCAGTTCTGGCTGCTCTTCAGAGCGAGAAGTACCTCTTCCTTACCATTACGCAGAGGAACATTTTGAACGGGAGTTGAAGTGCCTATGAATCAAATAGATATGTAGTAAGATTATTTATATGAGATATAGAACTGTAGCAAAATATTTGTTCAAATAATGATTACTTTGTCTTATAATTATTTACTTACGATTATTGATATAATAAATCACTTTAAACCATAAAAGTACTTGCCAATTATTGGTGGTAGATAGTGTTATATACTTCCTATTAAATTCTAATGTCTCTGATTTCGGGTTCTGCTTCTCCATCGTCGCCATCTTTCATCGAGTCGTATCGGGTTGAACACCTTCTTCATTCGAGCTGTCTATCTTTCTCGGATTCTGGTTTCCATCTTCGGTCTTATTTAATAAAAAAATGCGGATATCTATTTGGGTGTAAACATGATTTTATTTCCCAGATTCCGGAACATTGATAACCAGGCGTGTGAAGAAGCAACAGAGAAACGAATTATACGTCTGTCAAGCAAGGATGTCTGGTCTCAACTCGGAATAACTAAATTCTTATTTTTCCCAGATCCCGTGACTCTCTAAGCCAATCAGAAGCCCATCTCAGATGACAGTGGAGATCAAGGCTGCTGCCAATGAAAACTCTATGAACTCCAGCCCAGCCGGAAAATATCTCCCTGGTCTAGTGCTAGTGAAAAGGGCTTATACTCCATCCCTGTCCAGCTGATACCGATAATAGGCCATCTTTACCGACTTTATTTACTTATATATTTTCGTATGTAGATTATTTGTATTAGATAGAGTTACGTTTCTTCAAAACTACGGAGACTGAGTTCCGTAAACGTCATAGGCTTATCCCTTTGGGTTATTACAAAGGGTTTGAAATTTGAGGGCAAGCCCTTCAATACCATGGCAATTAATAAGCCATTGCTAACAATCTCCCCGACCTCCCATAATGAGCTTGCAATGCTCTCAGTTTGGATTATGTAATCAGTAATTGATTCATAATCTGTTCTACTCAACGAATTTAGTTGGCGATATAGTCCTACTATTCTAGGCTTGCCTTTCGACAAATAGTGAGTCCTTAATATCTCCATTGTCCTTCTACCGTCATCTCTCGCTAGGGGCATTACGAGTGAGAGACTCCGGTCATCCAAGCACTGGATTAATTCTGCATATATTGTAGCATTTTTGTCTACGAAAATTGGGTCCTCCGGTTGGTCAGATGGTGCATTGATTATGTCATGCAGCTGAAGGGTTCTTGGATACCCATGGAACTTAGTCTCCCAAATTTCGTAGCTCGACTCGTCACCGTTGAAGATCTGAGCGTACCTTGGCTCATAACCTGTTAAGTTTCTGACCGCCATCCTTGGCCAGTTGTAAAACGCCAACAGATAGGAATACAAAGTATAATGCAAATACGTACAAACAAATGATTATAGAAAAAAGTGCTATCTAAACAAGTGCTATGGAACATTGAAAATACAGTTATGTCTACAAGGAAACATTTACAAATGTTGGCATTAGATTACCCATGAGAAACTGATATAATGATATTCAAATATTGTTACATAATCTATGCATAGACTATTGTCAATCCCCTGTATTTCTGAAGGGAGGGCCCCTTTTCATATCACGGGCGGGACTTTCCATGGAATATTACAGAAATCCCGCGAAATACACGTGGGACATGGTTAACTCTCAGTTTCAGCTTGGGCGTCAGGCAGATCAGGTATTTATACCTTAGCTGAAGCTCACTTCACACGCGTGTTATGTTAGTTACATGAAATGTTTAGTTAAGTAAATAAAAGCTTACATAAATAATATGGTTTTGTGGTTGATGAATGTCTTGGCAACAAGACTGATCTAGAAGAAGAAATGAATCAAGAACAGAGAAATAGAAGACCAGACACGAAGTCCCCAAGACTAGGTCCAGACGCTGGAAGAAAAACGTAAGATACCAAAGATGAGCAGAAGAATAATAGAAGTAAAAAGAAGAGTATACAACAATATGTGATAAAAAATGTTCTTATCAGAACGATCTGAGTTTGGCTTTCTGAAATTCTCGTATTAAAGCTGAAATGCCAAACAATAAAGCATGTCGTTTTCAGATTTCTGGAGAAGTGAATTGCATCATGGTGCTTCTTCCCTCACTGATAGTGCCCACAATGTTTCTACTTTTCTGCACAGTATACAAAAAAATGAAACAAAGTGCATGTACAAAATGAATAATCCAAAATAGTCACAAGTTATTCATCTGTCCCTGTGTTATAGGTGATATACCCTATAGACTAAAGGAATGAGCCGACGGTTACTATAAGTAACAGGGATAATTATGGCTTAATAATAAGCCAATGCGAGTCAGCTCATAACTATTTGTCGGACGTATTTCCCACTTCTCTGTACTGTAATTGTCTACTCTTTTGTTAATACCTTTTCCTACATTTGTTACCCGTCGTTTTGTTCTTATTTGACCCCTTAAAACCCCAAAACAACTGACGACGAGGATTCGAAGTAACTTACGCAGGTTATCGTTTACAACAACAACCCCAGCGAAACAGGATTCAAAAGACTTCACACACAACTATCGTTTTTTTAACGACACAAAACTTGTAAGAGAAGATTAAGGATCTCCCAAAAGACTATAAAAAGAACTTCGTGAAGTAATCGAACCTGAAAAATAGAAAAAAATATTAAGACTCCTGTGGAGTGAAATCTTAGGAGGGGGTGTTATAGGTGATATACCCTATAGACGAATGGGATACACCGACTGTTACTATAAGTAACAGGGACAATTATGGCTTGGAGAGTAAGCCAATGCGAGTCAGCTCATAACTCTATTGTCGGACGTATTTCCCAATTCTCTGTAATATAATTGTCTACTCGTTTGTTAATACATTTTCCTATATTTGTTACCCGTCGTTTTGTTCTTATTTGACCCCTTTAAACCCCACAACTCCCTGTAGAATAGCCTCCTGGTATTTAATTGGGGAAGACAAATATTGAGGTAGGAATGTGGTATGAGCATAAAATGGGACCTCTTTCAATTTCTCATCTTACTTTATGACTGATATCGGCAATTTAAACCGTAGATATTTTATTGTAATATGAAATATTCAGAAAATAATGGTAGATTTTCAAAGTCATATTCCCCTAAATCTTCAAACGATTTTTTGTGGGTAATAATCATATTGCTAACCTGAAATAATTTCTACGTGTGTAATATTTGTAAAGATTTGACTGGCCCACCAGTTGATCTATCATTAAGCTTTCATCTTAGTCATTGACTATGTTCCATGTAATTCTGGCAATTAACATACTTCTGTGCTAGTCAGTCGTCACATGAAATCAACTAATCTGTAAGTCAGTGTATTGACATGTTGGTGGTTTTGTTACACGTCGACCAAATTGCCCGGGCCATTATGCCAATCTAGCTTTGTGATTGAGTCTCGTTTCTTGTCGTATTCATCAAGTTTAGTGCCATTGCTTGACGTTAGCTTTGACGTCAATTGATGTTGAACAAATCCAATCACCTCGCACTGTAAAATACGAAAGAAGGCGAGAGTGAAATTGTAAGAATAACATTTCTGGTCTATATTCGAAGAAAGGAAAAGATAGAACACAACTAAAGCTAATAAAAAGAACATGCAGAGAATGAGAGCAGAGAAAATAGTTTTGGAATATGAAAAAAGGTATATTATAAGAACCAGTGGAAAAGAAATTAACTAGATAAAAAATGGAAATCATGACAAAGCAAAGAGACTGAATACACATAACAGATGAGCACCTTTTCCACACACAGCCAGCCATGGCGTACAGAATATCCAAGGTCCCTGCTGGAATAATTTCCCACCATATCCCAAACCCAAATATGTGTTAACACGCTCCGTGTTAACACAGCGGCTTCTGAGAATAAACTATTTTTGCTATAACTGGTCGTCCGAAACTCGTTTTCACAATGGGTGTTGTTAGATGAATTTGGTCATTTAATTTGATTCTTTGTCTTAGGATATACTTATCAACAAGAAAGTGCATAGTATATGAAATAACATAATAATTGGAACGTTGTAAATAGTAGCAGGGTTTAAAAATGATTAGGGATATTTGTACGAATCGTTTTCTGCTGCTAACCTACTTCTCAAAGCCAAAATTCTCACTGACTTTCAAAGTTAAGCGATAACTATAGCATTGTTCAAATTCTGTAGCTAAAAACCAAGTAGGCAAAATCGAGAACTATAGAGTGGACACATGAAAACTATAGCCTTATTAAAAGAAAGAAAGTAAGTTTCGAATTTTTATTCAATCAATGGATGACTTCTACCCGACAGTCGAAAGGATGCACACTGACTGCAATTGAAAATAAAATAAACATAGGAACCACTCAGATGCATAGGTAAATAATCCAAAAGAATAATTGCTATAAAAACAGGCAGAACAAAGTCCGACAGTTTCTGTAATATATGAGAAGAATGGGCACTTACTTAAATTGTAAACTCACTGTTTTGTACAGCCGTCTCCTCGGCGTCACATCGTGTTTTAATAGTCAGCAAGCTAATTCTTAGCTAATCTTTTGTGGAGTATTTGGCCGCCATCCTTGGCCAGTTGTAAAAGAACTTAAAGTAAATAAGTAAGTCAATAAGTCCTGTGGTATTCTTTCCTTTAGGTCCGATGTCCAAGAAGATCCTAGTAGCAATGTTCTAAGATTAAGAATCAGGCTAGTATAAATACAACAACAGCAGCAGCAGCAGCACTGCCAGTGATTGGACAATAGGAATCTTTCCCAGGTCACGTGCTTATAGGCGAGTCTATAAGTAGAGGTGTACATCTGGCACACGCCTTATATCTTCCAAAAATTCCAACATCTTTAAGATCCATTACTGCTGAAAAGTTGTTGGTTTGAATCTCGCTCGATGCTTTGTGACCTTTAGTCAAATCCCATCCGTCGTGAACAGATTGGGTTGATAATTTTATTGATCTAATATCTTTTTTGTACAGCTTCCCCTGGTGTGCTCTCCCCCTTACAATCCCACTTCTACGAATTGTGCTGCTTTTGACGGTTAGTTCTGGTGAACTGTAAAATTTCCTCTCACTCAAAGTCTTCATCTCACCCAAAGTCTTCATCATTTGGAATCGTATATATATATATATATATATATATATATATATATATAATGTGTGTGTGTGTGTGTTGTGTGTTTAAGCGTAAACAGTAATATGTTTAGTACTTTTACACGGGCTCTGTCTGTACACATGAGTGGTATATATATATTATATATATATATATATATATATATTATATATATATATATATATATATTGTGACAGAGAACACGAGGTGAGTGGCGAACGTCAAGGCCTGCCGTATTCTCGAAGGAAGCGGGCTAGGCTTTGCCTGACATGTCGGACTGTAGAATCTAACCCGCTTCCTTCAGAATGCAAACATTGTCACGAGAAGCTACAGTCTCGGATGTAAGCGCCAGGTGCCCGGATGATAGCTATAGTGATTCCGGCGGCCGGGTTTGGCTCGCGAATCTCGTGCGTGGGGTGCAGACACCCGGATGTTGAAGGAAAAACTTGTATGAGTAGAAGTGGGGTAACGACAGCAAGAGATGGGATTTTTCAGCTGCTGAAGATATATGAGTTGGTGATTTTACGACGACGACGGATTTTTTGTGCCATAGATTTTGTGACGGCGACGACATTGTTGACCCCACTCTCTTCAACAAGTCGAATTTATGTGTTGTGCAGAATTTTGTAATTTTTGATATTATATTTTTATCTATGTTTGTGTCTATTGGTTTGTAGGTAGTATTGTCATTAAGTATCTCGTTGATTTTTGATTTATAGTATGTTTTGTTTAGGATGACTATTGCACTTCCCTTGTCAGCTTCTTTTATGACTATGTCATTGTTTTCCTGTAGGTTTTTTAAGGCCTTTCTAACCGATTTCCCCCACAAAACAAGCAACTTCTACGGATTACCAAAAATCCACAAATCAAAAGAAATCAAAACAGCAATCATGACACAAAAATCAGAATATATAGAAATACAAGACCCTAATGACCTTAAATTTAGACCTATAGTAGCAGGACCAGCATGTCCCACCAACAGAATTAGCAAACTAATAGACATCCTACTACAGCCATTCCTAAAAAAGATAAAAGTTACGTTAGAGATGACATCCAATTCCTAAACTACATACCACAAAAAGTAGACCCTGACACACTCATGGTAACATTCGACGTTACCAGTTTATACAGCAATATCCCCATGAATTAGGAAAAACAGCCATCTCATTTTGGATTGAGAAATACCCAGAAATGTTACACTCTAGATTCAATAAGGAATTTATCATTGACGGTATAGAACTCATCCTAAACAATAACTCCTTTCAATTCAACAACAAAAACTACATACAAACACTAGGGACTGCTATGGGGACAAAGATGGCGCCAACCTATGCCACCCTAACCCTAGCATATTTAGAAGAACACCTATACGATAAAATAGAACAAGAATATGATAACAATATCAAAATGAACTTTATAAAATCATGGAAAAGGTATTTAGATGACTGTTTTATATTCTGGAAATGCTCATGGGGTGACATCAACAAAATACACGAGCTATTACAAAACCTACACCCAAAAATAAAATTCACTATAGAATACAACTTAAAAGAACTACCATTCCTAGATATCACCATTAAAAATATAAATGGTCAAATTATCACAGACATTTACCACAAACCCACAGACACACAACAATACTTACACTTCAAAAGCCACCACCCTAAAAACTGCATAAAATCCATCCCTTATGCACTTGCACGTAGGATATACACCATAGTCACAGATAAAAACCTCCAACAAATCCGTCTAAAAGAATTACAAAAAACCCTCCTCCAGAGAGGCTACCCCACAACACTAATTAACAAAGGATTTGAATTAGCGGAGAGAATACCACTAGAACAATTAAGAACCCCAAAGAACATAACAACGAACAACAACTAGCATATGTCTCAACATATAACAAAAAACAACCCTGAAATATTCACAAACATATTACACCAACTTGAAAATAATGAAAAAATTAAAAATATATTAGACACAACAACAATAATCAAAAGCAAGAGACAGCCAAAAATTTAAAACAAATATTAACTTCATCCAAATTTGGGACACAAGCTACACAGGGTGTCTCAAAATGCGGAAACAGAAGATGTGGGGTATGCAACATAATAATAGAAGGAACAACCTACACCTTCAAAAACCCCTACACAACTTTCAAAATAAATAGAAATCTTGACTGTACCTCAAAAAATGTAGTTTACATAATAGAATGCACAAACTGCGAGAAAATATACATTGGATGCACATCATCACTAAACAAAAGAATCTCACTACACAAAAGCAACATTAGATTAGCTAACAATAGAAACCTATACGTATCGAAACATATCACGAATGTAGTCAGGGACAATTTAGAGTGCTACCAATATATCAAACTGATGACTATACTCTACTTCTAATTAAAGAAAAACATTTCATAGATAAATACAAACCCGAATTAAATCGAATTTAACCACACACACACAAATAACACTACTCCATAAGCAAATATGATCTACTAAATAGAATCCACAACCTATGTATATGTGTAAAACACATATGTAGGAACACAAATAAGCACCCAAAACACACAAACTGAACCTAACCAAGCAAATACATATACACAACAATAAAAAACAACTTCACTACACAAACATGTAAACCACAAAAACAAATATACAAATTATATAATATTAAATATAGAACAGACCAAGATACATACATACATACATATATTACATACATAGGAACTGACTGGGGTAGATAGATAGATAGATAAAAATGAAAAGAATAAGATAGATAGATATGTACAGAATAAGATAGATAGATATATATATAGACAAATATGAAAAAACAGAGATAGATAGATATAAACACATCGAAATAGATAGATAGATTCATAGATCCAATATATAGATAGATACGAACAAACACAGAGGGATATATAATTAAATAGATTGATAAATATGAACAGACTGAGATAGATAAATAGATAGATAGATAGATAGATAGACATAAACACACTGAAATAAATAGATAGATAGATTGCTATATCATTAAAAAAAAAAAAAAAAAAAAAAAAGGTATGTATGTATGTATATATATATATATATATATATATATATATATATATTATAATATATATACAGATAGATAGATAGATAGATAGATAGATATCAACTTACTAAAACAGATAGATAGATAGATAGATAGATAGATAGATAGATATCAACTTAAAACAGATAGATAGATAGATAGATAGATAGATATCAACTTACTAAAACAGATAGATAGATAGATAGATAGAAGATAGATAGATATCAATTGAATGAAATAGATATATAGATATGAACAGACTGAAATAGATAGATAGATATACACAGACTGAAATAGATGGATAAATGGATATAAACAGACTGAGATAGTTATAAACAAAGTAAGATAGATAGATAAATAGATAGAAAGATAGTTATGAATAGACTTAAATTTAATTCTTAATTCAACTCTTAAGTATGTATATATGTACACATATACACACTGAGTACAACCATATACATACGCACGCACACACACACACACACATACAAGGTAAACATAGACACATATACGTAGACACACACATACACACACCCAAAAAGTATAAATTTAAGTAGAAAAACATAGAATATCTTCGGAACAAAGAACAAAAAACAAATTACAAACACACACACACTTGATATATCAAATGAACATTTGATGAACTTTATCAAGACAACCCAATTAGAAAAGTAATAAAAATAAGAAAAGTTAAAGGCTATAAAAATTCAGCTAATGACTTTATTGCTCAGCCACCCAAATGGAGGAACACCGGCTTGAGGGACTAGTGTTAAAGATGAAATTCCATTCCACCCCCATAAAAAAAAAAAAAAAAAAAAAAAAAAAAAAAAGGGAAAGAGAGGGTGAAGTGCTCATGTGTATGTATATATATACACATACATGTAAGAATTCATTTTCATATTATCAACCAAAGCCTGAAGAAGATACCAGAAGATCTGAAACACGTGTTGCACATGTAAAACAAAAAGAATAAAAAAAATTTTTTCTGAGAACAAAAACATTTTGCGGACCTTCCTTTTTATAAAATATATATATATATATATATATAATATATATAGAGAGAGAGAGAGAGAGAAAGAGAGAGAGAGAGAGAGAGAGAAAGAGAGGGAGAGAGAGATAAGATACATATATATTCATACAAAACCGCCAGGAAACTAAAGCTAATAAGTAAAAAGTGCTCAATACCTAAGTAGAGCAAATAATAAAGATAAACCTAATGAGTCAGATGAACCGACTAAAAGTTTCGCTTAGTGCTCTTCAGAGCTAAGATCCGACTAAAGAGACTTGGAGAAAACTCACATTTATACAAACCTACCACCTAGGCAGAAATTAATCAGTATAGACTAAACTAACCAATAAAAGAAAAAGACAAAGGACGTAACAGCGTATGAATCTATTATCTTATTCATTTATTTATTTATTTAATTTTTATCTATTTTTTTTATTATTAAAGAATTAAATTGAATCCTACTACATCAGCCCCAGTATGCACCTTAAACCATATAAACATTTTTCTATTCATGAAGAAGCCATGTTTTTATGTATACAATTATTGAAAACCTCTGGTCTTTGGTTTAGTAGTTCCCTATTATTTAAGAAAGTAACAATTGCAAGTTTTTCTTCAGTACATAAATGGCAATATTTATCCCCAGTTTCTCTGAATGTTTGACATGAGGCTTGAAGATTAGTATTATCTGCGTTATTCGGACTATTGTCCCTATCTTCATTGTTATTTGTACAACGTTTCGGCCGATATGCCCTCCGGCCTTCTTCAGGTATTTCTCGTCGGACTCGGGAACCTTCTCGGTCCGAGAAGGTCACGACTTTTTTATTTCTACAATTTTTGGGTCACCCTCATAAACCTCCACTTTATATACAATACATTCAGATCTACATTTACTCCTAAGGGGACACCTAGTTTTATCAATACAGTTACATCTAGGTGTTTCATTAATTTGTTTATCACTGTTTAGTTTTTTAGTATTTAACTTATTAATTATTTTAGCTACATTCGGTGTACAGCTGTAATACTTTAACCGTATTTTATTAAATATTTTGTACAGTATATTAGAGGGGGAATTCTATTTGAAAGGTTTATCTTATATATATATATATATATATATATATATATATAATATATATATATATATATGTGTGTGTGTGTGTGTGTGTGTGTGTGTGTATATATATATATATATATATATATATATATATATATATATATATATATATATATATATATATGCCAAATATTATTACTTTTAAATGGGCTGTATTTATACGCGTAAGTGAACTATGTGTGAATTATCTGGTATTTGCGTAATGGAACATAAAAATCTCTTCAACAATATAATCTTTTAAAATTTCTCCTGGTGATCATTATTCATGACTTAATTCATTTGTTGATTACTACCATATTGTATCATATAATAATGACATGATGAAATGCATAAAATAAAATTCATGTTAACTATCATTTATACAACATTTCTAGATTTTAACCCATTTCGTAAATCATTGTAAAGCTTCGTAGCTCCTCATCTTCCTACAATTTAACAGATAATTAAGAAGAAAAGAAAATTTTCAAAAGTTAACGACTATTTGGCTGTTTCAAATTTGCAGATTAATAGCAGAATTAAACATCATATTTTATTTGTTATGTTTTTATAGAAATTTAAATTTCTTTATCATTTAAAAGATTCCCATCATGTTGCATCTTATTGAGAATCTAAAAGGATAATTTGAATTGGAAAAGGGTTCTCAGAAAGGAAACTTGGCATATTGTAATAAAATGAAAAGAAATATTTAAAAACATAAATTTATTTTGATTCCCGAGAGTTTCAGGCGATATAGCAATTATTTAGAAGTGTCTCTCCTGCTGTTAATATATCTCTTTATTGCCCCAAGTCGTTTGTGATTTGAAAATTCTCCACCAGCTTCTCTTCTTCTTCTTCTTCTTCTTCTTCTTTCACTTCCTCATCTGTTCATATCAAACAAACAAAAAAACTACCTTAAACAAAATAAACTTTGAAATAAGTCAATATGTTCTCAAATGCTTATAATTTTCCGCCTATCCTCCTTCCACTATACCCCTCCCCTTCTCACAACTTGTACTCCATCCTCCCACAAAAAATCCCTACTGCATCGCTCGCTCGAACCACACCATTCCTACAACCTCCCACTACCAACTGTTATTACCTCCCACTTCTAATTCCTCGCTACTACTCGTTTCTCGTTAAAAACGAGACACGAAACCATACCATCGTTCCTACCTGATGATGGCAAACTGTATTGCCGAAAGCGCTCGTTTTGAAACCTTTGGTGAACTATTACACCAGTTACACCCCGACACCAAAAAGATGGCTCGAAAATTAGAAAGGATCAACCAAGAATTGTCTGTACAGTTCAACAAAACTGTATAAAAGAAAAAAAATGCTGCCAAAAATACACTATATATATATTATATATATATATATATATATATATATATATATATATATATATGAGGAAACATGAGTAAAGAAAAGAAAAGTAAATGGATAAAGTGAATTTAATCGATCACTTACACATGTGTTTCGGTCAGTTTATGTGTGTGAAAATATTTCGCACACATACAAGAATCGACCTTCATCAGAGTGAATATTTATTTTTATGTAAAAATATAAAAATATCATAAAAATAAATATGTGTAAGTGATCGATTAAATTCACTTTATCCATTTACTGTTCTTTTCTTTACTCATTTTTCCTCATATTGTCGGATTCAATTCCTTTTCCATTTTATTATATATATATATATATAATATATATATATATATATATATATATATGCTGAGGTATGGGAGTAAGATTCTTCAACGGCAAACATTACTCACTCTTGTAAATATCTTCTCCGACTACAACTGCGGTGTTACTCTCTGCTGAGAAAGTCCTTTCTTCCTACACGATAAATCCCAAACAGGATCATATCTATAATAATTTTCTTTCAATACTTAATTTAATTTTTATTTTTTTTTATTTTACTAATTACTAATTACTCAGCTGTTCACACATTTGTGTTTACGTGTAAAATTCAAGTTAATATAAACATTAAGCTCTATTTTGGATAATTCTATCAGATCTAGCACGTATTTTAGGAATATTCTTTAGGTGTACTGCTGGACTCTACGGACGCGTAACCCGGAAGAGAAAGTTTGAGGATTCTTGTCCTCGATTGATGGTTTACCAACATCTTTAGGTCCATCAATCCAAGAGCTCGCGCTGCCAAGCTACAAGTTAAGGAATTACCATCTTACAACATGATTTTTCTAGGTGACAGTTTATTCTATCAACTTTATTTCACGGAAATAAACCCATGATGTATTATAATTATGAGCTTGAAAAAATTTCCCACAAAAAGTCGACTTTCAATCACCCCCCCCCAAAAAAAAACAAAAAAACAAAAAAACAAATAGAATACAAAAATGCTCAAGGAACATTTTCTCAGACCTAATGTGACAACGCATATCATACAATTTCCACATTCAGCCTGGTATTATAGTTATTTATTATACTTAATTTACTTGTGGTCGAAGGCCAAAATAGGAAGTTCTCAGTTAGAACCGAATTCACACATTTTATAATAATAATAATTTAGATTGCTAAGTGTTACACCACATGAGCTACTCGAGCCTGGTAACACAAGCCAGGAACCTATCTTCAGGATAGGCAATAATATATTAGAAAATGACACGACACCAATTGTCCCGACTCGTACAGCTTAACTTTGTGACAAATTAAATTATGTGCATTAACAGTGTGTATGATTGGTTCCATAGATTCTAAAATGGCTGTTGATATCCTAGAATATGAATACCAATACTTTATCATTTATATTTAAAAATGCACTACCCTTACAAAAAAAGTGAACTGATTTTGAAGGCAAGCAAAACATTAAACATCTGGGATGTTGGCTTAATTTTCCAGATGTTGTATTTATTTTCTCAATTAAAGAATATTCCCTTATGATAATAACTTTACCTGGGGAAAATAGAAACAGTGGCATATTTATTTTGATTAATTAGCTAATCCTAACATTTTTCTCATGATCCAGCAATTTTTTACAGGACTGGAAGGCGGTGAATCTTAAATTGATTTCCTTTTTATTTGTATTCTCGTTGTTGGAACATAAATTCCCTTTCCCAAGAACATTTCTTGTGTAGATTTTTTTTAAAGAAATGAAAAAGTTCTTCTGTTTCAATCAAGCACGTCAAAATGTATAGAATATTTCATAGTCGTAGTTTCGTAAGGCTTAAGAATATCATTAGCATAAACACCTAAAAAAGCGTCCAATACTTGATTATAGTAGACACACAGAGAGAGAGAGAGAGAGAGAGAGAGAGAAGAGAGAGAGAGAGAGAGAGAGAGAGAGAGAGAGAAGAGAGAGAGAGAGAGAAACAGCAGCACAGCACAGCACAGCGCACACACACACACAGCACATGCGAATACAACTATATGCACATTTAAACTCCTGTATAAAAACACAGTATACAGTACAGATGGTACACATGTATATTATATAGACCCCTATACAGCACACTTACCCATACCTACTGTTTCACATATATTTGAAACAATATACTTTTGTATAGTAAATGTAGTATACAGCATACATAGGACACATAAAATGTATAGACTCCTGTATAGTGACGCTGTATAGTAAACGCACAAACTCACACGTACGCACACACAATCACAAATAAATTAAAACAATTAGTCCCTTGTATAGCAAACATTGTATGTTGTACATATAATAAACATATATAATACTCTTGTATAGTAACCATGCACTATAAACATATACGCATACACACACTCACAAACATACGTCCATAATTATTTGAACAATCAGACCCTTGCATAGTGCGCATAATATATTTTGATATATTACACATGTATATTACACACGCGTCCTAATATGCGTAGAAAAGGCTTGGACTGCTATAGACAGATTGTCAATCTCTGATCTCTCAGATAAAATAGAGCGAGGATTCTTTCAGGCTGTTGCCGTGTGAGTACTACTAAAGGCTGCACAACTTGGACTTTATTGAAAAACACGAATGTTTTGTTGATACGAACTTAATAGTGTTCATGTGGAAATCTGATCTCTCAGATAAAATGAACCGATAGATCTTCCAAGCTATAGCCATGTAAGTACTACTGTAAGGCAGTACCACTTGGACTTTAACGAAAACACGAATGTCTTTGGAGGTTTGGACTTAATAATGTTCATATGGAAATCAGATCTCTGATAAGATGAAGCGTGAATTCTTCCGTGTCAATACAGTAAACACAGATGTTCGCACGCACGCACATACACACATGCAAGTCGTTGGATTGTGGCGTAATAGCAATTTAGTCTCTTTAATCTATTACTACTGAATAGCGAGTTCGATCCTCGCTGTATGTCCCATACTCGTGACTTTGTGTCACATCCTTGTTACAGCGAAGGGGGTGGATAAATACCTACTGACATGGCATACTCACAGAAGTATTTGAACAATCAGATATTTTTTTCTAATTTATATTGTTTGGAAAACAATAATATTACGCAATATATTTTGACAACGGAGGAAATGCACATTTGTAGCAAACATTTTACGTGAAGATAGATTTTACCTTCTTATTATGTTTGCCACCTTTATGAAATAAGCTATAATTTAATTTCTATATCATTAGAATGACTACGTATTCCATAGAATGTCTTATATTTATTGCAGAACGTTAAATAAGCTCATTAAATCATGACCATAATTTTTGCATTCAATTTTGATAATATGCGTAGATTTTCCATAGAAAAAGTAGACAACGAAGGGCTTCAAATCGGTCTACTATGAGACCAGTGTGGAAGGCTATGTATGAGCAAGGCTGGCCTGATCAGTTACCAATCTGTGCATCGGCGGGATGGACTAATAAAATACCATGTGCTCCCTGGAATTACCTGTAAATGTGGGAAGATGTGCAAGACTTTGGCAGGACTAAAAAGCCAGTTTCGTGCAGCTCATTGTTGAACTTTTTGAAGCTCACCGTTATATTCTTTGAACTGTTGAACTTTTATTTATTTATTTTTTTTATTAAGCAATGACAATACTTGAACACGAGCTTGCTGCTATCATGTATGTTATATGAGCGCCACACCTACCATCAGCTTGCTACTTTACCACAAATATCCAAACTGTGCTACTCCTGCATTAAATTGGCGAGGGCTCGTATCGACCCCTGGACCTTGTGATTCCTAGGTGGGTGCTCTATCGACTAAACTAAATCGATCCGTTAATTAACTAAAAAAAATAGCAAGAATAAACTCCATCAGGGCTTCAGTATTTCAGTTCTAATGTAATGAAATATATCAAATTAGAAAAAAATATTGAAATTAAATAAGAACACATATAAAAAGATTACACTTATTTTGCTTATATTTTAATTGGTTTCTATGTAAAAACATTCATAGAATTGATTTTAAGACGTTGGAGAATTTTGCAAATAACAGACGACTGAAGCTGGAAGGTTTAACAAAATTACAAAATCTGCAAAACCCGAAACTTATTCATGATATTACAGACAGCCGAATAGAGAAACAGTCGCCATATACTTTATTCAGAATAAAACATTTAAATTCTTGTGCCGTTCCAATATCCTCAAGGAAATAATGTATGACATGCTGGTATCTTCTGAATTTCCTAAAAATGTTGCAACAAAAATTGACTTGTTACATTGATCCAAGTGCAAATTGCTGATGCTGCAAGCAAACTCATTACTCCACAGCTCATCAGTATGCGCACATATCTGCGTGATTGTTTCCTATGTTTTCTATGTGAACATTATTTCTCATTCAATTCATTCTTTCAGATGGTAACAAAAACTTTACAAGACAATCGCTCATTTCCTTAGGGAATCATAACTATAGTGTTGGTCGTCAATTATGATATTTCACTACTGTGATTATGTTTCCTGTCAATAATTGCCTACAGAATTTAGTATTTAAAAAAAAAATTAATGTATAATACTCGGCAAAAGTCTGTCGTTAGTTACCAAAATGTAATAATGCTAGTCATGTATTTAATAAGACTTGTTTTAAAAAATGAGGACTGTATAATGTTGCATGTTCAAATTTTTAGTGTATTTATTCTATGTTATGACGATTTTGGGTAATGTGACGTAAGAAATGACTTAATTTTTGTAAGGGACAAAAACTGGAGGCGAATCTCCATTATTAATAGATTTGCCTAAATAACATGATTTTTTTCATATTACCTAAAATCGTCATAACATAGAATAAATACAATCAAAATTAACATACCCTTTTATCTATCTATCTATCTATATATATATATATGGAGGATATGTGCTTAATTGAAGTCATACCTAATTTTTGAAAATTAATTAATTAATAATTAATTAATTTAGGCGGGCATATATGTTCAAATGTAAGGCTAAACAAATGTCAATCCCTGAATGTACATTTCGACCTATTAGGTCTCATCAGCAAGGTTATGGACATGGGAGACTGCTCCGTGTGTGACTCGAAACCTCGACTGCCACGCTGACAGGCGGAGATTCTAACCACTACACCAGCTTGCCATTCCCAAATTCTTCTGAACTTATTTATATACCACTTTTATTGACTTGCTACACGACAGTATGAAAGAACGTAAATAAAGACTGTGTTTATTTGATATGGCTTTTAGCTGACAATTTTTGGAGGATATGTGCTTAATTGAAGTCATACCTAATTTTTGAAAATTAATTAGATAATAATTAATTAATTTAGGCGGGCATATATGTTCAAATGTAAGGCTAAACAGATCGAGAAAATGTCAATCCCTGAATGTACATTTCGACCTATTAGGTCTCATCAGCAAGGTTATAGACATGGGATACATTATGAAAGTACGTAAATAAACACTGTGTTTATTTGATTTCGCTTTTAGCTGACAAATTATATATATATATATATAATATATATATATATATATATATATATATATATATATTAGTTACCTAACCATGGTTCAGGAATCCAGTCTGCTATACTATTTACGTATAGGTTGGGGAGAGATCACATGAATACATTATTTTCCCAGGAACATAAGGGCAA
>CM042144.1:96620158-96627658 GCA_023376005.1 Doryteuthis pealeii
TCTATTAAAATACATTTGAGGTGTGTAAGGTTGTGTGGTAGGGTGTTAAAGTGAAGTGCTATCGTACTATGCGGGGATTTGAATTTTATTGTGGATTTGTGGTTATCTAATCTTAGTCTAAAAGATGTAGATGTTTCTCCTACATATCCGCTATTTGTGCATTGTTTGCAGTATATGTAATATATGATATTAGCGCTATCGCATGTTAGGTGTGGCGGATAGATTAGACGCTGCCTCTGTCAATAACAACAAAGACAAAAGATCCGTTGAACAGGAGCAACATTCATTTGATAAAGGGTATCTAACGAACCCGAAAATTTATGATAACAAATAATAAAAAAATAAGTGAATCCAAAACTCCATAACATCGAGTTCATTCATTTATTTTTAGATGCTTCTTATAAACGCCCAACTTAAAAACACACACACACACACACACACACACACACACACACACACACACACAACACACATATATATATATATATATATATATATATATATATATATTATATATATAGCATTCCCCTTATTCTGCGTTACCACGTGTTCTTTTTCATTTTTCAATTTCTTTTTCATTTCTACTGATTCCCTGTTTGATTTTTTCTTCCTAATATATATTTCCCTTTCCTTATATTTCCTTTCTTTCTCCGTCTATTTATTTCTTATTCTGACACTAGTGATTTGAAAGGAATCCCGTTCACATATGTTTATGCATTCTCACCCAGCTAACACAGCTGATGTAATTATCTGAAGCCAACAGACCATAGCTAATCGCATTATTTATTAACATAATTATCTTAGGTATTATATAAAGATTTCTGTATAAGCTTTTTTCTCATGAGAAAAAATAGGGAATCCTCTTTAGTCATAAATCCCTGGATGGGAAATAATGCAGATGTGTAATATCCGCGGAAAAATAAAAGACTTGTTGTCCGTCATAATATGATTCTTAGTGTGAATTACCATGATTTCCAAAGAAAATTGACGTAGCTAAAATTTGTTGAGTAACTAGCCGCCATCCTTGGCCAGTTGTAAAGGAACTTAAAGTAAATATGTAAATAAGTCAATAAGTATCCGGTGGTATAGTAACCTTTGGTAAGTCAATAAGTCCTGTGGCACAGTACCACGTTCCGTCGTCCAAGATGATCCATGTAATAATGATTTAAGGTTAAGAATCAGGCTAGTATAAATACAACAACAGCAGCAGCAGCACTGCCAGTGATTGGACAATAGGTTGCCTTCCCTGATCACGTGGTAGTCAATGGGTCTATAAGTAGAAGTGACTACTTGCCTCATGTCTTATATATAACAAAAATTCAACACCCCCCCTTTTTTGTTATAAGGTGGGCTATTTTATTCAAGAATATTAAATCCTTTCATTGAGTAAGCATTACAATTTACAATAATTTCATTGAGAAATGTTTACAATCATTTCATTGAGAAATGTTTACAATTTACAATAAATTCTTTAAGAAATTTTAAATTTATAGTAAAAGCAAAAATACTATTACTATAACTAATCTTAGATTTTACTAACCCTATTTTGTAAAAAAAAGGATTCATTATTATTATCATTATTTTCCTACTTCTAATTTCTAGTCTTATTACTGCAAAAACGTTACTGTTAGTATTGTCCCCTTTTTTTTTTTTTTTTTTTTTTTTGTTTTTGGTTGTGTTAATTCAACAAATACAATACTATACAGTACAATACAATGTAATACAGGTTAATGGATTAGTAACTTATTGAACAGGTTTAATGTCATTGTCCAGGACATTCATTTTCGGGGTTTTACCATAGGAATCAGTGAAAAAATAGGGAATCCTCTTTAGTCATAAATCCCTGGATGGGAAATAATGCAGATGTGTAATATCCGCGGAAAAATAAAAGACTTGTTGTCCGTCATAATATGTTTCTTAGTATGAATTACCATGATTTCCAAAGAAAATAGACGAAGCTAAAATTAATTCAGTGCTAGTCTATGGCTGCGTCATTCGACTTTAAAGAAACATTTGGAAAAAAAAGTTAAATTCCAACTGCACAATGATGCTGCATGCTGTCTTTAACAAATCTTGAAAGTAGCGTCCCACAAAAAACAGCTGCACAACCACGTAACACTTGATGGACACAAATACAAGCTCGTAAGTGACGTTTTCTTATGGCACCTACACATAGTCATATTAGAGTGGGAGTGCCAGCAAAAACATATATAGATCAACACAGAGTGGATACTGAATGCTGTGAGGAATACCTTCCAGGAGCGATGTATGTTAGAGGCGGATGGTGAGGAAGAGTCATGAAGATCTGTGTTATTATTATTATTATTATTATTATGATGATGATGATGATGATTTCTAGGATAATGTTACACAGACAAAACGGATATTATTATCATTATCATAATTAGTTTTTCGCAGCAGCGTTAGCTGATGGTCTTTCACTTGAGTTTGAGTGATAACAAGTCTCTTCAGGTCTACAGAACTCTCCTGGGTATTGCAGCTGATTTCAACAATGCTGTTGTCTCGATGGTCTCAATTCTTACTCTGATTTCCAGTTCCTTTAGTCTCTTTTCTAAGCTTTTGGTGACCGTTCCAAGTGCCCCAACAACTATTGGTATTGAACCTCATATACCACAGTTTTTAAAATTATCTAGCAAGGTCCAGATATGTGTCAATCTTTTCAATTTCTTTCATCTTCATTCTGTGATCTGCTAGAACTGAAAAATCTGCCAGTTGACAAGTTCTCTCTTTTTTGCTAATTAATACTAGATCTGGTCTTCTGGTTGGGATAAGGCGACCGGTCTTTATAAAGCCACATATAATTTCCTGTGTTTCATTCTCAAGAACAGATTCCGGTTTATGCATATACCATTTTGTTGTATTATCAAAATGTAGTTTTTGCATAATTCCCAGTGGATCACTTTTCCAACCCAGTTGTGTCTAGCTTTGTATTCTCGTTGTGCTATTTTGCTGCATTTGATTATTATATGGTTTATGGTATCATCTCTGTCACCACACACTTTACATTTGCTGTTTTGTTGGGTTTTATCAATTTTTGATTTGATGTAATTTGTTCTTATAGCATTGTTTTGAGCAGCAATTATCAGTGACTCGATTTTCTCTCTTGAGGTTTCCTCTTCTTAACCGTGTCCTAGTCTTTTCATGTGCAACATCCTCAAGTTGTCGTTTGAAGTATCCAAATAAATGTTTTTCTTCCCATTTCAGTTTACTTGTTTTTGTGTTTTTATTGTGTCCTAGTTTAGTAGTTTTATTCTATCCAGTAATTTACTTTTCCCTTTTTCATCATTAGCATAGCACATTTTCAATTCCGAATACTTTTCCTCTATCCTGGCTGTATATCGTAAGGTTTTGTATAATGGATTCTAGTTCTTTTTTTATTTTCAAAAATTCTTTGGCAAAACTTGTTATGCCATCCATGTAGTTAGGGTGTTTTTCCCCCGTAAGTTAGTGAATTTGTAGCCCGCTGTATATTTTCTAAGTATATAATTTAGTGGCATCGTTGCTATAATAAACAGTCGTGGTGATAGTGAGTCGCCTTGGAAAATACCTCTTTGGATGTTTACTTTTGCCAGAGATTGCTCCCTGCTTTATTATTATTTACTCCTTTTGAGTTTTCAAATCAGTGTTAGCTGATGGTATTTCACTGGAGTCTGAGTGACAGCAAGTCTCCTCAGGTCTCCAGGACTCTTCTGAGTATTCTGACAGATTGCAGCAGTGCAGTGTTCTGAATGGTTTCAATCCTTCCTTTGATATCCGAACTTTTCAAACCCTTTTCTAATCCTTTTGGGACTGTTCCAAGTGCACCAACCACAATTGGTATCACTTTCACTTTCATGTTCCATAACTTTTTCACTTCTCTGGCAAGGTCCAGATATTTGTCCATTTTTTCATTTTCCTTTAGCTTCACTCTGTGATCTGCTGGCACTGCAAAATCCACCATTATTATTATTATTATTATTATTATTATTATTATTATTATTATTATTATTATTATTATTGCTGTTGTTTTTCGCACCTGTCGTAGCTGGTGGTTCACAGGAGGCTGAGTGACAGCAAGTCTTCTCAGGTCTCCAGGACTCTTCTGAGTATTCTAGACGATCTCAACAGTGCCGTAGTTAGGATGGTCTCGATTCTTCCTCTCATTTCTAGTTCATCCAAATTCTTTTCCAGTGCTTTAGGGATTGTTCTAAGGGCACCAAATACAATTGGTACGACCTTCGCCTTCATGTTCCACAGCTTCTTCAGTTCTCTGGCAAGGTCCAAGTATTTGTCTATCTTTTCGCTTTCCTTCATTTTCACTCGCTGATCAGCCGGGACAGCAAACTACACTAGATCGCACGTTCTCTCTTTATTGTCAATTAATACTAGGTCCGGTCTCCTGGCCGGGATTAGGTGATCCGTCTTTACCTCGAAATCCCAGAGAATTTTGTTCGTCTCATTCTCTAGGACAGGTTTAGGTTTGTGCATATACCATTTGGTTGTATGATGATAATTGTATTATTATTATTATTATTATTATTATTATTAATGTTATTATTATTATTATTATTATTAATGTTATTATTATTATTATTATTATTAATGTTATTATTATTATTATTATTATTAATATTAATAATAATAATAATAATAATAATAATAATATTTAATTAATTAATTATCAGGAGATTTCATTTAAACGCAATTGTTGACTAGAGATGTTACATAGAAATTGAAAACCATTGACCAAATAAATCTGAACACCTAAATACAACATATTCCGAGCAATTTTGGTTGACTTGTATACTAGCGTCAACCTTAATTACATGCCTTTCGTGGTGAATGTGTTAACTTGGATTAAATTCCTTTCAATACGTTAGACATGTATTTGCAGTCAGTTCAAAATAGACAGACAGCGTGAAATCGGAAATAAGGAAGTAGCTTCTGATAAAGCTGTCTCACACCTCTGGATTCTGTCTGTATTTCATAAGCGACACATTACTTACTTCAACTACAGAAGCAACATTATATTATCCGTCTTGTTTTTTTTTATCTAAAAAACACAGCAAACATAAGAATACGGATTGTTAGTCTTAAGCTTCATGATAAAGCAGAGCGTTATATCTCGAATACATTCTTTTTTGTGAATGTATTATTATTATTATTATTATTATTATTATTATTATTATTATTATTATTATTATTATTATTTGCTCCTTTTGAGTTTTCACATCAGCATTAGCTGATGGTATTTCACTGGAGTCTGAGTGACAGCAAGTCTCCTCAGGTCTCCAGGACTCTTCTGAGTATTCTGGCAGATTGCAGCAGTGCAGTGTTCTGAATGGTTTCAATCCTTCCTCTGATATCCAAACTTTCCAAACCCTTTTCTAATGCTTTTGGGACTGTTCCAAGTGCACCAACTACAATTGGTATCACTTTGACTTTCATATTCCATAACTTTTTCAGTTCTCTGGCAAGGTCCAGATATTTGTCAATTTTTCATTTTCCTTTAACTTCACCCTGTGATCCGCTGGCACTGGCAAAATCCACCAGTTGACAAGTTCTTTCTTTTTTTGTTAATCAACACTAGGTCTGGTCTTCTTGCTGGGATAAGGTGATCCGTTTTAATTTCAAAGTCCCAGAGAATCTTGTGCGTTTCGTTCTCAAGAACAGATTCTGGTTTATGCATATACCATTTTGTTGTGTGGTCAAAATTTAATTTCTTGCATAATTCCCAGTGGATCACCTTCCCAACCCAGTCGTGTCTATTATTATTATTATTATTATTATTATTATTATTATTATTATTATTATTATTATTATAATAATAATAATAATAATAATAATAATAATAATAATAATATTATTATTATTATTATTATTATTATTATTATTATTATTATTATTATTATTGCTCTTCTTCTTATTGCTCTTCTTCTTATTCTTCCTCTTCTTATTCTTCCTCTTCTTCCTCTTCTTCTTCTTCTTCTTCTTCTTCTTCTTCTTCTTATTATTATTATTATTATTATTATTATTATTATTATTATTATTATTATTATTCGGTTCAATTTGTTAATGTTTTCTTCATAGAAATCTATAAGAAATTGAATTAGAGCTTGTATAGAACAAATATAATGAGATGAGAGAATCATTCAAAATATCAAAAGAGGAATCTACAGAATGATACTCAAATAATTTCTGTATAAAAATGGTGCATAATTTTTAAAAAAAGCTGAAGACGACAAAATACTGCAATCCAATCACTGTGAAAAAAAAAATTAACATAAGCGGGAAAAGTGTACGTATAAAAGATGATAAGGGAAACATGACGGAAGAGAAGAATGTATTACCGTCATGACGAAACAAGTAAATAAACTCTTAAAACATATTCTGACAGGCGATATCAAATCAATGCAGAAGGAAAAGTAATTTGTGATTTACTAAGGAAAGTTTAGGAACCTCTAAAATAATAGAGAAACGAAACCTGGATTAGAAATGAGACTAGATTAATAAATAAATTTAAAAAAAACTAGAAATTGTGTAAAAATACCAAAGAAAACAAAACAAAGACTTGAAAAGAAAATGAAATACATAATATAAGAACAGCAATAAGAGGCAGCACATGCAGAAGAAATAGGACAAGTTATATTAACGAATAAAGATAGTCACAAAAGATACTGATTCAGGATCAAACAATATAAGTAAAAAACACGAATGTAGATTGTAGGCACTTGAAAATATGATTGTAATTGAATTGGTTGTAGCTGAAATAAAGCTATATGGTAGAAAACTATGAGAAGCTAAGAGCTAAATAGACAGAATAAATGGGTATAAAAATCAAATTAAGATGAATCGAAAAAGAAACGGATGTAGAAATACATGTGAATCCCTTTTAATACATGGCAAATTAGAAGGAATGAGGTAATAATGTAATCAAACGTATTCTGTTTAAACTATTCCCATTCATACAAGACAGACAAGGTCAAAAACTGGACAAAGACCTACAATATGTAAGGGTTCAGAAAGTATAACTATATGAAAAATTACTTCGACACAGAGATGTTCCAAAAAAGGACACAGATAGATAAGTATAGATATTTGACGTGTCTACTAATGTTACATAATCTATGTATAGATTATTGTCAACCCCCTGTATTTCTAAAGGGATGGACCCTTTTCATATCACGGCGGGACTTTCCATGGAATATTACAGAAAGCCCACGAAATACGTGAAGTCACGTGGGTTGGTCTTTAGTTTCAGGCTGTACGTCAGGCAGATAAGATGTTTCTACCTTAGCTGAAGCTCACTGCACACGCACGTTATGTTAATTAGAGAAATATGTTTAGTTAAGAAATAAAGGTTTAAATAATAATATGGTTTTGTGGTTGGTGAATGTCTTGGCAGCAAGACTGGCCTAGAAGTAGAAATGAATTAAGTACGACCAACCAACAAGAACAGAGAAAGGACGCTAGAAGAAGAACGTAAGATACCAAAGATGA
>CM042144.1:96635158-96637658 GCA_023376005.1 Doryteuthis pealeii
ACTTTCTTCCATGATATAATTTCTGCAGACAAATCTAGTACAAATATGTACGTGTAAGCCAAATAGCCATTTGGAAATATGGTTCAAGAACCAATAATTTAATGAGAAATTATATTGTTGTCTATAGTCCCAAGAGGTCATTGATATTCAAAGGATGCTTTGGACTATTAAACACTTTCTTGTTTGCGTTGTGGGAAAAGATCAAAGCAGAACCCAAACACACACACACATACGCGCGCGTGCCCGCGAGTGTGTGTGTGTGTGTGGGGGGGGTGCGTGTGGGTGGGTGTTAATATCATATATTTCGTTGTGGATTGTTCGATATTGTGGAGACTATGAGAGTTGTCTTCCCTTGAATTGTGGTCGTCACTTCCCACGTGTCCGATGATCACATATCTCAGCACTTGCAAACTTTGGTTTTTGACACCTTGATTTGCAGAGACAAACACGTATTTTTTCGGTCCTTACCAGAAAAAGATATATAAGAAATGAAAGTCTTTTAAAGCCATTTTTCATTAATCTTCGTTTAAAAATGGACCATACTGTACAATTAACTTCTTTGATACCTATTCTGTTATTTGTTGTTACATGTTATTATTATCAAATATTGTATGTGCATTGTTTATGAGAGTTACTTGATTGTTTTTTTCTTTCTGATAATTCAGTTTTAGTGTATCCATTAATGCACTAATGCATTATTAGAACTTGTCGTTTGTCATGTGCTAATATCCAACTATTCTTATATATATTAGCAAATATATGCATCATCCGGGTGCAAGTATTTAAGTTTTAATGTAATGAAATATCGTATTAAATTAGAAAGTCTAATAAGAATGCAGATAAAAAGATTTGAAACAGAGTGGGGTTATAATAGAAAAATAGAAATTAAACTTACTCTTCCATCACTGCCACCTTTCATTGCTGAATTTTACTTATTTAACTATTTAGTTAAATTAGGAAATAAAGAATAAAATTACACTTATTTTTTCTTGTTAATGGATTTCATTTAAGATTCATTGGAGAGATTTTTGCTTATATTCATTAAAATAAAACCAAACAGTTAGAAATCAATAATACTAAGCACATATTTAATAAAATCACATTTTTAATATCAATATGCAAATTAGCCTTCCCGTTCACACTGCAAACCGCTATTTTTTGTATATATAAATACAATAGCATGTTATTAGTATGTAGATATGGACAACACTAATAAAAAGGTGAAGCAATTTTATTAATAATTGAGGTTTAAATATAAATAGAATCATGAAGAATGTGATGAAAATAGCTATGTTAATTGTGACTCGATTAGTAATATAGTTTCGGTTACAGACAGAAAAACACACAATCTCCATTATAATAAGATATATATATAATATATATATATATATATATATATATATATATATATAATCAATTGTAATATTATGGATTTGGACTCATAACTTAAAGTTTCATGGTTATGCAATCATCAGATGAGTCAAATCGTTGAGATCTTAAAAACCAGTAGTCAACCATTTGACTCATCGGATGATTACATAACCATGAAACTTTAAGTTATGAGTCCAAATCCATAATATTACAATTGATTATAAAACTGCTCTGCTTTATTTGCATTGAGCACCTTTTCATGCCAATAATTTTCTCATTTTCTCATTCATTCTCTATTCATTATATATAGTAGCAAATATATGCACCCTCCTGGTGCAAGTATTTAAGTTTAAATGTAATAAAATATTAGATTAAATCAGAAAGGCTAATGAAACTAATTAAGAATTCAAATAAAAAGATTTGAAACGGAGGGGGTATAATCGGAAAATAGAACAACTAAAACTTACTCTTCTATCACTTCCGTTTTTCAATGCTAAATTTACCTAATTTAACTATTTAGTTAAAATAGGACGTAAAGAATAAAATTACAGTCATTTCTTCTTGTTAATAAATTTCTTTTAGGATTTATTGAAGAGATTTTTACTCATATTCATTAAGATAAAACCAAACCATTAGAAATCAATAATACCAATCACATTTTTATTAAAATCATTTTTTTTAATATCAATATGCAAATTAGCTTTACGTTTACACTGAAAACTGGTATTTTGTTGTATATATAAATACAATTGCATGTTATTAGTATTTAGGTAAGGCCAACAGTATTAATAATGTCAAACAGTTTTATTAGTAATTGAGGTTTAAATAGAAATAGAATCATGGAGAATGTGAAGTAAATAACTAAGTGAATTGTGGCTTGAGTAGTAATATAGTTTCGGTTACAGACAGAAAAGCACACAATCTCCATAATAATAATAATAATATATATATATATATATATATATATATATATATATATATGTATAAGCTTAGAAAACACATAACAGAGTCTTTCCTGAGTGGCTTGACATTACTCATGAGGAAAAAACATTTACGTGCCGATCAAAACAAAATTAATTTAAAAAAAGTATTACCCGATCAAATATTAGAAATAAGGAAAGGATTGATT
>CM042144.1:96640158-96642032 GCA_023376005.1 Doryteuthis pealeii
TGTGTGTGTGTGTGTGTGGTGTGTGAAGAGAAAAATAAAAGTGAATCCGACGGTATGTAATAGTGAAGAAACTTTTGAAAAAACACAGGATCAAATAAAATAAGTGATATTTATTCAGCCAACGCTGCAGTGTTTCAATCTTTTTAAGCCCTAAAGAAGATCTACTAAACAGATTGAAACACTGCGGAGCTGGCTGAATAAATACCACTCATTTTATTTGATTCTGTGTTTTTTCAAATATTCTTCACACACACACACACACACACACATATATATATATATATATATATATATATATATATATATATATATATATATATATATATATATATTCGGTAGAATGTATAATTTGATGATTGATTTTTGATGATTTTCTTTCTCCTGAAAGTTCTAAATCTCCCGTGTTGGGAAATCTCATACGAATGGCAATTTCATTTACTTTGAACTATCATAATCCGAGTTCCTCCGGAAAGAGGCGGGATATAAGCCTACCTTTCCTGTGTTACATAGTCACCCATTTCACTAACTACTGTAACTGTTAAGAAGTCAGTTTTTTCGTATCTTTAGCATTATCTCTATATTTCTGACTTTTTATCCGTCTATCTGCCTTTCTCTTTTATTCATCACACACTTACAACACACACGCACACAAACACACACACACACACACCACACACACACACACACACACGCACACACACAAACACACACACACACGCACACACACATATATATATATAGAGAGAGAGAGAATGAGTGAGAGAGAGGGGGAGAGAGAGGATATAGATATGTTTGTGTGAGCCTGTGTGTGCGTCTGTATCTGTGTGTATGTATGTCTGTTTTGGTTGTTCACTATGTGCTGTAATAAACCTTTTACCCCGAAGCCATCCAGGCCCAGAGTTATCAGTTGATTAGTGAACTGCTTTAAATAAATGTACGCATTCCCAAATACACTAATATATATATATATATATATATATATATATATATATATATATAGAGAGAGAGAGAGAGAGAGAGAGAGAGAGAGAGAGTGAGAGAGATGGGCAGGATTCATTTTAGGTTAACTAAATGATGAAAAATGGTACCTAATATTGGCTGCAAATAGACCGCTTCAGGGCTGACATAAATCGAGCACTGATTATTTCCTCGGGTCTTGACTGTACCCCAGAGATTGCTTCCCTTTTACGCTGACACAGTTTATGTCAGGGACAAGGGATTAGATTAGGAATTGTTGGCAGAAAAAGTTTTTAAAAGATTTGTATTGTATTTTGCATATCTTTTAGTGAGCAAAATAAAAATTTTGTCTCTTTATTATTTTAAGTATTTGGATTTAAACTGTGATTTATGTTTTTTTTTAAATATTTCATCAATATTGACCGAATGTTTTAGAATATTGCCGAGAATTTTATTAAATTTGTTGGTTTATTTCATATAATTGGTTCTCAGTGTAATTAATATTAGTGGATTTTATAGTAATATCGATGTTACTTTTATATTGATGAATTAGATAAATGTCACACAATGTTATTAATCCTATATGCATTGATTAATCTCTCAGTTATATTACAGTAAAATATGTTGCAAAATCACTTTCATTTGAAGGTTCCCATGCTATTGTCTTTGAAAAGTAAAGAAACAGGAACCTTGAAATTAAATAAAACGAAATAGAATAAGATAGAATAAAATTGAATCTAAATGGTGCTTTATTTCTCATCTGGTATTTATGTTGTATACCCCTTTACTTACTTCTATTCTTCTATTCCTCTTCTGGCGCCTTTTATATCTCATGACTTCTTCTAACATCTCTTCTAGCGTCTCTTCTAACATTTGGACTTCTTCTTGGTGGTCGGTCGAACTTAACCCATTTCTTC
>CM042144.1:96642232-96662232 GCA_023376005.1 Doryteuthis pealeii
TATAGGTATATATATAATTATATGTATATACATATGTAGTATAACATACACACACATATGTAAGGCATCATATACAAACATATGTATATATATAAGTATCACATGAAAACATATATCTATATTATCGTATACACAGACACATGCATGGTTTATTATGTAAATACAAGATCTGTTCAAAATGTATATAGACTGAAACAGTATTTAAAGTATGGAAAGTTACTTTCTTCTTAAAGGATAAAACTAATTCCTCATTTGATGAATCACATGTTTTTATAGAATACTACACACACACACACACACACACACACACACCACAGCACAGTCACACACACACACACAAACACACCCACACGCACGCGCGTGCGCAAACACACTCACAAATATATACATACCACACAAACACCAATACAAACACGAACAGATATGCATGTGTTAGAGTTTATGTGCTTGTGTGTAAATATAGTGTTATACACACACACCCACACTCACACATACATATCTGTGTGTGTGTGTGTGTGTGTGTGTGTGTAACACTATATTTACACACAAGAACATACACCCTCACACATGCATATCTGTTGTGTTTGTATTTGTGTTTGTGTGTGTATGTATGTATTTGTGTGTGTGCGTGATTGCCCGCGCGTGCGTGTGTGTGTGTGTGTGTGTGTGTGTGTGTGTGTGTGTGTGGTGTGTATATATAAAAACATGTGATTCATCAAAATGAGGAATTAATTTTAGCCTCTTAAGAAGAAAAGTAATTTTACATTACTTTAAATACTGTTTCAGTCTATATACATTTTGAACAGATCTTGTATTTTACATAAATAAAACATGCAATAAAGGAACCATGAGCGAATTTCTTTATGAAATGCCAATCCAGTTTTGCAAAATAAATTGAAAACATAGGTCACTATTTTCTCTTTGCAATATTCTCCTGGTATTATGTACATTTATTAACCCTTGTCAGCAAGTTGCCAATCTTTTTCTTAAAGAATTATAAATAAAAATAAAATAAAGGTAAAATAATCATAGTTTTTCTTTTTTTGAATAAAATAAAATAACCTTTTTTTGTAGAAATTATTTCCCTTGAGGAAATAAAGTAAATTCTTGTTGTGAGATTTCAGATGGAGCGTTTCGTTTTAGAAATATGCACAGTTTTCAAACTGATATCTTTCTATGACAGTTTTGGTGGCAAATTCACCTGGCTTTGAAAAGTGTATTTATTTGAAACCAACATCCACCCACTCTTCGTTAAAAAAAAACACTCTTTACAAATTCTGCATTTATATTCTTCACAGCTTCAATTCCATTAGGGCCCAGCTAGAAATCATAGGTTTGGAAAATATGAAAACATAAGCCAAAAGGTCTTTATTATATACCCTTAGAATATACCAAAAATTAAATAAATACACATAGAATTTTATTGAACAAACAATAATATATACTATTTTCTATTTCTCTGAAATTTCTATTAAATAATAACTAAAAATATAACTTTTGTTCAAAGTAAGAAAAAAAGTCTCAAGAATTGTAACTGCGTATTTTGTAAAATCTGCTCGGTTTAATCTTTCAGAAGATTGCCGATATTCAAAGACGTAAAGTTTTTTTTTTTTTTTGGTGTGTTTTGTTTTACGGCATATCAACCTCAGTGGGTCATTTAATGCGATAAAGTTTTGAAATAAATCAATTCTAATGGATAATACAATTTTTTTATAAATACATTTTTCTCTATTTAACCCATAGATGGGACCCTAACAGGTACTACCACTCCGGGTCACAGTGGACCAGGGAGCAATGGTGATGAAGGGTGCTCCACATTCCCCAAACCTCAAAAACTGGAACCTCACCATCAGATAGAGTTTAACGTCATTCCCAGGACATGTAGACCCGCAGTCACCGCCTTCTAGCACCCATATGATAAAAAGGGTTGGGGCTTGCCATAAGGGCAATAGGGTTGGGAAAATCATATAGGTGCTAGGGCTTGATGTGACCAGCCGATTGATCGGAGGCGGCCTCTCCGACCGCCCGTCTAGCCCAAGATAGGGCCAAAGTGTAGTATTGCATGTCAACTGCTCATCCACCTGGGCTCTATTCTTAAGCATCACGGGTCGCCACCCACGGCCAACAGGTGGCCCCACTGGGGGAGTCTCACCCTCTACAGAGTGCAGTCGGTGCATTCTAACGCCCCAGCTGACAGGGCGAAGACGTAAAGTAAATGTAAGGTCAGTGGGAGAGTTTGGAGCATAGTAATAATAATATTTGAAAATAGTTTTCTAAACTTCAACGTAAGTTGGCCTTTAGATGCATTTGATCAATTTTAGGTGCATAAAAATATTTCTTGGTATCTATTCTTGGGTTTATTGTATGTAGAGATCATAAAACTAAATAGTCTTTGATTATTACTTTGCTCTTTGCAAGTTTTTCACACCAATAAAAATTGGCGCTTGTCACTGAAATCCTGCTAACTGCAAGTCCCCTCGGTTACCCAAAGCATAAGCATACACGCCGATATCAGCAGTAATATAGTCTGAACAGTCTCAGTTCTTATTCCCTCAGTCTCTTTAGGTTCTTGAAATTTTCTCATGTACTAGCTAACTTTCACTACCTGAATCTGTTCTTTGATGTGCAAATGATAACAAAGGGGTTACCATGATACTTCTTGTGGTAGGGGTGATAAACAGTCAATACGGGAGTTCAGATTTTAAAAAAAGAGTCTGTAAGTTATTAATTGGCAAAGGACAAGAAATGATTTAAATTTCAGAGCGGTTCCCTTTGGTGGTAGGTTAAGATTTAACAATTTTATCAACTCAAAAATACCACTTCACGTCCTCCTGATTTGAAGCCAGTTTAGAGGAGGGTTGTAACAGTAATAAAGTGATAAGAAATAATATTTTCATGTTCCCACCTGTCTAACTATATCCTTTTCTATAACCTCGTCACAATTTATTCTTGCTATTACGTAGCTTGATCGTATAGCATTATTTTCGGCTATAGTTTATAATAATTATTTTTCTGTCTTTAGATTTCCTCTTCGAAGTCATTTACAGATTATTTCCTGCGCAGTCTCGTTAGTGTCTATCTCGTGTGTTTTTTTATTGCTATGTTTGTCTTCTTGATGTAATAACTTTAGTCTTTCTGTTTGTCCTTTTTTATATGTTGTCTGTGTTATAATGAGTTGAAGGTATTTATCTTTCATTAATATTTTTGTATATTCTTCGAGTCCCTAGATATGCGCATTTACCTATTTCGCAATGTTAGCGAGTCATCTTCCTCTTTTTTTTCTTGTCATGTGTAGTCCGTTGATATCATCTTTAAGATATCATTTTTAAGATGGAATGCATCAATTGCCATCACGTGTTACATAATGAATAGATATAGCCTATCATGGTTTGAATAAAGTTTAGTGTGGTTTGAAATCACGGTAGACTGTTGGATATTTGATTGGCATCTGGAACAGGGCCTCTCATTGACTTAGAGAATTACGTGAACAGGTGACGCTGGAATATTAGACTTGGAATTTAGTAGAATTGAATCCAATGTTCCTTTTGGAATATTTCGAGAGAACAGAAGTATTTAAACACGAATATTACCCCGTGCTGTTCCTGAACATAATCGAACAAATGGAACCAGGATATACACCCCCAGAAAGAGAGAGAGAGAGAGAGTGAAAGCTGATACCTGGATCGAGAGAAGCAGAAACCCTGATACAAACCGATACAACAAGTAGACACGCAATGGAAAATAGAAAAACTGAAACCTGATAGAATAATACATCAGAAGAGAATAGAGAACCGGAACACAAAAACATTATTTTCATTCTGCTGATCAAGTTTTGGACTTCACCCATAGATATAGTTCAGGAATGATCTGGATTATATTACTAGATATACTGTCCAGATATACATTCATTATTTTAAATCACTGTTTATTATCATTATTTTACAAATGCAATTTTTTCACATCAGCTGTTACTGGTGATTTCCCCCGAAATCTGAGTATCGGCAAATCTTTTTTTCATGTCAGTATTTTAATAAAAATATTTTTCACACAGTTATATAGTATCAAGTATTCCAGTCTAATACATATAACTTTAAATATAAATATATGGAGGCGCGTGGGCTAGTGGTTAGAGTCGTGGAAAATGGACTCGTCGATTCGAGTTCAATTCCTAGACGAAGCTGTTGGCATTTCACATAGCGCTAATACCCTTGGGAAAGGGATGAATCCATATATTCTCCCTCCAGCTATAGGTTAAATAGTAGGGCAGACTTGGCCCTTCAGCCTTGGTTAGGTAACCAGTCTATGAGAGGGATAACTCTTAATTCAAAATTCCTGAGGTAGGTCGTTGATTGGGTTTGTGGCAACCCTTGATGCACCAATTTTTTCCTATCGACTGTGCCAAAAAGTGTGGATGGTCCAACACAAGTCTTCACCACTATAAACAAATCACTGTGTGGGAGTTCATTGTGTGTATGAACCCTCATACATCGTAAATCGACGGGAGAGTCCATTAAATATAAATATATTTGACTTATCCATGGAACCTGGGTAACACTACAAATCCAGGCAAAAAGCCGATCTGGGATAGCGGAAATCAAGGGATAATCTAAAATCTCACAATCAGATCCACTTTAGTGTCATGCCTTAAGTCAGTATGTATGTATATGTATATATATATATATATATATATATTTATATATATATATATATATTATGTTTATGTCAGCTTTGTTTTTTTATGTTAATGTCAATGTTAAATGTAAAGAAGAACGGAACTTCTTTAAATAAATACATAATGAAAATCAGCAAGAATATTAAATGTTGTTGAAAAATTCAGTAGATTTTCTTTTATTTCATCTTAACGAACAGCAGCCGTAAGGGAAAGGCAATGCATTTTAAGTCAAATATTTATTTTCATAATTGATATGTTAAGTATAGATCAGTATTTCCTATTGTAGACAGGATCAAGATGGCGAGATTAACCACATTGGTGAGCTGAGAACGATTCAAGAAACAAAATTTAAAAGAATTCAAAAGAAAAAAAAGAGCTTGTAAGTAGATAGGAAAGAGGAAATTTGAAAGGAAAGATGAATTGAACAAAAAAAGAAGAGAGAACAAATTTGCACAGTGTAGAGAAAAACTGAATTATCTTTAATATATATATTATATATATATATATATATATTATATAATATATATATATATATATATATATATATATATATGTATATGTATATGTATGTATATGTATATATGTTCATGTATATAATATATATATATATATGTATATGTATATGTATATATATGTATATATATATATATTATATATATATTATATATATAAAGACAATCCAGTTTTTCTCTTCACTGTGCAACTTTGTGTTCTCTTATATATATATATATATATATATATATATATTATATATATTATATATATAAGAGAACACAAAGTTGCACAGTGAAGAGAAAAACTGGATTGTCTTTTATATATATATATATATATATATATATATATATATATATATCATATACATTATACATATATACATAAACATATATATAATATACATACATATACATATACATACATATATATATATATATAATATATATTATATATATATATATATTCTATTCTTCAAAATATACATTTATCACTTTTGTATTCGAACGTTATCTTTTATAGAGCTTAAAAGATAACGCCTATATAATTTAAAATATCTAGAATTCTTTTTTAATAACATCCTAGTATGTAATTTAAACCTTATTTTTAGTTTCAAAATAATAACACACATATTGAATATAAGGATTATTTAGTCCTAATGGATAAAAAATATCTAATTTAAATAAGAGAGATTGTAACTATTTAGAACTAATATAACTAAAGAAGGACATAAGTTTAATGAACCCTGTCTTCGATGGTAATATAAGCAAAGAAAATGCTATATTCAACAATCTTTCTGTGTTGTTTATCATACATTTTAGATAACATTTTTAAATCTTTTATTTAACCATTATGTTCATCACCTAAAATCTAGGATGAGTTAATGAATACGGTTTTTGTTAGTCTTAGAAGTTTCCCCAATGTAAATTGTGTTACATGTATTATACGGGATGACATACGCCACTTTCAGATGTAATTTGATTATTATTCTTTTTATTATTAATTATGTTCCAAATTTAGTTCAGTAACGTACCCTGGACAGCATCTTTTCTTTTTAGGGGTATCTTAAATCTCTGCAAAGAAACCCTGTCGACAGAGCAGCTTTCCTCTATAGAAAGCATATTTCACTTTCAATGACATTAATTTTCTAGCCCGTTGGTCAATCTGTCTGAGTTCTTTTTGTCCATTTTATGAATGACCCAGAGCATTTTATAATAGGAACGGTCTAGATATTTATTCATTTTATAAAATTTCTGTTGTTGAGCTTGGTTTCTAGGAGTTTTCTTGTTCTGAGGTATTCTTTTTTAACTTTTCCTTTCATCTCTGTTTGCTTGATATTGTCTGCTTCTAAAATTCCTAAATATTTGTAACTATTATTTTCCTCAAGTGATTTTATAGTGTACTGATTTGGCAATTGTATTCCGTTCATTAATTTTATTTCACCCCGTTTTATTGCTAGAATAGCACATTTTTCGATTCCGAATTCCATACCTATATCTTAGCTATATATTCTAATAGTTTTACTAGGGTTTCGAATTCTTTATTATTATTTATTAGTGATTAAGTTTCTCTCTTGAGGTTGCCTATTATTTACTCCTTTTGAGTTTTCACATCAGTGTTAGCTGATGGTCTTTCACTGGAACCTGAGTGACAGCAAGTCTCCTCAGGTCTCCAGGACTCTTCTGAGTACTCTGGCAGATTGCAGCAGTGCAGTGTTCTGAATGGTTTCAATCCTTCCTCTGATATCCAAACTTTCCAAGCCCTTTTCTAATCCTTTTGGGACTGTTCCAAGTGCACCAACTACAATTGGTATAACTTTCACTTTCATATTCCATAACTTTTTCAGTTCTCTGGCAAGGTCCAGATATTTGTCAATTTTTTCATTTTCCTTTAACTTCACCTTGTGATCTGCTGGCACTGCAAAATCAACCAGTTGACAAGTTCTTTCTTTTTTGTTAATCAACACTAGGTCTGGCCTTCTTGCTGGGATAAGGTGATCCGTTTTAATTTCAAAGTCTATTATTATTATTATTATTATTATTATTATTATTATTATTATTATTATTATTAGTGACCTAGGTTTTCAATTTATTTTGCAAAACTTGGTATGACATTAACCTGCATTTGATGGTGAGGCTACAATTCTGGATATCTAAAGATTCTGGAGCACACCTTCATTGGTATTAATCCAGGTCTAATCTTACCTTTACTGGTATTACTTTCTTGGATCCTATCTATGGTTTAAATAGATATTTCTAAAAAGGTATTCGTATTCGATAGAAGTGTGTGCAAAAAAAAAAAAAAAATCTTAAGAAACAACAGTTCAAAAAATATAAATACAAATGTATAATACAATTGTTTCCTAAACTCTAGGGATAAAAAAAACTCAGACAGGTTAAAATGCAGTTAACATATATCTTGACAAGGGTTGATCGCTTTACTCTAGATGGAATGATTTCAGTTATACAGTGGTACACCTACTTACAGGTTAGATTCGTTCCTATCGTAATTTGTCTTCGTATATCAAATCAATTTTCTCCATTGAAATGAACTGAAATTCGAATAATCCGTTTCAGGCCCCATATCACAAAAAAAAAAAAACAAAAAAAAAATAAATAAATAAAAAACGTTTATTTAAATAAGGAAAATGTCACTGTATTCTATAAAATATAAAATGTAATCAATTATGTCATTTAATGTGTTTCAAGTTTTGATTTTTATAAATAAAATATTTTTTAGTGTAATACATTCTGGGGCGGACCTGAACTTTCAGAATCCTCCCATCTAAAATTTTTGTTTTTAATTTTTTTTTTCAACGGATTATTGTCGATTGCACACCAATCTATCCGATTGTAAAAAAAAAAAATTTTAAGTTATTTATTTTTTCGAGTTTTCAGGGGTGCTCAGTTCCCAGTATAAGTTTATCGTAAACCGACCCCCCATATCGGAACCGCTGAAAAAAAATTTTCTTTTAATTTCTTTTCTTTTTCTTCAATGGATTATTATCGTTTACACACCAATCTATCAGATTGTAAAAAAAAATTCTAAAAAGTTCTTTATTTTTTGAGTTTTCAGAGGTGCTCATTTCCCCGTATAAGTTTATAGTAAATCGATCCCCCATATCGGAACCGCTCGATAATAAATAATTTGGGTTCTGATTTTTCTGGGCCAACCTAACTTTGACACCTTTGCGCCAGTTTCCTTTCGAGCGGTTCCGATATGGGGGATCGATTTACTATAAACTTATAGGGGGACTGATCACCCCTGAAAACTCGAAAAATAAAGAATTTTTGAATTTTTTTTTTACAGTCTGATAGATTTGTGTGAAATCGATAATAATCCATTGAAAGAAGAAGAAAAAAAGGTTAAAAACAAAACTTTTAGATGGGGGGGGGGGTTCTGGCAGTTCAGGTCCGTCCATTCTGGAAATTAAATATTTTTAGTGAACTTATTCATATAAGCGTATCTGAACCTTGTCCCTACCTCAGAATTTAGCTCTTAACTCAAAGCAAAAAAATACTGACTGTTCGCAACGGGGAAAACTTGTTAGTTTGGGCACTCATAAGTCAAGGTAGCACTGTATTTGAAACTACATGAGACAATAGAGAAAGGATCAAATGCTAGCAAGCCAACAATACCATTTAATGACCTATTAATTGGTCACCTGAGGAATAGTTACATAAGAATTACTTACTGCAGCTAAAAGATAATTTCCTTTTTTGGTAAAGGAATTTGTTTTTACGTGACAGTAAATATCTAGTGCAATTTCCCCATTTCCTGACATCCCCATTGCTCATTATTTCAGGTGAAATCTTCTTTTACTTTCATTTGTAACGTGTCAGTGTCTGCACGAAACGCTCAATTTCATCGTTCTTTTTCTCATCTTTCGTGCAGATTTACCGGAAATGACACAACATGACTCAACCTGAGTTCAGCAAATCCAATCTCTAATAACGTTTTAAAAATGTACTGCTTATTATTCGAAATTGTTTTAAACATCATTACATGTGCTATATAAAGTATATCCTAAATAAACAAAATAGTCGTTGCCTAGGAATTAATTAAATAATTATTTTGAATATTTTACACATAGATTTTAACACAAAATCGTAGATATTTATTTATTTCTTTTATTTATTAGTTTTATAATTAAACAAAACTCTAAAAATCGTCTGTTAACAATTAACCGGATTTTGACGATGTAAATGGAAAAAATTGTCGTATACTCTCTTTTACTTTCTTACTTCTATTTTTCTTCTGTTCATCTTTTCTATCTTATGTTCTTCTTCTAGCGTCTGGACTTCGTCTTGGGGACTTCGTGTCTGGTCTTCCATTGGGGATTTCTCTTTATCAGAAGCCCTGTGTCATTGATAGTTTTTAGATAATAACACAAGACTTCGATTTAACTTAGGTCATATTTTATTCTGAAATCCCCACCAGACTACCTGCGCATATTGAGTCAGCAGCGTACTTAACACGACTTACCACCGTCGTGGTTTTGGGCGATCTGACTAAAATCTCTTTCTAATCTAAACCGGAAGAGGGTCTTCTCCACCGTTTCTCACGGTATCCACCGGAAGGATTAGGATGAGGTCAAGCCTTGTCATTCAATCCTTCAAGGCCGTGGGCTGCAACTTATAACAGCCATTTTGATTTCTTCACTACTGTACATAAGTATTAGGAATCTAATAATTATGTAACAAAATGTCCCCACGAATCGAGATCGCAAAAGGGGTGCCTAAAGTTCATATGGTCCAAATATTTTATATCTACATTGGAAAAGGATTGTAGGCGAAAATTCCATATATTGAAGCAATCAGGATACAATGAATGCGATTCATTGAAATAACCCGAGACGAGTTGACGTACCGTTAAAATCAACCATTGTCATAATTCCAAATATTTTATATCTACATTGGAAAAGGATTGTAGGCGAAAATTAAATATATATAAGCAATTGAAGGATATTGAAGTTCTTTCACGTTTTCTTCTTGAGCCGTTGTTAATCTGCGTTTCATCTAAAATAAATTCTCTTTCTGATCCGGACCGTAGGAATCACTTTAAACTATAAGGAAAAATATTTGCCGCATGTCTTATCGTTTATATTGTACATATTTTCGACACTCATCACTACAGTTATCCGCCCTCTCAGCTGGGGGATAGAGGAATATATCGACTTCACCTCTGCACAGAGGTAAAATCCCCCCAATGGGATTAACTGATGGCTGTGGGTGGCAACCAGTGATGCTGAAAGACGGAATCCTACTAATGAAAAGGAGCAGACGCCCTCTCTGTCCTGTTGATACCAACAATAGTCCCCTTTTACTTTACTTTGCCTACATGTAGCATAGTCATAGATTATTACTATGTCGGTGATGATGAGCGTCTCGTGAGAGGTGAAAACACAAAAAGACACTTCGTCTCAAATGTAGGACATTTTGTTGTTTATGAGGCCGTAAATGTATGTGGAAACTGTTATAAACAGGGTTAGTATGAGGCGTATGGTGACGAGGAAAAACAAACACAGATTTTAAGTTTCAATAATTGTATTGGAAAAAGGAACATAAAAAGCGACGAAAGCTGAAAGTGAATTTAAGAAAGAAAGTCAGATTTTGGTGATAGTTGTAACGTGAATAATAAAGTCAGCGAAATGTCCGGTGGACGTGGTACTGTTGGGGTGGGGTGTTGATGTGGGCAGAATTTTGTGTTTTGGTATTCTGAAGTCGATAGCGGGTTTGTATCGTGTATGAAAGTTGGCGTATTCTTGCTTATGTTTGCCCCTTTAACTTGCCGGTCGGTCAGAGTAGGGGTTGGGAAATAGAAGTAAGTCCGCCGGCTGGTGATATATGTTTCGTGAATTGAGGTCGGCCCCCGTTGATGTGTTCGACACTGACACCAGGATATCTCTGACTCTTCGGCTTTTCAAAGCCGACTTTAAATAGGTTGTCGGGGCCCAAAATCAGATCAAGTGAGTTCATTTTCATTTTACCCGGGGATCGTTCGGATTGGATGAATTTTATTTACAAAATTATTTTCTTTATTGTTTATGAATTCTTGTTTTCCAGCCGTAAGTTCAACTGGAGCCTATGCGTAGAAACGTGTTATTTTGTTCACTTCATTTTAGGCTATCGTTGAGTAAACTTCCGTTTAGCGTCAGCAACTTATATTTTATTTTGTTGGCGAGTGTATCTCTTTATTGCGGTGTGTGCGCGAATTGAATTGCTGAATTAGTGAATCGAGATATATCTATATTTGTGTATGTAACAAAACTGAGAATGAATACAATGTGCGGAGGGGATTTATATTTCTAGTAGAATCAGTTCTTTTAGTATGTTTGGGTGGTTCATTCGCTCTCCATCCACACGACGATTTCTCTCCCTTGTATCGCTAGACATCAATAAGAGAATAGAAAAACCTGGTTAACGTTATCCGGTTCATAAAACACAAAATACTCCACCTTCCAGCGTCGTTTGATCAACATCCCCGTAACACCCCATAATGCCAATCAAGTTTAGTAATTTACACAAAGTTTGGTTTATTGCTTTTTTTCAAGGCATTAGAATTCATGAGAAAAAACAATAAAATCGATAACGTACATTTTCATCAAAATACGTAGACTTATAATGGCTGAAAAATGGCATTTTGGGGGCATCTTTGAAGCCCCAAATCTCCCCCAATTCTCAAGCGAACTCAACCATCTATTACTATGTGATACTCCTCATCGAACTCTATAAGAAAATCATATTAGTTTGGCACTTTATTTGTACATGAAATTGGCCATTTTTGCCCACTCTCAGGGGGATTATCAGGCCTCAAAAGTAATCTAAAACTCCGAATTGGGCACTATTTTCGCCATCAGTAAATTCAAGACATTAGAATCCATGAGAAAAAAAAACAAAAAAAAACAATAAAATCGATAACGTACATTTTCATCAAAATACGTAGACTTTTAATGGCTGAAAAAATGCATTTTTGGGGCACATTTGAAGCCCCATATCTCCCCCAATTCTCAACCGAACTCAACCATCTTTTACTATGTGATACTCCCCATTGAACTCTATCAGATTCTAGATCAAACATATCCTATTACACACAGTTTACAGAGCAGTTTTTTTCAACTTTCTCTACCCTCTTATGACTGTTTTGTCGTTTTTTCTGGAAGATTTTTTTTAAATAATGTATCTTTCTGCACATGGTGAACATTTGCTTACAATTTTACATGCAATTAGTTTCACTTTAAAGTTTCCCTTCTCCAATACGGTTTACAGGCACCAAAGCTAAAATTCCCAGTGTGCTATAATATTTACTCATGGCAAGGGGAAATATATTCATGCCTTCTCCAAGACCATTAGTGATTGGCTGAGTCGATTTATTTCTATGATAACCGTCGTATGACTCACGCCTTCATAACGGAGGATGTGACACACGGTCAACATTTAAGCAGTGCACAGCTAGTTTGAATTCCAATGTTTTCTTCTTCGACACTGGTTTCCTAACAAAATAAATAACCGTACTATTTCACCATTGCTACAGGAAGAACGTAGTAATTAATGCACATCTGAAGGGTATTAGACTGAGGGGACTACCTAGTTCAGGGTTTGACATCAAGTCATCGATTCAATTTTATGCGACAAAAACCGTTACGCCAAGCGCGCATCTCTGTACTTATAATTATATGTTTACTAATCCTACATTATGTCTCAAACATCCAGTTAATTCAGATATTATTTGTCTTCAGAGATGAGTTTACAGAGCGGCCAACCGAAACTAAAGTACAATATTGATTTCTTTCATTAATTGCCTTTGTTTATTTGTTAACCCAAATATCGATCTAGGATTTTATTGCAGAATTTGACTTGCTCAAAAGAAATTGGTGCTAAATATTCCTTTTGTTTAAAATGTCTCAAGGGACGTCTCTCTTAAATGAGATACATTTTAAGAATACATCTGGGTCATATATAACAACACTCCGAAACATAATATAATTACCTCCAGTATCATAAACAACAGGAATTCATATTGCCAATAAACTAGAATGTGCCAATTTTGAGTTCACCGACCTATTTTACAAAATTAATTTAACCCCCCTGATTGAAAAGAAATTACCAAAAATCTGAGAATTATCCAATTTTAATGATTTTTCAGTGTTGATTTATTAATAAATAAATTTAAAATACAGTAGTTATTTTATATAAAAAGACTTTCTGATTTTTTTCAGGTCACTTAATTTTAACCCACCCTTATTTTGGGGGCGCAAAATATCGGTGGAGTTATATACCGTCGATATTAATTACAGTATAGATAAAAAGAGAAAAAACCGGTGTGATTAGAAGAAGAAACTTAAAGAGCGCTTCTGGTAGAACATAAATACGGAAAATCTGTAGGAAGCGCGTGGTGCGATGGTTAAAGTCATGGGAAATGGACTCGTCGCCCCGAGTTCAAATCCTGCATGTGATAATTGCATTTCACTTTGCGCTAATACCATTGGGAAAGGTATGAATCCTACTCTCCCTCCAGCTATGGATAAATAGTAGGGCAGACTGGGCTCTTTAACCTTGGTTAGGCAACCAGTTTAGGAGAAGGAAAACTCCGAATTCAAACCTGTTGAACTCCGCTTAAGAAATTGACCTTGTGTCACATCCTGCTCGGATATATATAAATACGGAAAATCTGAAAATTAGATGAAAAAAAAAAAAAGCGTTTCCAGAGATTTTTTAATATGAAATAAAATCTTCTTCCAGATTATGAGTGAAAAAATATGCATTGATATTTGTTCTGTTTAAAACGGTGAGAAGCTAACATTTCAAGTGAGTTTTCTCCAAAAATGATTAGATAACAATACTAAAGGTGGCTTGATATTAAAAAAATATATGTTTTTAGAATCTAGAAATAGGTAATTTAAAACTTAAAAAACGACGTGTCATATTTTAAATTAATTTTATCAATTAATTAGGTGTATAAATTGTTGTTCAAGATGCTACAATGGATGACTGTAAGAGTAATGTTTATTTGAAAGATTTTCGATTTATTTCCATGGAATCAGTTTGAATGAAACAATTCAGTATTAAAAAAAAAGAATTCGTTGAAGTCAACACAGAAAATTTTATTAAAATCAGATAATTCCCTGACTTTTGGTATTTTTTTATTATCAATTTGGGCCTCCATAGTTTGCCACTTCTTTTGTAAACAAAACAAGATATGCAAGACTTTGACAGGATTGAAAAGTCAGTAACGAACTCACAATCGGACAATGAATGAAGACGTTGCGATTAATATATCCGGATGAAACTACGAAACTAAAACAATTAATGACAAAGTAAATAAATATACACATTAAATATCACCAGTTCTTTTTGTGCAAAGATTATAGAGATTTGCTTTATATTCAAAGGTATTTGAAAATTGTTTAGAGCGTTTAATTTTCTGTAGGGACTAAAAAAGAAAAAGAAATTTCCTTAAGATTAATATAAAAATTTAGACATATTTCTGTACATAGTGTAATTAATGTTGTTTGTTATTGATTTCTAAAAAGAAACTATTATAAGTTTTCAAATTATTTTAAGAACATGTTTTTTACACCGTAAGTGAAATATGTATTCGTTATTTTCCGTAAGATTTTGAGGCTAATTTAAGGTTTAAAAGGTATTACAAATAATTTACATATGTAATATCATTTTCCTTTTTTGACTGATGCTCATTATGTTACTGCTTTTCGACTTTTTCAAGAATTTGGCCTCAAGTAATCGATTTAATTAATTTCAATTCGTTTTTAAAATTAAAATGAGCCAACATTTTGGCAGTACCTACAATGAACATTGTTAGCATAAACGTCAGTATTATATTGCGACCGAGTCTGGTGATATGTGACAAAAACTGATGAGGATGATTACAAAACACTCGGCATGGAAAAATAACACGTGTCATATATATATATATATATATATATATATATATGTGTGTGTGTGTGTGTGTGTGTGTGTGTGTGTGTGTGTCTGTGCTTCCATATATGTGTATGTATGTGTGTGCCTTTAGATTGGCTACTTTTTTAATGGCTTATCAACCTCTGTGGATTATAACATGCCAAACCATACATGTATAATAATATTAGGGGTACTATTTCATCCATAGCTGGAGTATTAAGGGTTTTATACTATTTCCAAGATTATTAATCCTAAAGTAAAAATAATAGCGCTACTAGATTTCAAACTCCCTAACTATTATGGTGCAGTCCAGTTCATTAGCCACTGGACCACAAAGACGGTCACATATGGTTGTCGTTGTACGAGCATTCGACGATAACGTAGAAATCTGACACATCATAGCGAAATACTTAGAGTAATATTCTTAAATAACCCTAAATTGACAATAAAGCAAAATAAAACGTGATATTTTTGTGTTCTTCTGCGTTCTGGTTGAATGTCCGGGAAATTATGAGGAAGTGCGTCCCGGTTTCCTGCCTCAAAATTGCTACCCGGTGACTATTAAAATAACGACCCAGCTCAGTCTATTCAAAACTATCCATCTTCATATCTATCTATCTATCTATCTATCTATCTATCTCAATTTGTTCATATTTATCTATATTACTTTAAATACTAAGATTTTTTTTATTCATGTTTGTTTAATGTCTTGTTTTTAGTTTAGATAAATAAGAATTACGACAAAATATGATGCGACCCCCCCCCCAAATACATTTATTTGTCGAAAATATATATCTATCTCCATTTGTTCATATCTATCTATATCATTTTGTTTGTTTATCTATCTATCTATCTCAGTCTATTCCAAACTATATATCCATCTTCATATCTAAACAAGAATTACGACCAATTACGATAAATAAACAAGAATTACGACGAGCTGTGGTTGTTATTTTGATAGTCACCGAGTAGCAATTTTTGAGGCAGGAGACCGGGATGCACTTCCTCATAAATTACCGAATGTCCTTTTTTAATGATCCCTTTTGACATAACGGTGAAAGATTGAAATCTAATAAGAATTCATCACTCCTAAATATAAGCATCTTCATCGCCATGGACAACAGGAATCTGAACGTTAATGGGACATCTTGCAATTTATAAAACAATAATTACGAACATAACCCGATGACTTTGGAGGTATCACATGAATAATTAATGAAACTATTACATTTGGTCCTAACTTTTTTTATACGAATAAGCACTAATGAAATATAAACAAGTTTTTGTTTGTAAGACATTCGAGGAAATAAATATCATTATATAACCGATTGACTGAGTTTAACATGAAACAACTTTCCGAGTTAAGGAAAACTTCTCTTACCAAATATATAGAAAAATACATTAAATAAATAGGAACTAAAGTTAAAACTGCCACACGAGAGAATCTAAGTTGAAGAAAGTAAATATACATCTGTCTGAAAAAGGTTTTGCCAGGCGAGAACGCAGTGACATGTATTAGAGAAGGTTGTTGATTATATCAATTTTTTTTCTAATTTGAAAATAAAGTAACTCTTTATAAAACATGCAACAATAATGAAGTTCTAATGATGATATCACTTAACCGAATTTATAATACTAAGAGAAATGATCAACTGAAATAGATATTTATTTACATTTCAGGTTTGGTCTGGTTGGTAATATTTGGTTGGGTGATATTTTACTTTGTTCTTAATAGAATTACCTCAATAAAAATAGTCAGTAGTCCGAAGGCCTGCAAAATTAGAAAATAAAGAAATCAGAAAGAAGACAGAAAATATTGACACCTGAAGCTAAATATATAAGACTTAGAATCGTAGATCCTTCTGAGCTCCACAAAGTAGAAATAGATATTCCGATTTGTATTTTTGGTTGTTGTTTTAGTTGTCAATTTAATTGAAATGGAAATAAAATTGTTGTTCACCGTAGAAAGTGTGTTCTAAAAAAAGAAAAAAAAGAGCAAAGGTTCTTATTATCTACTAGCAGTGGCTACCCGGCGAAAATAGGTAGTGGTTGCCCCACAAAATAGGTAACTTGGATTTTACACTTAATTGTATCTGGCGGTGATACTCCAGTTCTGGCTGCCCTTCAGAGTGAGAAGTACCTCCTCCTTGCCATTACGCACAGGAACATTTTGAACGGGAGGTGAAGTGCCTATGGATCAAATAGATATGTAGTAAGATTATTTATATGAGATATAAATATGCGATATAATAGAACTGTAGCAAAATATTTGTTCAAATAATGATTATTTTGTCTTATAATTGTTTACTCTCGATTATTAATTTAATAAATCACTTTAAACCATAAAAGTACTTGCAAATTATTGATGGTAGATAGTATTACTTGTGTTATATACTTTCTATTAAATTCTAATGTCTCTGATTTCGCGTTCTGCTTCTCCATCGTCGCCATCTTTCATCGAGTCGTATCGGGTTGAACACCTTCTTCATTCGAGCTGTCTATCTTTCTCGGATTCTGGTTTCCATTTTCGTTCTTATTTAATAAAAAATGCGGATATCTGTTTGGGTGTAAACATGATTGTATTTCCCAGATTCCGGAACATTGATAACCAGGCGCGTGAAGAAGCAACAGAGAAACGAATTATACGCCTGTCAAGCAAGGCTGTCTGGTCTCAACTCGGAATAACTAAATTCTTACTTTTCCCAGATCCTGTGACTCTCTAAGTCAATCAGAAGCCCATCTCAGATGACAGTGGAGATCAAGGCTGCTGCCAATTAAAACTCTATGAACTCCAGCCCAGGCGAAAAATATCTCCCTAGTCTAGTGCTAGTGAAAAGGGCTTATACTCCATCCCTGTCCAGCTGATACCGATAATAGACCATCTTTACCGACTTTATTTACTTATATATTTTCGTATGTAGATTATTTGTATAAGATAGGAATACCAAGTATTATGCAAATGTGTACAAACAAATGATTATAGAAAAAGGGCTATCTAAACAAGTGCTATGGAACATTGAAAATACAGTTATGGTTACAATAAAACATTTACAAATGTTGGCATTAGATTACCCATGAGAAACTGATATAATGGTATTCAAATATGTAAGGCAATATTTGCAAACTTAAACATTGAAAATATATATATATATATCAGAATATGAGGTTAGGCAAAGAAAATTATAAAAAACATGTTAAAATATGAGGTCAGATTTAAAAAAATAGATTATAAAACTATGTTGAAATATGAGGTCAGGTAAAAAGAGTGAGAGAGAAAGAGAGGGAAATATAATTATGTGTGAGAGAAACTCTGTGTGTGTGTGTGTGTGTGTAAGTGAGTGTGTGGTATTGGAAAATGCTTCTTAACCAGAGAGAGAGAGAGAGAGAGAGAGAGAGAGAAGAGAGAGAGAGAGAGAGGAGAGAGAGAGAGAGGGGGCAGACATACATACATACAGACAGACAGACAGAGGATATAAGGTCAGGCAAAGAAAATTATAAAAATGTTAGAACATGATAAAAAAAAATAGAAAGATTAAAAAAATTAGATTATAAGAATATGTTAAAATATGAGGTCAGGTAAAAAGAGAGAGGAGGAAATATTTTTGTCGAGAGAAAGTGTGTGTGTGTGTGTGTGTGTGTGTGTGTGTGTGTGTGTGGTGTTGTGTGTTGATGTTGCTGCATTTTTTTTTCAAATTGCAGACGATCCCAAAAAGAGAGATAAAGAGTAAGAAATATGAGAGAGAAAGAGTAAGAAAATGAGAGAGAGAGAGAGAGAGAGAAAAGAAGATATTGGGAGAGTAGTAGATTAACTAAAGAAAATGTTAACCAATCTCACATTCAAATATGTGATAAAATATTTTCTTATCAGAACGATCAGAGTTAGGCTTTCTGAAATCCTAGTATTAAAGCTGAAATGCCAAACAATAAAGCATGTCGTTTTCAGATTTCTGGAGAAGTGAATTGCATCATGGTGCTTCTTTCCTCACTGATACTGCCCAAATGTTTCTACTTTTCTGCACACTATACAAAAAAATGAAACAAAGTGCATGTAAAAAATGAATAATCCAAAATGGTCACAAGTTATCCATCTTTCCCTGTAGAATAGCCACCTGGTATTTAATTGGGGAAGACAAATATTGAGGTAGGAATATGGTATGAGCATAAAAGGGGGGGGGATTGAAAGAGGCTACCTCTTTAAATTTCTCATCGTTCTTAATGATTAATATCGGCAATTTAAACCGTAGATATTTTATTGTAATATGAAATATTCATAAAATAATGGTAGATTTTCTAAGACATATTCACCCTAAATCTTCACACGATATTTTGTGTGTAATAATCATATTGCTAACCTGAAATAATTTCTACGTGTGTAATATTTGTAAAGATTTGACTGGCCCACCAGTTGATCTATCATCAAGCTTTCATCTTAGTCATTGACTATGTTCCATGTAATTCTGGCAATTAACATACTTCTGTGCTAGTCAGTCGTCACATGAAATCAACTAATCTGTAAGTCAGTGTATTGACATGTTGGTGGTTTTGTTACACGTCGACCAAATTGCCCGGGCCATTATGCCAATCTAGCTTTGTGATTGAGTCTCGTTTCTTGTCGTATTCATCAAGTTTAGTGCCATTGCTTGACGTTAGCTTTGACGTCAATTGATGTTGAACAAATCCAATCACCCCGCACTGTAAAATACGAAAGAAGGCGAGAGTGAAATTGTAAGAATAACATTTCTGATCTATATTCGAAGAAAGGAAAAGATAGAACACAACTAAAGCTAATAAAAAGAACATGCTGAGAATGAGAGCAGAGAAAATAGTGTTGGAATATGAGAAAAAAATTAACTAGATAAAAAATGGAAATCATGACAAAACAAAGAGACTGAATACACATAAAAGCAAAGCACCTT
>CM042144.1:96667232-96683859 GCA_023376005.1 Doryteuthis pealeii
TAATTTTCCGCCTATCCTCCTTCCACTATACCCCTCCCCTTCTCACAATTTGTACTCCATCCTCCCACAAAAAATCACTACTGCATCGCTCGCTCGAACCACTACCATTCCTACAACCTCCCACTACCAACTGTTATTACCTCCCACTTCTAATTCCTCGCTACTACTCGTTCTCGTTAAAAACGAGACACGAAACCATACCATCGTTTCCTACCTGATGATGGCAAACTGTATTGCCGAAAGCGCTCGTTTTGAAACCTTTGGTGAACTATTACACCAGTTACACCCCGACACCAAAAAGATGGCTCGAAAATTAGAAAGGATCAACCAAGAATTGTCTGTACAGTTCAACAAAACTTGTATAAAAGAAAAAATGCTGCCAAAATACACTTATAATATATATAATATATATAATATATATATAAATTATAATATATAATATATATATAGAAAAATGAGTAAAGAAAAGAAAAGTAAATGGATAAAAGTGAATTTAATCGATCACTTACACATGTGTTTCGGTCAGTTTTATGTGTGTGAAAATATTTTCGCACACATAACAAGAATCGACCTTCATCAGAGTGAATATTTATTTTTATGTAAAAATATAAAATATCATAAAATAAAATATGTGTAAGTGATCGATTAAATTCACTTTATCCATTTACTGTTCTTTTCTTTACTCATTTTTTCTCATATTGTCGGATTCAATTCCTTTTCCATTTTTACACACACACACACACATATATATATATATATAATATATATATATATATATATATATAATATATTATAAATATATATATATATATTATATATGCTGAGGTATGGGAGTAAGATTCTTCAACGGCAAACATTACTCACTCTTGTAAATATCTTCTCCGACTACAACTGCGGTGTTTACTCTCTGCTGAGAAAGTCCTTTCTTCCTACACGATAAATCCCAAACAGGATCATATCTATAATAATTTTCTTTCAATACTTAATTTAATTTAATTTTTTATTTTTTTTATTTTACTAATTACTAATTACTCAGCTGTTCACACATTTGTGTTTACGTGTAAAATTCAAGTTAATATAAACATTAAGCTCTATTTTGGATAATTCTATCAGATCTAGCACGTATTTTAGGAATATTCTTTAGGTGTACTGCTGGACTCTACGGACGCGTAACCCGGAAGAGAAAGTTTGAGGATTCTTGTCCTCGATTGATGGTTTACCAACATCTTTAGGACCATCAATCCAAGAGCTCGCGCTGCCAAGCTACAAGTTAAGGAATTACCATCTTACAACATGATTTTCTAGGTGACAGTTTATTCTATCAACTTTATTTCACGGAAATAAACCCATGATGTATATAATTATGAGCTTGAAAAAATTTCCCACAAAAAGTCGACTTTCAATCACCCCCCAAAAAAAAAAACAAAAAAAACAAAAAAACAAATAGAATACAAAAATGCTCAAGGAACATTTTCTCAGACCTAATGTGACAACGCATATCATACAATTTCCACATTCAGCCTGGTATTATAGTTATTTATTATACTTAATTTACTTGTGGTCGAAGGCCAAAATAGGAGTTCTCAGTTAGAACCGAATTCACACATTTTATAATAATAATTTAGATTGCTAAGTGTTACACCACATGAGCTACTCGAGCCTGTAACACAAGCCAGGAACCTATCTTCAGGATAGGCAATAATATATTAGAAAATGACACGACACCAATTTCCCGACTCGTACAGCTTAACTTTGTGACAAATTAAATTATGTGCATTAACAGTGTGTATGATTGGTTCCATAGATTCTAAATGGCTGTTGATATCCTAGAATATGAATACCAATACTTTATCATTTATATTTAAAAATGCACTACCCTTACAAAAAAAGTGAACTGATTTTGAAGGCAAGCAAAACATTAAACATCAGGGATGTTGGCTTATTTTTCCAGATGTTGTATTTATTTCTCAATTAAAGAATATTCCCTTATGATGATAATAACTTTACCTGGGGAAAATAGAAACAGTGGCATATTTATTTTGATTAATTAGCTAATCCTAATATTTTTTCTCATGATCCAGCAATTTTTTACAGGACTGGAAGGCGAATCTTAAATTTGATTTCCTTTTTATTTGTATTTCTCGTTGTTGGAACATGAATTCTCTTTCCCAAGAACATTTCTTGTGTAGATTTTTTTTTAAGAAATAAAAAAGTTCTTCTGTTTCAATCAAGCACGTCAAAATGTATAGAATATTTCATAGTCGTAGTTTCGTAAGGCTTAAGAATATCATTAGCATAAACACCTAAAAAAGCGTCCAATACTTGATTATAGTAGACACACACACACACAGAGAGAGAGAGAGAGAGAGAGAGAGAGAGAGAGAGAGAGAGAGAGAGCACAGTACAGCACAGCACAGCACAGCACAGCACAGCACACACACACACACACACAGCACATGCGAATACAACTATATGCACATTTAAACTCCTGTATAAAAACACAGTATACAGTACAGATGGTACACATGTATATTATATAGACCCCTATTCAACACACTTACCCATACCTACTGTTTCCCATATATTTGAAATAATATACTTTTGTATAGTAAATGTAGTATACAGCATACATAGGACACATATAAATATATAGACTCCTGTATAGTGACGCTGTATAGTAAACGCACAAACTCACACGTACGCACACACAATCACAAATAAATTTAAACAATTAGTCCCTTGTATAGCAAACATTGTATGTTGTACATATAATAAACATATATAATACTCTTGTATAGTAACCATGCACTATAAACATATACGCATACACACACTCACAAACATACGTCCATAATTATTTGAACAATTAGACCCTTGCATAGTGCGCATAGTATATTTTGATATATTACACATGTATATTACACACGCGTCCTAATATGCGTAGAAAAGGCTTGGACTGCTATAGACAGATTGTCAATCTCTGATCTCTCAGATAAAATAAAGCGAGGATTCTTTCAGGCTGTTGCCGTGTGAGTACTACTAAAGGCTGCACAACTTGGACTTTATTGAAAAACACGAATGTTTTGTTGATACGAACTTAATAGTGTTCATGTGGAAATCTGATCTCTCAGATAAAATGAACCGATAAATCTTCCAAGCTATAGCCATATAAGTACTACTGTAAGGCAGTACCACTTGGACTTTAACGAAAACACGAATGTCTTTGGAGGTTTGGACTTAATAGTGTTCATATGGAAATCAGATCTCTGATAAGATGAAGCGTGAATTCTTCCGTGTCAATACAGTAAACACAGATGTTCGCACGCACGCACATACACACATGCAAGGCGTTGCATTGTGGCGTAATAGCAATTTAGTCTCTTTAATCTATTACTACTGAATAGCGAGTTCGATCCTCGCTGTATGTCCCATACTCGTGACTTTGTGTCACATCCTTGTTACAGCGAAGGGGGTGGATAAATACCTACTGACATGGCATACTCACAGAAGTATTTGAACAATAAGATATTTTTTCTAATTGATATTGTTTGGAATATATTTTGGCAACGGGGGAAATGCACATTTGTAGCAGACATTTTACGTGAAAACAGATTTTACCTTCTTATTATGTTTGCCACCTTTATGAAATAAGCTATTATTTAATTTCTATATCATTAGAATGAATACGTATTCCATAGAATTTCTTATATTTATTGCAGAAAATTAAAAAAGCTCATTAAATAATGACCATAATTTTTGCATTCAATTTTGATAATATGCGTCGGTTTTCCATAGAAAAAGTAGACAACCAAAGGGTTCAAATCGGTCTACTATGTGACCAGTGTGGAAGGCTATGTATGAGCAAGGCTGGCCTGATCAGTCACCAATCTGTGGATCGGCGGGATGGACTAATAAAATACCATGTGCTCCCTGGAATTACCTGTAAATGTGGGAAGATGTGCAAGACTTTGTCAGGACTAAAAAGCCACTTTCGTGCAGCTCATTGTTGAACTTTTTGAAGCTCACCGTTATATTCTTTGAACTGTTGAACTTTTATTTATTTATTTTTATTTTTTTTATTAAGCAATGGCAATACTTGAACACGAGTTTGCTGCCATCATGTATGTTATATGAGCACCACACCTACCATCAGCTTGTTACTTTACCACAAATATCCAAACTGTGCTACTCCTGCATTAAATTGGCGAGGGCTTGTATCGACCTCGGACCTTGTGATTCTTAGGTGGGTGCTCTATCGACTAAACTAAATCGATCCCTTAATTAACTAAAAAAAATAGCAAGAATAAACTCCATCAGGGCTTCAGTATTTAAGTTCTAATGTAATGAAATATATCAAATTAGAAAAAAATATTGAAATTAAATAAGAACACATATAAAGAGATTACACTTATTTTGCTTATATTTTAATTGGTTTCTATGTAAAAACATTCATAGAATTGATTTTAAGACGTTGGAGAATTTTGCAAATAACAGACGACTGAAGCTGGAAGGTTTAACAAAGTTACAAAATCTGCAAAACCCGAAACTTATTCATGATATTACAGACAGCCGAATAGAGAAACAGTCGGCATATACTTTATTCAGAATAAAACATTTAAATTCTTGTGCCGTTCCAATATCCTCAAGGAAATAATGTATGAAATGCTGGTATCTTCTGAATTTCCTAAAAATGTTGCAACAAAAATTGACTTGTTACATTAATCCAAGTGCAAATTGCTGATGCTGCAAGCAAACTCATTACTCCACAGCTCATCAGTATGCGCACATATCTGCGTGATTGTTTCCTATGTTTTCTATGTGAACATTATTTCTCATTCAATTCATTCTTTTAGATGGTAACAAAAACTTTACAAGACAATCGCTCATTTCCTTAGGGAATCATAACTATTGTGTTGGTCTTCAATTATGATATTTCAGTACTGTGATTATGTTTCCTGTCAATAATTGCCTACAGAATTTAGTATTAAAAAAAATTAATGTATAATACTCGGCAAAAGTTTGTCGTTAGTTACCAAAATTTAATAATACCAGTCATGTATTTATTAAAACTTGTTTTTAAAAACAATGAGGACTGTCTAATGTTGCATGTTCAAATCTTGAGTGTATTTATTCTATGTTATGACGATTTTGGGTAATGTGACGTAAGCAGTGACTTAATTTTTGTAAGAGACAAAAACCGGAAGCGAATCTCTATTATTAATAGATTTGCCTAAATAACATGATTTTTTCCTATTATTTAGGCAAGTCTATTAATAATGGAGATTCGCTTCCGGTGTTTGTCTATTACAAAAATTAAGTCATTGCTTACGTCACATTACCCAAAATCGTTATAAAGCAAAAGTAAAGTCGTCAGGGCGGCCTAAAGTCGGTATTAGCCAGTCAGTGAGGGAGTCTATCCCCTTTTCAATAGCGCTAGACCAAAGAGATTGTTTTAGCATCTGAGGTGGAGCGCCACACCTACCATCAGCTCCTTACTTTACCGCACAGATCCCTGTGCTACTCAGACGCTGAGTTGGCGAGGACCGGTATCGAACTAGGAACCTTGTGGTTTCTAGCCGAACGCTCTACCAACTGAGCTAACCCGGCCCTATTAAATCGTCATAACATAGAATAAATACACTCAACATTTGAACATGCAACATTATACAGTCCTCATTTTTTTTAAACACGTTTTATTAAATACATGACTGGAATTATATATGTATATATAGTTTGTTTTATTTTAATACATATTCAAAGTTTACATTTTAAATTGTTTTATTTTTTAATCCTTCAATGAATTTGATGATTTTACTTAATTAGGGTACAAACTCTCTGACATTGAATTTTTTACTCTCACCCCTCAGGCAATATATTTCAAAAATCTATTTTTACATCGCCCGAAGGAGTTTTACATTTTGTACTAGTGGTGTTAATGAATTATAAACATGTGCATAATTATAGTCACTAAGTTAAACTTCGAATGGTATAAAGTCAAACATTTCAGGATTTTCTGAACATATGCGTGACTTCAAAAATCTTGCCAAGAGATCTCAGTCTACTCGATGATTGTATATATAGACGAAAAGAAAAAAAGATGGAATCTTGCATTTGTGAAGAAATATAATGATGCAATTTCACACTGCGTCAAAGGAGGAGATACTTAGATTAATGAAAAACACACTGGAACGTGTGTTTCGCGGGTCAAGCGGACTATTTCGAATAGAATTAGGTTTTCGATCATTAATTATTGTTGTTTTGTCAGACAAATTTAGTCTCATTATTTTTAAAGTACCTAAGGTACGCACAAACACAAACACACACACACAAACACACACACATACATATATATATATATATGTATATATATGTTTATATATAAATATACACTCACACACGCATATATATATATATATATATATATATGCGTGTGTGAGTGTATATATTTATATATATATATATTATATATATATATATATATATATATTATATATAAGCCGTTAAACAGGAATAACATTCATTTGATAAAGGGGATCTAACTAACCTGAACATTTATGACAAAAAATAATTTTAAAAAATAAGTGAATCCAATACTCCATAATATAGAGTTCATTCATTTATATACTTTTAACGCTTCGTAATAACGCCCAAAACATTAAAAAATATATATATATATATTGCATATGTATATCATACATAATGTATCTATGTATAATCATATATATAACGATTTAAATTTATATATTATATATATATATATATATATATATATATATATATATTATATATATATATATATATATAATACTAGAAAATACCCCTAGCGAAAGCATGGATGACTTTGCAGGGACTAGAAAAACTAAGACAGGGTTGCAATTTCTAAGCGCGTAAACTAAACAATGTAGGAGAAAAATATGAGAGACGCTTTTATCTGTGGACTCGTCATGTTTCTGTAACTTTGAGTGGGTATATATTCATTGAAATTTAATCCAATGATTATTCCTTCATAGCATCAGGTAAATATGGCAGACGTTAAGCGGTCAATCTAAGGGATTCGTCGATGTGTCTCAAGCTTAATAGACCATTTACCTAAATATCAAAGAAAGAAAGAAAACAAAGAAAGAAACAGAATGAAGAAAATAGATATTGGCATAAATTATATGGAAATTATTACCCAGCACAGTTATTCCATGATATTTAGGTAAATGGTCTATTAAGCTTGAGACACAACGACGGTAATAATTTCCATGTAATTTAAGCCAATATCTATGTCCTTCCTTCTGTTTCTTTATTTCTTTCTTTTCCCTTTCTTTTCCCTTTCTTTTTTTTCGTTCTTTCTATTTTTCTTTCTTTTTTCTTTCTTTCTTTACTCCTATTTTCCTTCAAGACTTCCTTCTTTCTTCCTATTTTGACTGTTTACATTCCTTCGTTCCTTCCATCTGTTTCTTCCTTCCTACCTTCTTTCTTTCTTTCTTTCTTTCTTTCTTTCTTTCTTTCTTTCTATCTATCTGCCTGTCTGTCTGTCTCTCTTTCTTCAATTTCCAATTGATTTTATTTACCCATTATTGCTTTTCTCTTCGTCTTTTCATTTTTGAAAATTCTAAGTTTATTTTTACTATTTTGTATCTATCTATCTATCAATCTATCTCAGTCTGCCCATATCTATCTACATATCTGTGTATATATCTATCTACCCAAGTCTGCTTGCTCTATCTATCTATCTATCTATCTATCTATCTATCTATGTTCATATTTATCAGTATATCTATCATAGTTTGTTTCTCTCTCTCTCTCTCTCTCTCTCTCTCTCTCTCTATATATATATATATATATATATATATATTATATATAATATATATATATAATAATATATATTAATATATATATGTGTGTGTAATCGAGTCTGCTCTATCTATCTATCGTTCTAATTCTTAGTCTGTTATATCTATTGATAGTGAAACAATTAAAGTTTTAATTGTTAAAAATATTGAACCAAATTTCTATTTCCTTTCGATGTTACTTAGCCTTACTTTAAGACTGACCATATAGCAAATAATGACAAGAATTTACAAGAATAGAATAATAACTAACAATATACAAATAACTATTAAAAGTTAAAATTGTTAGTATTATGATAAAATATTATATATTCTTGTAAACAGTGGCATATCTATGGTATGACAAATAGGGCACATGCCTTGGGCACCATTTAAAAGAGGTGGGAGGCGCCGCTGAGAGCTACTGACAGTAAAACCTTTCATTTGCATAAATTAGGGAGACTGTCAAGAATTTGGTACCAAAACTCAGAACATTAAAAATATATTTTCTTTATTTTCAAACACTGTGCAAGAAGATGGACATGAAATGTTTCTTCAGGAAGAATAAATTAAGTAGATCCACCTTCTTGACAAATAAAGAGACGAAAGTTTTATGAGAAAGTTTTAAAAACGCGGAATTAAGCTGGTTTGAATAAAGAGGTTTCCTACTCCTATACTAGTTACCTATGAAGGCGCATGGCATAATGGTTAGAGTTGTAGGAAATGGAGTCGGCGACTAGGGTTCAAATCCTAGACGAAACTGTTTGTATTTCACATCGCGCTAATATCCTTGGGAAAGGTATGAATCGAACTATACTCCCTCCAGCTATGGGTAAATAGTAGGACTGACTGGGATTTTCAAACTTGATTAGGTAACCTGTCTAGGAGAAGGAAAACTCTGAATTCAAACCTGTTAAACTCCGCTTAAGGAATTGACTTTGTGTCGCATCCTGCTTGTGCGTAGGGGTTGGTACATATATATATATATATACATACATATATTATATATATATATATATATATAATATATATATATATATATACACACACATATATATATATTATATATATATATATATATATATATACATACATATGTATATATATATGTTAAGAGAAAGGAAATGAATCTGACGGATGAGTATATATATATATATATATATATATATATATATATATATATATATATTATATTATATATATATTATATATATATATAATACTAATAATTATTAACCCAAATAGTAGACCATTTAAATAAAATTGAACCAAGTATTGGCTTCAGATACGGTTTGTATTGGCATGGCAGTCTCGGAAGAAAAAAATAATATCTTTACTCCTGAAGTTGCAACGCCTCCTGGGACTGTGAAGTTAACCAATATTCGAAAAATGCCTGGACAATATATATATAACACGATATATAAAATATCACCTCTTTTTATATTAATCTCATTACTAAATTTTTTGGTATATTGGTTAGTGTACAATCATTACATGACATCATTCATACGATATGTTTCATCTAATTATGATTACTTCTTAATCATTTAATGCAGTCACATGTTCTGGTCACATTAAGATGAATGACACAATGATAACGAACAATAATAATCGAATTATTATGAATGGGCCAAGTGTAGGTAAATGTTTGCCTCTATTCAAGATAAAATTTAAATTCAACCTGTAGGTTGCAGATGTTCCTCTCAAATCACTTGAATCTGCTGCACTTGAGCTCAGATGACTGGAATTGCTTGCCATGAGAGCAGTTTCTAATTTGAAAGGACCACCTCAAGTGTCTTAATGAGCAGCGAATTCATGCAAATTCTGAGTAGTGTCCATTCCAAATCAGTACACATGTCCAATGCGTAATGTCATATCGTTGCCGGTGACAAATACAAGATTAATGATTTGATTACGTTATGACAACGAATTCACATCAGGAAAAAGGAAAGAAATATCACGTGGTGACAGAAAAATACCACTCTCTTTATTATTGTGGATCACCTTCTCTCTGGCCAATGTACACATGAAATGCTATTTTTCTGAGTTGATGAAGGAAAATAATCTTGTTTCATAAATCGGAGGCAATTTGAAATTGAATTTCCTTAAGTCATCTCTATTGGTTAACGAGTGCTGACTCTTTTCAAAATCAACAACGCATTTGACCGGTGTCCTGGGTATCTAGTAGTGAGGTTACACTTTCGAAGCTTGGGGGGATGGGTCAATTACCCATCCATTGCCATTACTTCCAAGTCCACCCTGATCCTGAGCGGTAGGGTCCCGTCTATCGGTTAAATAGATAAAAGCTTATTAAAATGTTTAAAAAAAGTTTAAAAAATTGAATAGCCAACAAGAATATATAAAGTGGTGTCCAATGATTACTTCTTGAATATGCTGTAGACATTTCCCAAGGGAAAGTAAACCCTAGATTTGTTTTTTGAAAGATTGAACCACTGAGTAAAGCAAGATGGCTAACTTTAGCCATCAGGTTAATGTACTTATGGACCAGCAGTGCATATCCACCAGAACTCAGATAAATTATGCAATATTGTCCAATTTGTCATTCAAGTGTATGCAGTTAGTTGGTTCAAAATGAAAAGGGGCAATGATTTCTATAAATAACAACTGTATATCTTTAATATGATCTACATTCTACAGAGTATAGCAAAAGTCAACTGAAATTCAGAATGTTGCATTAAAAAATTTACAGCACAATCCTTTTGCTTTGCTTCGGGAAAACATTTTGTTGTCAGTGTTAAAGTCCAATAAATTGGATGTGAGGGAAGAGGCCATCTTCGGTATAAAATAACCAAGAGGCTGACACTTCATAAAATCCAACCAGCCAACTTACCAACATCATTTGACAGTTCCCTTCATTGATTGTCGATCAACATTTGAAAGGCATGGGACTATTATAGACAAAATGGCAGTCATAAGGACAGATGATCTCTTATAAGAACAAGCGAGAATTCTTCCAGGCGGTAGCAGTATCAGTGCTACTATATGACTGCACCTCTTGGACTCTAACGAAATGCTTCGAGAAAACGTTATGGAAGAAGTATCTCACAGAAAAGCAGCTGTACCTCATTTACCTCCGATCACAGTAACCATCAAGGTGATACGGACAAGACATGTTGAACAATGCTGAAGAAGTACGGATGAACTCATCAGAGATTATCTCCAGTGGACACATTAGTGTAGACCAACCAGCAAGAATATACATTGATTAACACTGTAAGGATACTGGATACAATGCGGAGGACCTGCCAGGAGCGAGGCACACACACACGCACATACATGCACGCACGCAACGCACACACATACACACACGCGCACGCACACACACATCATAATATATATATATATATATATATATATATAATATATAATATTATATATCATTAGCCAAATAATAAAATAAAAACCTTACCATAAATTTGAATTTGAATTCAAGTTTAGATTTGAATTAAATTTGAATTTGCAAATAAATGGATTTAAATTTGTATGTAATAAACCTTACACTTGAATTTGGATTTAAATAAAACTTTACATTTGGGTTTTGATTTATTAATAAGAACCTTGCATTTTATTTGTTTTGAATTCGGTTTTGAAAATAAAAAACTTACATTAGATTTAAAAGCTTCACATTATCTAAAAACAATAACAAATACCTTACATCCGTTCATACCTTTTTTACTTTATATATAAGAAAAACAAAATAAAAAATAATTTCACAAAAGAATTCTTTTTCTAAAAATCTTTTGAAAGCCAACTGTCATATTGTTTAATACCGATCCCCCTTTTTGAATGAGTTAAATTCGTCTAGTTGCCAACATCTCAAAATCCGCTACAATAAAGTGTGACTGACAAAAAATATATACATATCGTGTTGACCGACAAAAACACGGCGGGAAGGCCCACATTGGAAAATAATGTAACAACTTTCGTTCTCTTTTTAGCAGAATCAAGTTTTTTTTTGCTTTTTGAACTCATTTGACTCTTATCTCCGATCACAAACACCACGGAGTAAACAGACTCTGAAGAAGATTTTTATAAAATCGAAATATTGATCAATATCAGCTATGATTATGTTATGAATTGTTTTCTCTTTAACAGTATTGTGTGGTGTTTTCATTCCATCTTGTTCATTCTCATATATATATATATATATATATATAAACTGAACTCGCACCTTTTTGCCATTTTATTTCTCTATCGATATTTCGACGATATCATTACTGACAGATCTGACAAATTCAATTTTGTTTAGAATTGCTTCAATAATAGCATTTGGTTCTAGATGAGTATGCGCTACTGAATCAACTAGGGCAACATTTTGGTTTTCATGTATCTGCACTGTTCCTTGAAACTAGTGATTTTTTTTTTAAATTTCATTCCTGATACAGATATAATAACAATACAGTTTTATTGCATCTTATTTCAACGGAGACTATCAAAACCAGTTAAGCTGAATTAAAATCGCTCCACAATATCGAAATATCGTCGTTTATTTCTCATTATATATCACGTATTATGTCTCTGTTAAACTAGATTAATTAATGATGCCATAGGGCATAAGATTATATACGTAATGATATATGATTATACAATATAACATCTCTAAACTACACACACATACACACACACACACACACCACACACACACACACACACATATATAATATTATTATATATATATATATAATATATTATATATGGGTGTAAATATGGAAATAAATCCGATAATATTAAGAAATTTGAATAAAACATCTTTATAAAATTTATAAAATTTTATAAAGATCTATCATCTATAAAACATACATAAATTTCTTCACCCCTTAATACATCCTTATGAAGGTTTAAAGAAACCGAAACGTTTAAGTGTCGATAAATAAATTAATCTCATTTTTGGAACCCTTTTTTTTTTCAAATATCTTTATTAATTGATGATTAATTAATTAATTAATTGTCTAAATTTAAGCATGACTCAATTAAGCACATATTCTCCCAAAAATTGCCGCTAAAAAAGCCATGTCAAACACGTTTTTTGTTTAATTCTCATATATATAATAATATATATATATATATATTATATATTATATATTAAGTGCGTCAAATAAGTATCGAGATTTTTTACTTTTTGACACATTTTTATTCTGAAAAAAAAAAGTGTTCCATTCATTCTTCATTTCTATCTCGGTAAATACAGCTTTAAACTTTGTACTTTTTTGACACAACAAATATTCCGAAAATAAAGTCATGAAGGGAATTTTTTTTTCAGAATTAAAGGTGTGTCAAAAAGTACAAAAATCTCGATACTTTTTTGACACACCTTGTACACACACACACACACACACACTCATATATATATATATATATATATATTATATATATATATATATTATATATATATATATATTTATAAAAGTAATTGGTAATTTGCTTGAAGTATTGTTAAGTATGTTATAATATATTAATAATTTGAAGGCAATACAATGCGTATAAACATAAAAGAAAGATGTTGTTTTTTTGTCTTATCTTTTATATAATATTATATTTTATTATATGATATAATAATATTATATATTTATATTGTATGAATATAATATAAATATATTATTATATATTATAATATAAATATAATATAATATAATTATTATTATTATTATATTATATTATATATTATATATTATTATATTATTATTATTATATTATTATATATTATATAATATTATATATTACTTATAATATTATTATAATATAATATTATATTTTATTTATATAAGAAAAAAGCAACATCTTTGTTTTTATTTTTATATTGTATTGTATTGCCTTCAAATTATTTATATATTATATATATTTATATTTGTGTGTGTGTCTGTGTGTGTCTGTGTGTGTGTGTGTAGAGATATTATATTTAGTAGACAGAATCTAAATTCAATTTAGATTTGGGCTACCTTGAAACAGCTAAAATTCAGACATAAATTTATTGTGAAAAGTGTTTAATCTCATTATCTGGTTTGCGATAATCATTCTTTTCTTCTTCATTTTTTTTATTTATTAAATTGGATATTTCATTTTTTTCATGTTAGACTTTGAACATGTGCGCCCACTGCCTGAGAAATTGAAAGAAAATTCTTCGTTATGATTGTTGTTGTTTTTTTTTTTTCTTTAGTCGATTTTTGAAACATTGAACAAAATTTTTTTTTTGCCTGAAATAAATTCGCAGAGATTTTGATTTGACGAACAGGTGGCAACAGTTGTGAATCAGGCGCTTGTCCTTTTTATTTTTTTTTGAAAAATTCTTCGATTACTTTCTGTATTTTAAAATATGCGAATGTTTTCTGACGTATTTTGTTAGCGAAGTATTACTGTATGTATTGTGACAGTATAGAATGTTGTCAGAAAATATTCAGGACGAAGTGTTGTCATTTTATCCCGAGGAAGGAAAACAAGGAAAATAGACAAAGATATTGTTAAAACACACACAAGTTTTATTTCAGGTTTAAATTCTAGTAAGGAATGGTTGTCTTCACAAACCTAACCCTAATGTATTTCATCTAAATGAGGAATGTGTAAAGTAGTTGCGCATATATATATATATATATATATATATATAAAAGATGTTTTTGGATGTTTTTTTATTTTAGAAGCATTACCGAATAAAGTATATATATATATATTAAAAGTAAAGTCGACGGGGCGGCCTAAAGTCGGTATCAAGCCAGTCGCGAGGGAGTCTATACCTTTTCAATAGCGCTAGACGAGGGATTGTTTTTTTAGCATCTGAGGTGGAGCGCCACACCTCAGCTCCTTACTTTACCGCACAAATCCCTGAACTACTCATACGCTGAGTTGGCGGGGACCGGTATCGAACTAGGAACACTTGTGGTTTCTAGCCGAACGCTCTACCGACTGAGCTAACCCGGCCCGCTCATATATATATATATATATACATTAATATTTTTAAAATATTTTGCTTGAAGGCAACTACAATGCGAATATCGCATAAATTCGATAATTATAGAAGATAATGATAATGACAAGTGAATTTCGCAAAGAATCACTCGGTGTGTAGAATATCGTACAAACTGTTTCAACTTTATTAAGTCTCATCAGCGATATGTACTAACGACTCCCCTCCGACAGGAATCCAAACCGGGACCTCAGCAGAATAGTTAAACACTATACTATTTCAGCCACGATACAGCACCGAGGAACTCCTGCGAAATTAACCTTGTCATTGATACTAAGGCGTCTACTGCCATATGAGGCAAGTGAGGCGCTAAGTGGATAATAACAGATACATACGGGGCCTTATGCTCCAATTCCAACCATGAAACTACAAATTTCTCTAACTAAGGTTCGTTTTTAAATCCATCTCCTATTTAGTCAAATTAGTTTTAAATTGTTACATTGTTTAATTACTTTTAATTTTTAAATAATCAATTAATATATAATACTCGCTTGCTAATATCTCGATATATTTTCAATATAATATTCATTTTTGAAAATCCATTTATCTTTAAACGACTAAAATTAAGTTTATTTTAACTTAAATAAATATGAAATCAGTTTGCTTCAAGAATTTTCAAGTCATTAAAAACGTACACTGAATATTTGTTTTTCACACACATCACACTACACACACCCACACACACACACACACACACACACACACCACATATATATATTTATATATATATATATATTATATATATATATATATACTCTCCTGGTTGTATTTAAAAAGAAACTCTCCGGTTGTTATGTTTTTTTTTAAAATAATTATTTAACTTTGCAAACTGTCTTTTCTAGGCACTGTAAACATACTGAAAAATCCGTGCTTAAAAAAATTTAAATTCATAAAATCGGGGTTGGGGGATTAAAAAATTAAAACCAAAAATCGTAATTATCCAATTTAATGAAATTTTCAGTGTTGATTTATTAAATGATGAATTTATAATGCACACCAGTTATCATTATTTCAAAACTTTCTGTTTTTTATATCAGGTCCTTAAATTTGACCTCCCCCCCTTATGTTTGGGGCGCAAAATATCGGTGAGGTTTATTACTTTTGGAAAACTATCAAATATAAATAAAAAGACAAGAACCGAAGCTGTGAATAGAAGAAACCAAAATTAAGGGATTATCATGATAGAAATAAGTACCGATTCGGAAAATGAATTTAAAAATAAAACTAAAAAGATAATTTTTCGAGAACTTTTTTTCTCTTTTTCGTAATTATTTATAAGGCAGCCATTATTTTTTTATAGAGAAGAATTATAAACATCGAATTTTTTTTTTTTTTTTTTTTTTTTTTTTTTTTTTTTTTTTTTCTTTTTTTTTTTTTTTTTTTTTTTTTTTTTTTTTTTTTTTTTTTTTTTTTTTTTTTTTTTTTTTTTTGTTTTTTTTTTTTTTTTTTTTTTTTTTTTTTTTTAACGGGCCTAATAATTTTTTCCATAGACGTTTTTTTTTTTTTTCTACCTTTTTTTTTTTTTTTTTTTTTCCTCTACAACAAAAAGATAATCAGATAACGGATAATCTCAGTAGTTATTTATAAAATATGTTTTAGAATCTAAAATATGAAATTTGAAATTAAATTAGAAGACGGCTGTTCTTATTTTTTAAATGATTTCCCATTTATGTTATCATTTAACCCATAGCAGAATACAACTAAGTAATAGAGAGTTTTGAAATGAATAATATAGAAAATCATATAATTGTAAATCACTTTGAAAATTCAATTTTGATGATTTCACATTAAATTTGATCTTCCTTGAAAATTGTTTGGTAATTTATTTTCAAAT
>CM042144.1:96683959-96703959 GCA_023376005.1 Doryteuthis pealeii
CCTTATGCTCCAATTCCAACCATGAAACTACAAATTTTCTAACTAAGGTTCGTTTTTTAAATCCTCTCTATTTAGTCAAATAGGTTTAAATTGTTACATTGTTTAATTACTTTTAATTTTAAATAATCATTAATATATAGTACTCGCTTGCTAATATCTCGATGATATTTTCAATATAATATTCATTTTTGAAACTCCATTTTATCTTTTAAACGATAAAATTAGTTTATTTTAACTTAAAATAAATAATGAAAATCAGTTTGCTTCAAAGATTTAAAGGTCATTAAAAACGTACACTGAATTATTTTGTTTTTTCACACACACACCCACATTAACACACCACACACACACACACACACACACACACACAACACAATATATATATATATTATATATATATATATATATATATATATATATATATAAACTCTCTGGTTGTATTTAAAAAAGAAACTCTCCGGTGTATGTTTTTTTAAATAATTATTTAACTTTGCAACTGTCTTTTCTAGGGCACTGTCAAACATACTGAAAAATCCGTGCTTTAAAAAACAAATTTAAAATTCATAAATCGGGGGGTGGGGGGATTTAAAAATTAGAAAATCAGGTAATTATAATTTAATGAAATTTTTCAGTGTTGATTTATTAATGAATGAATTTTATAATGCACCAGTTATTTTATTTCAAAACTTTCTGATTTTTATCAGGTCCCTTAAATTTGACCTCCCCCTTATGTTTGCGGCGCACAAAATATCGGTGAAAGGTTTTATATACCTTTGAAACTAATCACAATATAAATAAAAAAGACAAGAAGAAGATGTGAATAGAAGAAACAAAATTAAGGATATATATGATAGAAAATAAGTACCGAAATCGGAAAATGAATTTAAAATAAAAACTAAAAAGATAATTTTTCGAGAACTTTTTTTACTCTTTTCGATAATTATTTAATAGGCTATTATTTTATAAGAGAAGAAATTATACATCGATTTTTTTTTTTTTTAAAGCGGGCTAAATTTTCAATAGAGTTTTTCTACAAAGAATATCAGATAACGATAATAAACTAAAGTAGTTATTAAATAAAATATGTTTTTAGAATCTAAAAATATGAAATTTGAAATTTAAAATTAGACGCTTCTTATTTTAAATGAATTTCATATGTTAATTTACCATAGCAGAAATACCTAATTAAATCAGAAAGTTTTGAAATAGAATAAAATTCATTAATTGATAAATCAACATTGAAAATTTCATTAAAATTGGATACTTCCTTGATGTTATGTAATTTATTTTCAAATGAATGGGGAAGGGACTAAATCTATTTTATAAAATACAGATTTTATGTTATCTTTGGCGGTCATGTTTAAGATATATTTGAGCAAAATTGCCCGAAAAAAGTTTAAAATGTATTAAAAATAAATTAAATGCAAAATATTATTTCGCTTTTTTTTTTGCTCATTATATTACAACTTTTAGACTTAGACAAAAATTGGGCCTTATATAGTCAATTTGATTAATTTTAACGCGATTTTTAAATGAATAGCAGACGACATTTTGTCAGACCCTACTCTTTTCCCTAATCCCAACTATCTAGCGAGAGCTTAATGGGTGACCAACGGGTCACGTTTTATCTATATATATATATATATATATATATTATATATATATTATATAATGTTTGTATTTTAGGGGTCTCCGTATGCTTCTCTCGGTAAATATTTTTATATCTTTTTTTTGAGTTGCGCGTTATTACGAAGCATCTAAAAATAAATGAATGAACTCGATGTTATGGAGTATTGGATTCACTTATTTTTTTAATTATTTGTTATCATAAATTTTCGGGTTTCGTTAGATACCCTTTATCAAATGATGTTGTTCCTGTTCAACGGATCTTTTGTCTTTGTTGTTATTGACAGCGGCAGGTCGTAAAATATTCATAATAACGGAGTATTCCGATGTCAGCGTTCAGTCTCTCACGTGAGTTTTTAATTTTAGAATCCATTTAGTTTCTGCTTGTTTTCGAGAATTGCGTTGTTGAAATGCGTGTTCTATTAAAGTACATTTGAGGTGTGTAAGGTGTGTGGTTAGGGTGTTAAAGTGAAGTGCTATCGTACTATGCGGGGATTTGAATTTTATTGTGGATTTGTGGTTATTTAATCTTAGTCTAAAGATGTAGATGTTTCTCTACATATCGCTATTTGAGCATTGTGTGGCAGTATATGTAATATATGATATTAGCGCTATCGCATGTTAGGTGTGGCGGATAGGTTAGACGCTGCCGCTGTCAATAACAACAAAGACAAAAGATCCGTTGAACAGGAGCAATATTCATCTGAAAAAGGGTATCTAACGAAGCCGAAAATTTATGATAACAAATAATAAAAAAATAAGTGAATCCAATACTCCATAACATCGAGTTCATTCATTTATTTTTAGATGCTTCATAATAACGCCCAACTTAAAACCACACACACACACACACACACACACACACACACATATATATATATATATATATATATATATTATATATATATATATATATAGATTCTCCTTACTCTGCGTTACCACGTGTTCTTTTCCTTTTCAATTTCTTTTTATTTCTACTGATTCCCTGTTTGATTTCTTCTTCCTAATATATATTTCCCTTTCCTTATATTTCCTTTCTTTCTTTCTCCGTCTATTTATTTCTTATTGTGACACTAGTGATTTGAAAGGAATCCCGTTCACATATGTTTATGTGTTCTCACCCAGCTAACACAGCTGATGTAATTATCTGAAGCCAACAGACCATATCTAATCGCATTATTTATTAACATAATTATCTTAGGTATTATATAAAGATTTCTGTATAAGCTTTTTTCTCATGAGAAAAAATAGGGAATCCTCTTTTGTCATAAATCCCTGGATGGGAAATAATGCAGATGTGTAATATCCACGGAAAAAACAGAAAACTTGTTGTCCGTCATAATATGATTCTTAGTGTGAATTACCATGATTTCCAAAGAAAATAGACGTAGCTAAAATTTGTTGAGTAACTAGCCGCCATCCTTGGCCAGTTGTAAAGGAACTTAAAGTAAATATGTAAGTAAGTTAATAAGTATCCGGTGGTATAGTAACCTTTGGTAAGTCAATAAGTCCTTTGGCACAGTACCACGTTCCGTCGTCCAAGATGATCCATGTAATAATGATTTAAGGTTAAGAATCAGGCTAGTATAAATACAACAACAGCAGCAGCAGCGCTGCCAGTGATTGGACAATAGGTTGCCTTCCCTGATCACGTGGTAGTCAATGGGTCTATAAGTAGAAGTGACTACTTGCCTCATGTCTTATATATAACAAAAATTCAACACCCCTCCTTTTTTGTTATAAGGTGGGCTATTTTATTCAAGAATATTAAATCCTTTCATTGAGTAAGCATTACAATTTACAATAATTTCATTGAGAAATGTTTACAATCATTTCATTGAGAAATGTTTACAATTTACAATAAATTCATTAAGAAATTTTAAATTTATAGTAAAAGCAAAAATACTATTACTATAACTAATCTTAGATTTTACTAACCCTATTTTGTAAAAAAAAGGATTCATTATTATTATCATTATTTTCCTACTTCTAATTTCTAGTCTTATTACTGCAAAACGTTACTGTCAAAAGTTAGTATTGTCCCCCTTTTTTTTTGTTTTTTTTTGTTTTTTTGTTTTTGTTTTTTGGTTGTGTTAATTCAACAAATACAATACTATACAGTACAATACAATGTAATACAGGTTAATGGATTAGTAACTTATTGAACAGGTTTAATGTCATTGTCCAGGACATTCATTTTCGGGGTTTTACCATAGGAATCAGTGAAGAAATAGTGAATCCTCTTTAGTCATAAATCCCTGGATGGGAAATAATGCAGACGTGTAATATCCGCGGAAAAATAAAAGACTTGTTGTCCGTCATAATATGATTCTTAGTATGAATTACCATGATTTCCAAAGAAAATAGACGTAGCTAAAATTAATTCAGTGCTAGTCTATGGCTGCGTCATTCGACTTTAAAGAAACATTTGGAAAAAAAAGTTAAATTCCACTGCACAATATGCTGCATGCTGTCTTTAACAAATCTTCCACAAAAAACAGCTGCACGACCACGTAACACTTGATGGACACAAATACAAGCTCGTAAGTGACGTTTTCTTATGGCACCTACACATAGTCATATTAGAGTGGGAGGGCCAGCAAAAACATATATAGATCAACACAGAGTGGATACTGAATGCTGTGAGGAATACCTTCCAGGAGCGATGTATGTTAGAGGCGGATGTGAGGAAGAGTCATGAAGATCCGTGTTATTATTATTATTATTATTATTATGATGATGATGATGTGATGATTTCTAGGATAATGTTACACAGACAAAACGGATATTATTATCATTATCATAATTAGTTTTCCGCAGCAGCGTTAGCTGATGGTCTTTCACTTGAGTTTGAGTGATAACAAGTCTCTTCAGGTCTACAGAACTCTCCTGGGTATTGCAGCTGATTTCAACTGCTGTTGTCTCGATGGTCTCAATTCTTCCTCTGATTTCCAGTTCCTTTAGTCTTTTTTCTAAGCTTTTGGTGACCGTTCCAAGTGCCCCAACAACTATTGGTATCACTTTGAACCTCATATACCACAGTTTTTAAAATTATCTAGCAAGGTCCAGATATGTGTCAATCTTTTCAATTTCTTTCATCTTCATTCTGTGATCTGCTAGAACTGAAAAATCTGCCAGTTGACAAGTTCTCTCTTTTTTGCTAATTAATACTAGATCTGGTCTTCTGGTTTGGGATAAGGCGACGGTCTTTATAAAGCCACATATAATTTCCTGTGTTTCATTCTCAAGAACAGATTCCGGTTTATGCCTATACCATTTTGTTGTATTATCAAAATGTAGTTTTTGCTTAATTCAGTGGATCACTTTTCCAACCCAGTTGTGTCTAGCTTTGTATTCTCGTTGTGCTATTTTGCTGCATTTGATTATTATATGGTTTATGGTATCATCTCTGTCACCACACACTTTACATTTGCTGTTTTTGTTGGGTTTTATCAATTTTTGCTTTGATATAATTTGTTCTTATGGCATTGTTTTGAGCAGCAATTATCAGTGACTCGGTTTCTCTATTGAGGTTTCCTCTTCTTAACCGTGTCCTAGTCTTTTCATGTGCAACATCCTCAAATCGTCGTTTGAAGTATCCCAATAAATGTTTTTCTTCCTATTTCAGTTTACTTGTTTTTGTAGTTTTTCTGTTTATCCATATGTTGCCGCTGCTGTTATTGGCTGACATAAGTTATCTTTCTTTGCTTGTTTTGTGTATTCTTTGAGTCCTTGGATTGTGACATATTCGCAATCCTCTGTCCTGGCAAGACCTCTTCTACTTGATACATATAGTCTATTTATCGTCTCTAGGGTGTGAAGCATTGTTCATCGTCTTTAATTTTCTAGTCTTTTGGTCAATCTGTCTGGGCTTCTACTTTGTCCATTTTAAGAATAGTTCAGAGTATCTTATAATGGGGAAGGTCCAGGTATTCATTTCTTTGATGAAATTTTTGCTGCAGAGCTTGGTTTCTAGGTGTTTTCTTGTTCTCTTGAGTTATTCTCTTTTAACTTTTCCTTTCATTTCTGTTAGTTTGATGGGTTTCACTTCTAAAATTCGTAAGTATTTGTAACTTTATTTTTCTTCAAGTGTTTTTATAGTGTCCTAGTTTAGTAGTTTTATTCTGTCCAGTAATTTACTTTTCCCTTTTTCATCATTAGCATAGCACATTTTCAATTCCGAATTCATTTCCTCTATCCTGGCTGTATATCGTAATGTTTTGTATGGATTCTAGTTCTTTTTTATTTTTGAAATTTTTTTTGGCAAAACTTGTTATGCCATCCATGTAGTTAAGGTGTTTTCCCCCGTAAGTTTAGTGAATTTGTAGCCCGCTGTACATTTTTCTAAGTATATAATTTAATGGCATCATTGCTATAATAAACAGTCGTGGTGATAGTGAGTGTCCTTGGAAAATACCTCTTTGAATTTGTACTTCTGCCAGAGATTGCCCCCTGCTTTATTATTATTATTATTATTATTATTATTATTATTATTATTATTTGAGTTTTCACATCAGTGTTAGCTGATGGTCTTTCACTGGAGTCTGAGTGACAGCAAGTCTCCTCAGGTCTCCAGGACTCTTCTGAGTATTCTGGCAGATTGCAGCAGTGCAGTGTTCTGAATGGTTTCAATCCTTCCTCTGATATCCAAACTTTCCAAACCCTTTTCTAATGCTTTTGGGACTGTTCCAAGTGCACCAACTACAATTGGTATAACTTTCACTTTCATATTCCATAACTTTTTCAGTTCTCTGGCAAGGTCCAGATATTTGTCAATTTTTTCATTTTCCTTTAACTTCACCCTGTGATCGCTGGCACTGCAAAATCCACCAGTTGACAAGTTCTTTTTTTTGTTAATCAACACTAGGTCTGGTCTTCTTGCTGGGATAAGGTGATCCGTTTAATTTCAAAGTCCCAGAGAATTTGTGCGTTTCGTTCTCAAGAACAGATTCTGGTTTATGCATATACCATTTTGTTGTGTGGTCAAAATTTAATTTCTTGCATAATTCCCAGTGGATCACCTTCCCAACCCAGTCGTTGTCTAGTTTTGTATTCTCGTTGTGCTAGTTTGCTACATTCGCAGAGTATATGGTTAACAGTCTCATCTCTATTACCGCAAAGTCTACATTTACTATTTTTGTTGGTCTTATCAATTTTCGCTTTGATGTAGTTTGTCCTTATGGCATTATTTTGTGCAGCAATTATAAGTGATTCTGTTTCTCTTTTGAGGTTTCCCTTTCTTAACCATGTCCAAGTCTTTTGATGTGCAAACTCATCTATTGTCGTTTGAAAGCGTCCATATAATTGTTTTTCTTCCATTTTTTGTTTTCTAGTCTTTGTCGTTTTTGTTTGTCCATCTGCCGTTTCTACTATTGTTGGTCGCCATAAGTAAATTGTCTTTGCTCTTTCTTGTGTAATCTTCAAGTTGTTGGATTGTGGTTTCTACGCATTCCTCTATGTTGGCAAGACCTCTTCCCCTTCCTTTTTGACACATACAATCTATCTCTATCATCTCTAGGGTGGAGAGCCTGTGGCATGGTCATTAATTTTCTCGTCCTTTGGTCTATCTGTCTGAGTTCTTCTTTTGTCCATTTTAAGAATGGTCCTGAGTATCTTATAATGGGGACAGCCCAGGTATTAATTCCTTTGATCAGATTTCTGCTGTTAAGTTTCGTTTCTAGAAGTTTTCTAGTTCTCCTGAGATATTCCTTTTTAACTTTTCCTTTTATTATTATTATTATTATTATTATTATTATTATTATTATTGTTGTTGTTGTTTTTCACACCTGCCGTAGCTGGAGGTTCACAGGAGGCTGAGTGACAGCTGTTATGTAATCGCCGCCCTGCACCTATATTTGTGGCCTTGTGCCAGATTTAGAAAAATGTACTACCGATTATCTTGTGTTGCTGGGTGGTCTTTGTGGAATCACCGAAAAAGTAGTTAGGAAAGATAACATCTTTTTAACGAGAGAAAGGAGACGATAAGTCTAGATTTAACGAAAAAATTAAGATGAGTGACTCCAATAAGCCTTTGATCTTTAGGCTAGTGAACTTTGGTTGACCAGTGAGAATAGAAGGAATCGAACCTTCGATTTGGTCCAGAAGGAGGTCGAAAATTCTAGAGAAAGAATCGTCTGGAAGATTATTTAGACACACTATATAAGGAGTCAGTGAGGGATCAGAGATCAGTTAGGGTCCGGGACCAGAGGCAGTTAGAGCCAGGAGGCCGTGCGTGGCAGTTGGCAGTTGATGAACTGATGTCGCTAAATACTAAACCTGAGATGTAATATTTTACACTGGACAAAGTTGAAAACATATTTTAAGTGTGAAGCCTGATAATTGGAACGAAGTTAAGAGCACCACTAAAAACATATTTAAGGAAGCCGACAATCTCACTCTCTCAATAACTTTCATTGAGAAAATAAATTTACGTAAAGCAAGAAATACTGTCAACATCTTTATTTACTACACGCCAAAGAAATCGTACTCATGAATGAAAGTCATTAAAGTGTATACTTGTCAACAAGTCAAATTGGCCGTAACGAAGGGCACGCGACGGCGTGCGTAAAGTGATATCTTCCCTTGACCAAAAGAAGTGGAGAAGGATTTTGGGGCTAAGAAGAGACTGACTGCTACAGCTAGATTCGTGTTTGTAAACAAACGACTGTACGTACGAAGATACGAATTGTAGTGCGAGAAGGAAAGGCACTACGTTAAATACTAACTGGTCCCGCTACGTTAAATATTACGAACTCCCGCTACATTACACAGCAAGTCTCCTCGGGTCTCCAGGACTCTTCTGAGTATTCTAGCCGATCCCAACAGTGCCGTAGTTAGGATGGTCTCGATTCTTCCTCTCATTTCTAGTTCACCCAAATTCTTTTCCGGTGCTTTAGGGATCGTTCCAAGGGCACCAACTACAATTGGTACGACCTTCACTTTCATGTTCCACAGCTTCTTCAGTTCTCTGGCAAGGCCCAAGTATTTGTCTATCTTTTTGCTTTCCTTCATTTTCACTCGGTGATCAGCCGGGACAGCAAAATCCACGAGATGGCAGGTTCTCTCTTTCTTGTCAATTAATATTAGGTCCGGTCTCCTGGCCGGGATTTTGTGATCTGTCTGTATCTCGAAATCCCAGAGAATTTTGTGCGTCTCATTCTCTGGGACAGGTTTAGGTTTGTGCATATACCATTTGGTTGTATGATGAAAATTGAATTTCTTGCAGAGTTATTATTATTATTATTATTATTATTATTATTATTATTATTATTAATAATAATAATAATAATAATAATAATAATAATAATAATAATAATAATAATAATAATAATAATATTTAATTAATTAATTACCAGGTAAATTCACTTAAACGCAATTGTTGACTAGAGATATTACATAAAAATTAAAAACCATTGACCAAATCAATCTGAACACCTAAATACAACACATTCCGAGCAATTTTGGTTGACTTGTATACTATCGTCAACCTTAATTACATGCCTTTCGTGGTGAATGTGTGAACTTGGATTAAATTCCTTGCAATACGTTAGACATGTAATTGCAGTCAGTTCAAAATAGACAGACAGCGTGAAATCGGAAATAAGGAAGTAGCTTCTGATAAAGCTGTCTCACACCTCTGGATTCTGTCTGTATTTCATAAGCGACACATTACTTACTTCAACTACAGAAGCAACATTGTTTTATCCGTCTTGTTTCTTTGTGTTTTTTTTTATCTAAAAAACACAGCAAACATAAGAATACGGATTGTTAGTCTTAAGCTTCATGATAAAGCAGAACGTTATATCTCGAATACATTCTTTTTTGTGAATACACTCTTCTTCTTCTTCTTCTTCTTCTTCTTCTTCTTCTTCTTCTTCTTCTTCTTCTTCTTCTTCTTCTTCTTCTTCTTCTTATTGCTCTTCTTATTGCTCTTCTTCTTATTCTTCCTCTTCTTCTTCTTCTTCTTCTTCTTCTTCTTCTTCTTCTTCTTCTTCTTCTTCTTCTTCTTCTTATTATTATTATTATTATTATTATTATTATTATTATTATTATTATTATTATTCGGTTCAATTTGTTAATGTTTTCTTCATAGAAATCTATAAGAAATTGAATTAGAGCTTGTATATAACAAATATAATGAGATGAGAGAATCATTCAAAATATCAAAAGAGGAATCTATAGAATGATACTCAAATAATTTCTGGATAAAAATGGTGCATAATTTAAAAAAAAGCTGAAGACGACAAAATACTGCAATCCAATCACTGCGAAAAAAAAAATTAACATTAGCGGGAAAAGTGTACGTATAAAAGATGATAAGGGAAACATGACGGAAGAGAAGAATGTATTACCGTCATGACGAAACAAGTAAATAAACTCTTAAAACATATTCTGACAGGCGATATCAAATCAATGCAGAAGGAAAAGTAACCTGTGATTTACTAAGAAAAGTTTAGGAACCTCTAGAATAATAGAGAAACGAAACCTGGATTAGAAATGAGACTAGATTAATAAATAATTTTTTTAAAAACTAGAAATTGTGTAAAAGTACCAAAGAAAACAAAACAAAGACTTGAAAAGAAAATGAAATACATAATATAAGAACAGCAATAAGAGGCAGCACATGCAGAAGAAATAGGACAAGTTATATTAACGAATAAAGATAGTCACAAAAGATACTGATTCAGGATCAAACAATATAAGTAAAAAACACGAATGTAGATTGTAGGCACTTGAAAATATGATTGTAATTGAATTGGTTGTAGCTGAAATAAAGCTATATGGTAGAAAACTATGAGAAGCTAAGAGCTAAATAGACAGAATAAATGGGTCTAAAAATCAAATTAAGATGAATCGAAAAAGAAACGGATGTAGAAATACATGTAAATCCCTTTTAATACATGGCAAATTAGAAGGAATGAGGTAATAATGTAATCAAACGTATTCTGTTTAAACTATTCCCATTGATACAAGACAGACAAGGTCAAAAACTGGACAAAGACCTACAATATGTAAGGGTTCAGAAAGTATAACTATATGAAAAATTACTTCGACACAGAGATGTTCCAAAAAAGGACACAGATAGATAAGTATAGATATTTGACGTGTCTACTAATGTTACATAATGCATAGATTATTGTCAACCCCCTGTATTTCTAAAGGGATGGACCCTTTTCATATCACGGGCGGGACTTTCCATGGAATATTACAGAAAGCCCACGAAATACGTGAAGTCACGTGGGACCTGGTTGGCTCTTTAGTTTCAGGTTGTACGTCAGGCAGATAAGATGTTTCTACCTTAGCTGAAGCTCACTGCACACGCACGTTATGTTAATTAGAGAAATATGTTTAGTTAAGAAATAAAGGTTTAAATAAATAATATGGTTTTGTGGTTGGTGAATGTCTTGGCAGCAAGACTGGCCTAGAAGTAGAAATGAATTAAGTACGACCAACCAACAATAACAGAGAAAGGACGCTAGAAGAAGAACGTAAGATACCAAAGATGAGCAGAAGAATAATAGAAGTAAGAAAGTAAAGAGAGAGTATACAACACCAATCATTTGAAAATTCTTGACTGCACAGGTAAAAGAATGATTTTATAATTCCATTGAAATTTTTACATTTTTCTTGGAGAAGAGCTAGGATACTGTCAGTGAACATGGAGTATGAAGGACTTTTTTATTCAATAGATAAAAAGATGAAAAAAAAGAAAGAAAAAGAAACTTCTAACGAATGCATTGGTAAGGCATAAGACAAGATCTCTCAACAATGTATATTAGAAAGTTTTACATATTCAAAATTAACCAAACACATAATTGAATTCCTCAGAAGAGGTAAGGAAATATGAAGATTGGAAATAACTGCAAAATAGGGTACGATATTTAAAAGATTTCTAGTGGTCTGACGGGGCATTTTGTCTCACAGACTTCTGTGTAAAAACAACCAGTTAAAACGGATTTCAAATGTCACACCGAGGACAGGAGTAACAATGAAACTATAAACAAAGTTTCTCCCCCACCTCTCTCCTCTCTCTCTCTCTCTCTCTCTCTCTCTATATATATATATATATATATATATATATATATATATATATATATATATATATATATATATATATATCAGAGAGTTACTACCACGTTTTCATTGTAGTAGCATAAATTTTTCCAAAAGGATTTCGCAACGATCAGAATATGATTCAAAGTCAATTTTAAGCGGGGTATAAACAGCTTTTAATTTATATATATAATAAAATCATTAATATATATATATATATATATATATATAATATATATATATATATATATATAATATATAATTAAGAATTGAACTGTTCGTGGCGGAGGAGTTCAATAAATACGCATATACACACACATACACACCCATATATATATATATATATATATATATATATATATATATTATATATATATATATATATATACACACGAGGGAGAGTAAAATATTATCCTCACTTTCGGTCTGACATATATATTATTGTCACATTGCGTTTTGTGCATGCATATTTAGAGGAGGCATCAATGCAGGTATGACAAAACAGAAATTGACATTTTGAGGGAAAGAACTGTACCTCGTTTTTTTTTGTGCATCGGTAACGTTTGTATATTATCAGGAATTGTCTTATGTATTTTCCGTTTTGTTTTGTTTATCTCTTTGCTATTCTACATTTCTTTCATATTAATTCAGTAAGCACGAGTAAAAAAAGAAACACGCTCCTCTTCCTGCTTGTCAACTTAAACTTCGTTTTTGTGAGATAAAATTAATTTTTGATGAAGCTATCCTTATACAGATTTAAGCCAATTTAATGTTTCATATGTTTTCTCTCTCTCTCTCCCTCTCACACACACCACACAGAGAGAGAGAGAGAGAGAGAGAGAGAGAGAGAGAGAGAGAGAGAGAGAGAGAGAGAGAGAGAGAGAGAGAGAGAGAGACACACACACACACACACACACACACAGACACACAGACAGACACACTGACACACAGACACACACACACACATATATATATATATAATATATATATATATATATATATATATATATATATATATATATATATATATATATATATAAATCTGACAGCGTAGATATATAAAAATGTTTGTGAAAAAACATGAAAATACGTCGAAAATTGACATTTTTCAAACCGAAGTGTTTTTATGAAAATAAAACAAATAAAGTTAATATATTGAATATATTTTTTTGAAATGGATCTAAATGCTTTTTGGATTTTTATTGCAATTATTTAAAATGTCGGTATCATTATTTATTCTTGGTTTGCCGTAAAGTGGACTGAGTTGTGAATCTGCAGGGCCGAGGCGAACGGAAGTGATGTCAGTCGGCGGGAAGTGATATCAGTCATATTATGAATGGACTACAAAAGCTTTTCGCTTTCTTCATTCTTGTAGTATTCCTTTGCATTTTAGTAGTAACACATATTTTCAATTCTTCCATCGTTTAAGATATAAAGCGGGCCTTTTCTTCTTGTAATCCTTACTAAATATCATATTACTACTTAGTTTTAAAATTATTTTATATGAACCCTTAAATTCGACCCGATAACAAGAAGTAAAAAACGATGTTATTTTTGCGCAACCCTCAACTCTCTTAAAAAAGGAATTTTAAAATTCACTCTTCTGTAAATCGCCTTTATTTATCAACTTCCGATACTGTTCTTGGTTAGTAAAGACAAAAGAATTATAAGATTTACGAAGAGGAGTGAAATATTTTTTGACGTGTCTGATACACTGTTGAAAGATTTTTCATCATACTTTCTTTGACATAAAACACGGCATAATTTTTAATACGCAGTATTTTATTATTATTATTATTATTATTATTATTATTATTATTATTATTATTATTATTATTATTTACTCCTTTTGAGTTTTCACATCAGTGTTAGCTGATGGTCTTTCACTGGAGTCTGAGTGACAGCAAGTCTCCTCAGGTCTCCAGGACTCTTCTGAGTATTCTGGCAGATTGCAGCAGTGCAGTGTTCTGAATGGTTTCAATCCTTCCTCTGATTTCCAAACTTTCCAAACCCTTTTCCAATCTTTTTGGGACTGTTCCAAGTGCACCAACCACAATTGGTATCACTTTCACTTTCATATTCCATAGCTTTTTCAGTTCTCTGGCAAGGTCCAGATTTAACTTCACCCTGTGATCCGCTGGCACTGCAAAATCCACCAGTTGACAAGTTCTTTCTTTTTTGTTAATCAACACTAGGTCTGGTCTTCTTGCTGGGATAAGGTGATCCGTTTTAATTTCAAAGTCCCAGAGAATTTTGTGCGTTTCGTTCTCAAGAACAGATTCTGGTTTATGCATATACCATTTTGTTGTGTGGTCAAAATTTAATTTCTTGCATAATTCCCAGTGGATCACCTTCCCAACCCAGTCGTGTCTAGTTTTGTATTCTCGTTGTGCTAGTTTGCTACATTCGCAGAGTATATGGTTAACAGTCTCATCTCTATTACCGCAAAGTCTACACTTACTATTTGTTGGGTCTTATCAATTTTCGCTTTGATGTAGTTTGTCCTTATGGCATTATTTTGTGCAGCAATTATAAGTGATTCTGTTTCTCTTTTGAGGTTTCCCTTTCTTAACCAAGTCTTTCCATGTGCAACCTCATCTATTTGTCGTTTGAAGCGTCCATATAATTGTTTTTCTTCCCATTTTTGTTTTCTAGTCTTTGTCGTTTTTCTGTTTGTCCATCTGCCGTTTCTACTATTGTTGGCCGCCATAAGTAATTTGTCTTTGCTCTTCCTTGTGTAATCTTCAAGTTGTTGGATTGTGGTTTCTACGCATTCCTCTTATTATTATTATTATTATTATTATTATTATTATTATTATTATTATTATTATTATTATTCACTTAGCATTTTAGACCATCAATAGTGCTATTAATCATTATTTATATGAAAGGACAAGCAAAAGCTGTTAGGCTGTGTTTACGTTATTTAAAGGAGTTTGTCGATTCTTGAAATGGACGAAACAATACAAATCAAAACGATATTGAAAAAATAGCCTTGAAAATAGCTTTACGTGGGGTTGAACAACGAACACCAGAGACGGAGTAAGGGTCCAACTTTTTTTCGACCACAATGTTGACGTATTATTCACAGCTTTAATGTATTTGTTAAAAACCTCTTCAAAGATCTACGTAATACAAATTAGTGATTCCGTTTCTCACATGGAATATATTCAAGCACATCTAATTATGTGCCGTCAGCATGACACTCTCTGATTCTGTGATATAAGAAACAGCTTTCTTTCATCTCTTCTGAATGATCCGGGCTAGATTGGTTTCATGCATATAATGTTTGTTGCAAGACGGAATTTTTTTAGAAATCTTTACTAAACTTGACAGGTTTCTTTGTACATGACATTATCTTCAAGGGCTCCTGAATAAATGAATTAGAAACACAGCTTTGACTGGCTACCAATGTGGAACATATGTACTGTTTTTTTATGGAAATATACATTTATTTGGAAAGTGGTTTTCATAAAATCATGCTACAGTTATGACACGAAAAGTGTTCTATAGTTCTATATCAGTAAAATGAAATGACTTCATAGACAATATGGCATTTCAAAATCTACTATGTTATGAAACAAAGCATATATATATATATATATATATATATATATATATATATATATATATATATATATATATATATATATATATATATAAGCAAAGAAATAAGAAAAGACATAGAGATTTAGCACTATAGTCTATTTCAGGGAGATTAGACCAAGTGTCTAACTCTCCCGACTCATCAGATGCGAATGATATATATATATATAATATATATATATATATATATATATATATATATATATATATATATATCCCTGCGAAATTATGTTTGTCAATGATACTTACACGCCTCTACCATAATAGGTAAGAGGACGTTGAGTGAACAATAACAAACCTATGCCTTATGCTCTTCGGCGAAGTGAATAAGATTTTTGGATGTTTGCTTTTATTTAGAAGCATTGTTGAATAATGTATACATTATTATTAATATTTTTGCTTGAAGGCAATTACAATGCATGTATCACATAAAATTCGATACTTATAGAAAATAATCTTGACAAGTGAATCCCGTCAAAGGATCGTTCAGTGTGTAGAACATTGTACACACACACACACACACACACACACACACACACACACACACATATATATATATATATATATATATATAATATATAAATATATATATATATATATTATATATATATATATATATATATAAGTTACTATGGGTATTCTTTATCTATATTATGCCAAAATAAAAATAAGAATGACTTCTATGCTATATTTACCAAAATTACATAAACATATGTTCAAATACAATAGATTAAATTTGTTTACACAAATTGCCAAGCAATTTAATCACAGCCTCCAGCAACTTAGACATCCTCTGCAAGTCTTTCCAATATTCTCCTTGTTTAAATTTTCAAATGCTACCATTATTCCTCCCATGAGTTCATCTTTGGTGTTTCACGGTATTTCATTGGTTTCTCGTTCAACCGGCCCAACACATGATAATCAAGGCCCTTGAAATCTTGGTAGTTAGGCGACCAGATATTAGGGGTGATGTGGACATAGAGAAATTCTCATAACCAATACTGGGTTTTCCTACTTGTGAGGCATGATGTAGATTCCTTTACCAAATGTAAGGTCTTCCAGCAGCCACCCCCTTGCTCCACGGCGATACTACCTCAACCAAACAATAATATAATCCTTCTGAGAAGGTGAATACATACACCATATATCAAGATGTGGACGGGATGTTTTATTTTAAATACTATCGAGACATAAAAAGCCAACAATTTGTTCTGGAATTCCATCTGATCCTGTCAGAATATTTCTTATCTGAGAAAGAGCAAAGCATGATTAGTCACAGGAAATACTAGACTTTGTTGAAACGCTTTGTACCGTCTTATATTTTATCCATCATGGACTGTGAGGAAAAATGACATTTTCTCATCTTGTCAGAGAAATAATTGACGGCTACATGCACAACCTACATGATAAGAAAGACATTGCGATGTCCCTGGCTATGGAACTGATTGACTTGCTACGATTGTTGTCAATCATGGCCTGTATCTTATCGAGAAACTAGGGAGTTCTTCTCTTATCGGAACAATCAGAGTATATTTCCGAGCAGATGTAACAACGCAATTACTACTGCTCAGTAGACAAATCTGAAACAGAAAAAAATAATGCACAAAAGTATTAATCTAATATGGTAACAATGTAAGTCATCCACAGACACGTGTTTCGGTGTTTCACGCCTCTTCAGTGTGGCTAGACACAACAACTAACTCCAAACAGAGGCGAACCCCGACTAAATTTACGCCTATATATATATATATATATATATATATATATATATATATATAGGTAGTTTTTTTTTTAGTATTGGAGAATTAAGAATAAACCGCTCGATTTCGGGTATAAGAGAAGTATTTATTTATTCATTATAGTGCACAATACATTTAATCACTCCTGAAATGTATTGTACACTATAATGAATATATATATATATATATATATAATATATATATATATAATATATATATATATATATATATATATAGCGGTGTGGCTTACACTAAAATCTGGTTACCTTGTTGTTGTAGCTTCCTTGTTCATCGCTTGTGGATGGACATAGAATCAAATGAAATTCTTTATTGCGTCATAAAAACATACGTAGGAAGAAAAGATCTCGAACATCAAATTATAGAGACTATTATTTTATTGTCAGCAACAGCTCCACGTTAACATAAAGAGGCAAATATACACTAAACTCAACACACACACATCCCCAAACACATACACATGCACACGCACGCACGCACACACACACACACATGGCTACAAACGGCCAGGATTTAATGGTGTTTCGTTTGGTGTAATTGTTTGCAAATTTAGCTAGTAGGCTCTTACTAGTGAGTATAATTATCACCAAGTTCCTAATAGATCTGATCTCGGGCCAAGTTATTTCATATAAGTAATTTACTACATAGAAAAACACGTGCACTAAACATATGTCACTAACTTATAGACCCACAAACATCCAAATACATAGAGATATACATATTCACACAGATAAACACACACACACACACACACATATATATATATATATATATATATACATATATATATATATATATATATATATATATATATATATATATATATATATATATGAAAAATAGATGGAAATTAATCCGACAGTATGAAATTTAACATTTTTGAAAAAACAAATGATGTTATATAATTGCTGACAGAAATCTGTTTCGACCAAATCGATAAATTGGTCATCTTCACGAGCAACACAGACGGGAAAATTTCTGGAACTTTTACATCTTTCACCAAATACGCTGTGGACTTTGTATATTATATTTCAATAGCTGAAATATATCTTAAAAAATTTTGATACCCACCTTACACTTTTTATATAATTTTACAACAAACTCTTTTGAGTTTTACTATAAACTATAATGCTTCTATTTTTTTTAAATTAAAAATAAAATTCATTTTATCTTTAAAACAGAACACGCATTTTTTAAAAAATTTCAACATTTGAATAGCATTCGTATGTAAACAGTCTTCTAACGGATATTTTTCTTTTTCTTTTCCCGTCTGTGTTGCTCGTGAAGATGACTAATTTATCGATTTGGTCGAAACAGATTTCTGTCGGCAATTACATAACATCATTTGTTTTTGCAAAAATGTAAAATTTCACACACACACACACACACACACACACACACACACACACACACACACATATATATATATATATATATATATATATATATATATATATATATATATATACGTGTGTGTGTACATATAAACAAACTTACTGGTGTACAAACTCCACTTTCTTTCATGATATAATTTCCGCTGACAAAACTAGTATAAATATGTACGTGTAAGCCAAATAGCCATTTGGAAATATGGTTCAAGAACCAATAATTTAATGAGAAATTATATTGTTGTCTATAGTCCCAAGAGGTCATTGATATTCAAAGGATGCTTTGGACTATTAAACACTTTCTTGTTTGCGTTGTGGGAAAAGATCAAAGCAGAACCCAAACACATACACACACACACACACACACACACACACACACACACACACACACACATACGCGCGTGTGCCCGCGAGTGTGTGTGTGTGTGTATGGGTGCATGTGGGTGGGTGTTAATATAATATATTTCGTTGTGGATTGTTCGATATTGTGGAGACTATGAGAGTTGTCTTCCCTTGAATTGTGGACGTCACTTCCCACGTGTCCGATGATCATATATCTCAGCCCCTTCAAACTTTGGTTTATGGTTCCTTGATTTGCAGCGGCAAACACTTATTTCTTCGGTCCTTACCAGAAAAAGATATATAAGAAATGAAAGTCTTGTAAAGCCATTTTGTCATTAAACTTTGTTTTAACATGGACCATACTGTACAATTAACGTCTCTGATACCTATTCTGTTATGTGTTGTTACATGTTATTATTATTAGATATTTTATGTGCATTTTTTATGAGAGTTACTTGATTGTTTTTCCTTTCTGATAATACAGTTTTAGTGTATCTATGAATGCACTAATGCATTATTAGGACTTTTTGTTTGTTATGTGCTAATATCACACTATTCTTATGATATATATATATATATATATATATATATATATATATATATATATATATATAATCAATTGTAATATTATGGATTTGGACTCATAACTTAAACGTTCATGGTTATGCAATCATCAGATGAGTCAAATCCTTGAGATCTTAAAAGCCAGTAGTCAACCATTTGACTCATCGGATGATTACATAACCATGAAACTTTAAGTTATGAGTCCAAATCCATAATATTACAATTGATTATAAATCTGCTCTGCTTTATTTGCATTGAGCACCTTTTCATGCCAATAATTTTCTCATTTTCTCATTCATTCTCTATTCATTATACATAGTAGCAAATATATGCACCCTCCGGGTGCAAGTATTTAAGTTTAAATGTAATAAAATATTAGATTAAATCAGAAAGGCTAATGAAACTAATTAAGAATTCAGATAAAAAGATTTGAAACGGAGGGGGTATAATCGGATATTAGAACAACTGAAACTTACTCTTCTATCACTTCCGTTTTTCAATGCTAAATTTACCTAATTTAACTATTTAGTTAAAATAGGACGTAAAGAATAAAAGTACAGTCATTTCTTCTTGTTAATAAATTTCTTTTAGGATTTATTGAAGAGATTTTTACTCATATTCATTAAGATAAAACCCAACCATTAGAAATCAATAATACCAATCA
>CM042144.1:96708959-96716459 GCA_023376005.1 Doryteuthis pealeii
ACACTTACTCGGCCCGTTTGACACCAATACGATGTGATAGAAGACTCAAGTAAGGAGCATCATGATAGGATTGAACTCGCTATTCAGTTTTAATGAATCTTTTACACCTGGATTGGATGCCTTTTTACCCAACTCATTCGCCACGGGTTTTGTGACACAAGGTCACAAGTATGGGGCATCCAGCGAAGATCGAAATCACTATTCATTAGTATGAATTATTTGTTTGCTGTTAATTATTCATGTCTTTTTCATAGCTGTAGAATTCTGTAATAAAACTTAATAATCAATAACTATCTCGAGTTATAGATATAGAATTATTGCATCTCTATAAAGACTCAACAATTATTATGTGAAAATGTTGAAGGTACGCTTACTTACAATAAATAGTGTAGGCTATCGTTGTTACAATGTACTTTGATTTGGTCATTTTGTTTGTTTGTTTGTTTTATTTTACGGCATATCAACCTCAGTGGGTCATTTAATGCCGATAAAGATTTAAAATAAATCAATTCTTAATGGATAATACAATTTTTTTATAATACATTTTTCTATTTAACCCATAGATGGGACCCTAACAGGTACTACCACTCTGGATCAGAGTGGACCAGGGAGCAATGGTGATGAAGGGGTGCTCCACATTGCCAAACCTCCAAAACTGGAACCTCACCATCAGATAGAGTTTAATGTCATTCCCAGGACATGTAGACCCGCATCCACCGCCTTCTAGCACCCATATGATAAAAAGGGGTTGGGGCTTGCCATAAAGGGCAATAGGGTTGGGAAAATCATATAGGTGCTAGGGCTTGACGTGACCAGCCGAGTGTTCGAGCCGACCGCCCGTCTAGCCCAGTTGGTCATTTTAAATTTCTACTTCATTTTGGAATTTAGGCAAAATACTCATAAAGCTGCTCCAAGAGATTATATTGTCTTCAGTTTCATGTGAATCCATAGCGTTGCAGGGAGATTCATTTTATTTTAAAACTTTTTCTGATGTATGCATTGCGATGCAAGTCAAATTGCGCATTGAAGTTGACGTTTATATATGTCATCAACAATGAACGCTCATGCCTTGAATACGCTGTAGGCTTACTAATCAGGTGACGAATGCAGGAATTATTGATTAAATACAGTAGAAGACAGATTTCTCAGGAGAACATTGATTTCTGGATAGTTTAAAGAAAGGTTTTTGTCGCAGATGCAAACAAGAGAAAACGTGTAAAGAAAAAAAAAAGGTGAAAAAATATTCTTGATCGATGTCGAGTCCTAAAGTGTAAAAAGTTTGTACTTTTTTTTTGTCCATGAAATCATAAGGATTTACATATGGCGGCTGCAGTTCATTTGAAAAATCCTAAAGCGTTATTGATTACAAAGCTGAATGTTGTTTAGTGTCGGCCAACACATCAGACAAAAGTCTTCTGAGAAAACATTTTTTCACTGTGCGATTTAGGTGATACGCGGGAAAAGTTTGCATGGTGAAAGGCAGATCATATGATTTTGTCAGTGTTGCAATTCACTAATGAAACTTTTGACGCTCGATAAGGTTTCAACCCCGATTTCCAGAACTAATTCGATATATATATATATATATATATATATATATATATATATATATATATATATATATATATATATAGGTACTGTCTAAGTTGCCGAAAGATACGTGCTTTACAAAACAAATCCGCCGCCCTCCGATTGAAAGAAATTACCAAGACTCAGGGAATTATCCAATTTAATGAAATGTTCAGTGTTGATTTATTAATAAATGATTTTTATAATGCGTCAGTCATTTTATTTCAAAACTTTCTGATTTTTATCAGGTCACTTACATTTGACCTACTTTTTACATTTGACTTACATTTGACCATAATTTTTTTGCGGGGTAGGTCAAATGGCGTTATATAATTTTGAATCTAATTACAGTATAAATAAAAAGACAAAGATCGAAGGTATGAATAGAAGGAACAAAAATAATTAAGGGAGATATCATGATAGTAAATAAGCACCGAAAATCGAAAATAAATTTAAAATAAAAACTAAAAAGATAATTTTTCGAGAACTTTTTTTTACTCTTTTAGATAATTATTTGATTGGCTATTATCTTATAAAAGAAGAAATTATACATCGATCTTTGTTCTGTTTAAAAGCGGGCTAAATTTTCAATAGAGTTTCTCTACAACAAATATAAGATAACGATAATAAACTAAAGTAGTTATTAAATAAAATATGTTTTTATAATCTAAAAATATGAATTTGAAACTTAGAATTAGACGCTTCATATTTTAAATGAATTTTGTATATTAATTTACCATTACAAAAATACCTAATTAAATCAGAATGTTTTGAAATAGAATAAAATTAATTCATTTGTAAATACACACTGAAAATTATATTAAAATCGGATAGTTCCTTGATTTTAGGTAATTTATTTTCAAATAAATTTATCTTATAACATGCGGATTTTACATCATCTTTGGCGGTCATGTTTAAGCAAAATTGCCAGAAAAATAGTTTAAAATGTATTAAAGATAAATTACATGTGCAATATAATTTCTGTCTTTTTTTTTTTACTGGAGCTCATTATTCTAAAACTTTTCGACGTAGACAAAAATTTGACCTTAGATAGTCGATTTGATTAATTTTAATTCGTTTTTTAAAGGAATAGCAGATGACGTTTTGGCAGACCCTACTATTTTTCCTAATTCTAATCGTCTAGCGATACCTTAATGAGTGACCGAACGGATCACCTTTTGTCTAATATATATATATATATATATATATATATATATATATATATATATATATATATATATATATGCGTGTGTGTGTGTCCGATAAACAAAGGGTTATATATACTGCACGTTGTAGAGGGGTGTATGCTTTAAACTAGCTTGAAGACTAAATAAAGCGAGTAATAACTATTAAAATATATGTAGGTATTTTTTTTATCACCGTGTAATACCGACAGTGAATATACACCTTTGGAGTCTCTGAATATAAATTTATAACTGTAGAGTGCAGATTGAGCAAAAGCACCTGCAACGACCTTCCCGTTCAACCTATAACGATAAAAAATATCACAGCACAACCCCACAAAATAAAAGCACCCAGTGACGGCCAAATTCAATACTTGAGTAAAATAACTAGCGAGATGAGCTTGCTAACAATGCTCCACGTTAGATGAGCATTTTAACTATGTATTAGTATAGACTTAGGATGACAAATTAATTATACGCTTATAAGCTTATAAGCACAAGTTCGAATTACTGAAATATCTAATTTTTCATCAAAGGATTTTATAAAATAAAAATAACTATTCGATCTAAAATTACTTCTGTTAACATGGTTATTATGTACTACTCTGTTTTGCGTATGAATCGTGACAGTTTCCGTATATATCAACTTTAGCTTTTACATCTGTCTTAAAGAATTTTGTCGTGTGACTGTCTTGACAATGCCTAATTTTTCTGTTATAAACTTAAACATAACACAATTCTAATGCGATGCATTAGTGACACTTAGCTGTTGGGCTGTCTGGTATACAAATTTGAAGACAGAATATAAGTCATTCAGGGATCGGTTATCTTATAAAAACATAGATGTGATATAAAAAGAATTGGCTGACGATCGGTACAGTCCCTGTGATATAGTGACTGACGTGCTGGACTGCGTCATCTTATTAAGAGATTTCGATCTCCAATTTGCGCTATTACGTTTACTTTCAGACTACTCTCGAGATAGGTACAAATCCCTTCATGTCATCCAGCTATAGGTTAAATAGTGCCTTTATTTTCTTCTCTAAAAGTGGCTCTTGCCGTAAATAATTGTTTATGTGCCATAAACAAAGAAAGCGAACCAAAGCAAACATAAAGATCGGAAGACTAAGGAAAAATATTTCTGAGATCAGATGCTTGTGAGAATTACCAAAAATGAAAGTGGAACAACAAGATGCTTTCTTACAGAGTATTACTCATTACTATTCAAAAAAGTCTGAAAGATGGTTGCTTGCCTATTTCCGGAAGCACTCTGACATAAATTGCCGTTCTTACAAAGTTGCCATTTAAACACACATTTTCAGTATGTTATATTATTTTCAATTACTCGTACTCAAAACTGCATACAATACAGAGTTTTCGCATTTAGCCTTGGTAAACGATTTATAACAGACGTTTTTGAGTCAAATCAATTTTTTTAAGAGAAAAAAACGCGATGATGATTCAATTTTGAACAGTCTTATTGTTTTAAAATAAGTTACTGATATGGTTGATATGTTTGAAAACATAAACAGGAGCCAAATGCGAAGAGCAGGGCAGTTCGAGATTAGATTGACTTGGGCTTCATTAAATATTCAGTTTCATAGTCACCGCATTTGACGGTCGTGTTCCTTTGGGCGATTTTCCAGAGATAAAATTCTGGTACTCCTTGTGGTCTTGCAAACACCACAAGCGTTTTGGGCTTGATTAAAACTTAGAAAAGTTCTCTTCCCAAAGTGTTTCTTCCCAAATGTAAATCAGAATTTCGAAAGCAAACTTTAACATTGAGAAAAAGAAACAAAGACAATAGCACACTACTCTTACGTTTACTGAAGAAAGTATAACTCTAATAGTAATGTTGCCTGATGTAGGCCGACTTGTTTCTGAGGAATGTTTGAACCTCAATACAGATCTGCGATCTTTTGTTAGATAAACCCCACTGAGAATGCAGGATGCCTCACGTGTAATTTTTAGGGATCTAGGTAGGTAACCCATTCCTACAAATGATCCCAGGTCTGCAGCACATGAGAATGGAAACTCTATTTTGAACCCAACGTACCTCACATTATGGATCTAGATAATTATGTGCTTGGACAAAACTAAATTAAGCTTAGTAAATGACATTTTCTCAGGCGTTTTTATCCAAGTTGTACATTTTTGGTGAAATTACATTTTACTCACAAGCATGTTAAAACTTTTCACTTCCACATTTTCTTTTTAAATTTCAGTCTTTGTTATTTATACTTCGTATATATATATATATATATATATATATATATATATATATATATATATATATATATATATACATTTGAATACTCGCTTGTGTAAAATTTATTTCAAAACAATGAGGATTTAGTAAAGTAAAATCATTATCTATATTTTCTTACGTGTCTTGAGAAACAAGCCTTAACGTAACGTAATAAGTGGAATGCTGAGAAATGTACATATTCAATATGGCATTGACAAAGAGAGACAATGACGCCTAAAATTCTGCTAGAATAAGAGAAAAATAGAAGCAGTCGTGAGAAAAAAATTATATAAACAATGTTCAAAAAGAGTAAAACCCGGAACACAAATCAGGAGGAGTCCCTAAGATGGTGTGATACTGAAATTCAGTGCTACCCAGCAACTCCTGCGACACTACTGCTGCTAAACTGCATTGGTTCCTTTTTACAAATATTTCATCTCTTTCTCATGAAAGAATGAAACTTCCGCAATATATTAGATATATTTAAAAGGTAGATTATTTGCTGAGTAACCAATAGATACTATTCTAGAAGTTGCCTGCGTTTACATATAAAATAGGTGAAATTCTAAATTTCATTATCCAGTGCACGAAATAAAACTGTAAAATGAATAATGGCTTTTTTTATACTTTAACAACAAAAGGCACAAAGGAATAGCATATCCGTTCACTAGTAGGTCACCTTGTAAAACCACTGCCGATAAATGTCTATGTCTTGCAGATTCAAAGTAAAACAAAATTAATTAAACAAACATAACGATTACATATCAATTTGAGGGCGTAGCGAACATTAAAGAAAATAAGAGAGAATAATTCACAGACGTATCATAAGAGGTGATTTGATGAATGTAAACCTTAGTGCAATTAATATACTGAATGACACGTGAACTATTTTTGAAGAAAATTATCGTTTAATTGTCCGTTGCACACTTCGCTAAGAAAATTTCAATTTCGAAACCTTTTGAGAATATCATGTCTAATAGGATTTCTTCAAAAGTTTAATTTATCTGAAATAAGCGCAATGTCAGGAGACATAATTAACGTACGTTAATCAATTCTCTATTTGAAGATCACAGACAGTCACTTCTTTATTAATTCATTTCCAATGTACATTTTTATATTATTGTAAACTATGTCTATCTTTATTTAATATAAATGTATTTTACTATGTAGTTCACACTCACAATCTCACAGGCACCCCCCACACACACACATACACACACACACACACTGGCACACACACGCACACATGCACACACGCAAACACATCCTGTGTAAATTATCGTAACGATTCTCCTGGATAAAACCTGTTACCTAGTTTGGTTTTATCACTGATTCGGTGCCCTAAACCAACTCTACAATTAGTTATTAAACACCTTTCTATATTTAGTATCCTGGTTGTTTTTTTGGGCCGGGTTAGCTCAGTCGGTAGAGCGTTCGGTTAGAAACCACAAGGTTCCTAGTTCGATTCCGGTCCCCGCCAACTCAGCGTATGAGTAGCACAGTGGTCTGTGTGGTAAAGTAAGGAGCTGATGGTAGGTGTGGCGCTCCACCTCATATGCTAAAAACAATCTCCTTGGTCTAGCGCTATTGAAAAGGGGATAGACTCCCTCGCTGATTGGCTGATACCGACTTTAGGCCGCCCCGTCGACTTTACTTTTACTTATATATATATATATATATATATATATATATATATATATATATATATAATCAATAGTAATGATATAATGGATGATTTAAACTCATAACTTTAAGTTTCATGCATACGCAATCTTCAGATGAGTCAAATGGTTGAGGTTTTAAAGACCTCAAACATTTGAGTTATCTAAAGATTGCGTAAGCATAAAACTTAAAGCTATGAGTTTAATCATCCATTATATCATTACTATTGATTGTAAATCTGCTATGTTTTATTAGTATTGAGCACCTTTTTATGACAATACTTTTCTCATTTATTCTCTATTCATTCTATATATATATATATATATATATATATATATATATATAGAGAGAGAGAGAGAGAGAGAGAGAGAGAGAGGGGGAGAGAGAGAGAGGGAGGAATAAACAGATATATCGTTATTCTTGGAAGAAGATATTGAGTTCTAAGAGTTTAATATATGGATACATTACACACACACACACACACACACACACACACACACACACACACACACACAGATACATATATATATATATGTGTATGTGTGTGTGTGTGTGTGTGTGTGTGTGTTGTATTGTATTATATATAGAATATTATAATCGATTTCGTGCTCCACTATATATATAGAGATATATACATAATGCCTTACTATCCCACTCTTTCTCCGTTTCTTTTGTTGTTTTGTTATTTTATTTTGTCCCTGTGTTTTTACTTCTCTTTTTCTGGACTACTTTGAATCCTGTATGTATCATTTGTATAAAAGGGAACCTCAGATAAAAAAAAAAAAAGAAATAAAAGAAAAATCCTCGCGGTCGCAGAGTAATTTCCGTTTTCGCAAT
>CM042144.1:96721459-96758959 GCA_023376005.1 Doryteuthis pealeii
AGGGATAAAACATATGCAAATATACATTTCCCTGTATAACAGCTCATAAAGCTGTTAAATAACTTTAGCGTTAAACAGATATGTATATATTTATACAATTCCCCATACATCTCAGCCTCGTTTGGCACAAGTTTACAAAAATGTGATGTCCTTTAAATGCTTCAATATCCTAAACATGTAGACAGTACACAGCAAAGGTTTTGAAGCAACAAATATCTCTGTATCCTTTGTATTTAGATTCAAATATATATTCGTTGAATTGTTGGTTTATTTGTTGTGTGGTTGGTTTACAACATTTCACAGCCTATTGGATGTTTAAATACCGAATTTAGTCTATTTTGCGTGCAATTATTGGTATCGAGTAATCAACGAGAACTATTTTAAAATAATAATAGAGAAAAAACTATTCTTTAGTACTAAAGATCTGAACTCACTTATAGGGTTTACGTATATATTTTCTAATAATAAAAAATAATCTTTTGTAAAATATATAGATTCATGTAAGTTTACTTAATGCACTTGCATACAGTTACGTGGTCTCAAGGACTATGACCTAATAATAAAATAATGAAAATAAAAACTTTTCAAATTGACATATATGACTCTTAACAATTTCTATCGCTCCAAGTTAGATTGGACCTGGTAGTTTTGACAACGATGGGGTGACACTACACTCAAAATATCTCCAGAACAGAAGCCTAACTACTTTCAAAAAAGGTTTGAGTTAGTCTGATTAAAAATGGAATGTTTTATTCTAAAATGAAAGTATTAATAAAATGAAGTTGAGTTACCGTTAGATGCCTTCGTTTAATTTGTTATGTTTTTTATTTAATTCGCTGTAAAAATAATTAATGGGGAAAAACACATACAAATTACATATTTAGAAAGATTATTTTCCTGTCTTTCTAACCAAATACATATTCTTAAATATTTGACCAGAAATATGCGAGAAATTCAGTGTTGAATCGATTAGGTTTACTAAAATCAGCTAGTAATGCTTACAGTACACAGCAGCCAGGCAATAATTAGACAGGTAAACTTATCAAGGTATGCAGTCATCATATTCTAAGCCCCTTCGACAGAGTGGTTCACAAATGTATTCGTGTTATAAAGATTATAAAAAAGGATTTAAACTGCACACCATTGTCTATAATTTTTTATTCGCTAAATTCAAGAAAGTTATCAACGAAAAACATTGATTTGTTGTTTGTTAGGTTTTCTCTGTTTTTAAACCATGAAAATAGTAATAGTTCTGCACAACTAATAGCGTAACTGTGTTCAGGACTTGCATAACTGTGGATATAAAATTATGTTGCGTAGGCAAATGATATCTCTGTAATGGTTAATAATAATGGCGGTTGCGGATTGTTTTTAAAAAGTGGGGAGTAAGAATTCCAAAAATGCAGTAACGGAACCAACAGACGCTCAATTCAAAAATCGAGCGCCAAAAAGAAGAAGCGGGAATTCAGAAGTTTTTGAGGATGACAAGCAAGTAGTCGTCACGCAACAAGTCAGCTCCATTATCGGAAAATGAAAGAAGATAAAATATGAACTATTAATGCCACAGTATAAAAGAAAGGACTTTGCCCGGTATGCTGTTCTACATTTCTGTAACTTTATTTAATACAGATTGTTTATTTTAATACGACTTCGTTATTTTTCCATTGTGTTGAGTCTTGTTTAATGTTAGTAAGATGTGTACAACCTATATATAAAATATATATTACACACAACTTATTACATCTCCTTTGGGATTCTGTCTATTCTTCCATCGGAATTTTCTGCTCTTCTTATCAGGGTAGGGGTTTCTCTTTCCACACAGGCTAGGTTTTCTTCTTTGTATTGAGTCGGACGTCTCTCTCGGTTCGGAGATTCTCTCTCTCTCTCTCTCTCTCTCTCTCTCTCTCTCTCTCTCTCTCTCTCTCTCTCTCTCTCTCTCTCTCTCTCTTCTCTGCGTTCCATGTTGAATTCTTTTAACAGAAAACATGACTTGTGCGAATACACTTTTATTCCCCCGAATGCCTTTCCTCCCGATAAATTATTGACGCATCCTCATGAGTTTGGGCAGATAGAAAAAACATCTCGTACAAATGGGGCACTAGATTCAAACGCATTAATTTCTAATTCTACTTTTCAAGCATCGTCTGTGCCAATGGAGTCCCATTACAGATTAATCTGAGTTCAAGATGTATGAAATAAACTACTTGATTCGGTGTAATGTTCCACTGTTTTATTTTTAATTACTATATACTTCTTGCTAAAATGATAAGCTCTGCCTATCCATTATGTAACACTATATTCACGGTCAAGAGTATAATCCTTTCGACGTGGACAGAACTCAAATAAATGCATAAACTGAAACCACAACTGGTGATAGATAGATAAAACAGTAGAAATATATCGGAAGCAATCCTAAATGCAAACCATGCTTTTTTAAAAGAAAAACTGTGAGTTCATATATAATTATAATAAAAAAAAATATGACACAAATGTAAACCTATAATATTTCATGTGGCGTTTGCAAGAGAAAATCCGATGACCAATCATGTAAGTCACGAGTAAAAACGGTAGAAAGTAAGATACTAGCTTTTGCATTGGAGATAGCAAATATGGTGGTGTATATGATAATGTCAGGTTACGAATCCTCAAGGCAAGGAACTTTTTAAAGAACAAAGTCATAGCTCGAATACTTACACATTCTCTATTCATAATAACATTAGAATATTCAACACTAACGTGATTTATATTCTCTTATTGATTTAGTTACTGGAGTAATTTTAACACCATCATTTTTCTTCAAGTGATTTTATTGTGTCCTGATCTGTTAGTTGTGTTCCGTCCATTAATTTTCTTTCTCCCTTTTTTATTACTAGCATAGCACATTTTTCGATTCCAAATTCCATCCCTATATCTCGGCTATATATTCTAATTGTGTGTACCATGGTTTCTAGTTATTTTTCATTTCATTATTATTATTATTATTATTATTATTATTATTATTATTATTATTATTATTATTATTATTATTATTTCAGTAGACACAATTGGTGTTGTGGATAATTACAAAAGCCATTTTTGATTTAAAATAAAGTAAAAACTAACGCAAACATATCTAAACTAAAGAATTTGTCTTATAGCGATAGACAATTAAATTAAACTGAACAACCCCCCTACCCCCCCAAAAAAAATCCCTTGGAATGTTTCAATTTTCACCAACGTCTAAATCATCTCCAATAATCATTTCGCATTTCATAAAGTGACATATTTTCATTTGTTGCAAAAGAAATTTGCCAAGAATTCGTTAAATTTGAAATTACTTTTTTTACACCGCTTCTTTGTTGGAACAATAGGAAAACCTTCCCCAAATTAATGCTTTCAGTAAACGAATACATATGGAAGGTCACCTACATCCGAGAAAAAACAACCGGAAGAAATAATTATAGGGAAATCAAACAACATATATGACATAATTAACTATATGCCTATCTACCAGTATACGTATATACCCCAACCCTTCATACGAGCAGGATGTGACACAAGGTCATTTGTCAGCGGAGTTTAATTGGTTTGCATTCAGGGTTTATCGTTTCCTCAACTGATTCTCATACCAAGGCTAAATAACCCCATCTGTCCTGCTATTCTTATAAAGCCGGAGGGAGAATAATTGAATCCATTCCTTTGCCAAGTTTAGTAGCGCTATGTGAAATACAAACAGTCAAGTCCAGGATTTGAATCGGTTACACCTTGTTCATTTTTCACGACGTAAAATATTACACGGGATAGAATAATCATAGGTACATCAACATTTGAAGAGAATAAACCAGCCAGAATGTGATCAAGTAAAATGCTATCAGAGTGGACACAGCCTAACTATGACGACCTACAACACCATAAATACTTACTGAATTGGAAATCGAGCCGATTTGACAAAAATGAATTGAATATAAAGTAACAGTGAAATAACTGACATGTGTCAAGTTTGGGGTATTTTCTCAGAACCAGGTTTTCTGGTGTGGTGTGGTTTGGTTACAGCTTATCCCCTACAATTAGCATTGAATAATGTTAAAAAAATAATCGCATAATGACAATAGTTCAAATATTGCTTAATGACCGGTTGGTTGATATATAACGACAACTCTTGAGGGTTATTCAATGCCAAATCTTGGCTATATATATATATATATATATATATATATATATATATATATATATATATATATATATATATATATTTGGGAGAATATGTGCTTAATTGAAGTCGTACCTAATTTTTGAAATATTAATTAATAATTAAGAAATTAGGCAGGCATACCTATTCAAATGTAAAGCTAAACAAATTGAGAAAAATCAATCTGTATGTACATTTCGGCCTATTAGGCCTCATCAGCAGAGCTATAGACAGGAAGACTGCTTTGTGTGTGATTCGAACCCTGACTGTCTAACCATTACACCAGGTACGACTTATATATATATATATATATATATATATATATATATATATATATATATATATTATATATATATATATATATATATATATATATATATGAATTATTTAACTATAGGTGTATAAATAAATTGGTAGGAATAGTTTACATTATTTTAATATGTATTAACAAATACTAGTGACTGACCCTAGCCTTCGCCTTCTACCAACCTATATAATAAAAAGACTTGTGTGTCTGCCATAAGAATAATTTGAACATTTCAAAATTGTTCGGACAATTTTCTAGTTTCTAGGGCTTGAAATGACCAGTCGATTGATCGGCGCGTGAAGGCCGAAGTAAATTATTACACGTCATGAAACCCCATAGTACTAGGGTCACATACCTCTCAGCAACCACAATCCTGTCCTCAAGTATTACGGATTGTCGCGCACGGCCAATAGGTGGCCCCATTTGAGGTGTGTTACCCCTCTGCACAATTGCAGTCAGCTTAATCAATCGACAGGGCGGACGTATACGATCGGCCAAAACGTCTGATATACAAGCGTTTGAGGCAATAGTAGAGTAGAATTAAATCATAATATACATTTTGGTTTACAGGAATAAAGTCGCCACAATTTTTGCGTACTCCTCGTTCTCTCTTTAATATTACTCTTACTATAGTATGTCTGTCTATCTGTCGATAAGTCTGTAGATATGCGACTTGGGAATGAAATCGTACACTCATCTTAGAAAGTTATTTTTTTATATCCTGTCCAGACAAATGTAATGATTGACGCTGGTCAACAAATTCTTTACCGATTGGACATTCAATATATCTGGGATGTTAACATACGAAGACAGAAACCGTATTAGCTTTTACATGAATGGTTAACATAATTGATAAAAAAAAATAGGTGAAGATAAAGGACATGAAGCCCGGCAAATCGACAGGGAAAATCTATAGATTATTGCTTAGAAAAGCATAAGTATGTAGTGCGAAAATCAATTAGACATTGATTGGTCAACTGGGAACATTTAAATGCGATATTGATTACGTGAGAACTGAACATGCGCACTGCATTTACATTCTGATTTTTGTTTTCTGAACCCAAATAGAAAAACAGAATAAATCGTTATCCACTATTTTAGCAATTAGCCGAAAATCCACCCTATTAGTAGGATTTTATGTTAGTCCCTTCGGAGGTCTTATGTAGAACTTTTAGTGTCAATAAGATATAACGGATTAAAAACAGAACCACTCTTGTATTTCAGATATAAACAAAGGCAGAATACCGATCCATATTCTAATACCATAGATTCTTGAGTAATGGACGAATTTGTTTAGTGAACGACTTCTAATATTTAGCCTCAGTGTATTTTAATTATATATTTCATGCAATGATCAAAACACATCACAAACACATCACAAACACATAAAGCCGCACCCTCATGAATTAAGTACATATAAATTATGAAACTTAAATAATATTTTTTTACGCAAAGTTTTTTCCAAGTTATAAAAATTCTTACCATACTAATGAATTCATCGCAAAATATCGCCGAAAATAATCACTATAATTGAGATTTGGGAATTCAAATTTTCAGGATTGTTAGTCCGTATTCTTCTCGGAATATTTTTTAAATTTGAACACGGACTGGGCCCGATTACGAAATAGTATGATATGTTGAGCTACAGCCTTTAGGAGTAAGTTAAAAAATGACACACTGACACACTGTCGTTGGAATTTATTATAAAAGATAATCGAACACCAATGATGATCAATTTTCCATTCAATTTCATAGTATTTTGATTTGCTTGACGTTCTGATCGTTTCGCTATTCTCTATGCTGTTACATATTAATTGGATCCCTATAACTTTTTAAGGTAGTATAGAAATCCTTATGGCGATCAGTGCAGCTGATGGCCTTGAGAGTGAGTGACAATGCTTGACCTCACTCTGACCTTGCCTTGCGGAAAGGGACCGTGGGAATCGGAAGGCAATAGAAGCCCTTCCGGTTTAAGGTGTAAGGAACTCAGAGTTGCAGTTAGTCAGTTGAGAGTTAGGACTGAAGCTAGGAAGATGTGAGCTGACTGCGCAGTTGTCTGGCCTGGGGATCCGGAATAAAATAACATCAAAGGTAAATCGAAGTCTTGTTGTTATTACTAAAAGCTAACAATGACACAAGGCTTCTGATAAGAAATGATCCCCAGCAGAACCAGACACGGAATCCCCAGATAAGAAAGACCAGACGAGACCTGTAGAAGATATACCAGATTAGAAGACCATTAGAAGATAGAAGTACCAAGCCGGCCAGAAGAGAAGTGTGTAACAATGCTTTGAAAATTTATCTCATGCACAATTAATTGTCCCAAAATAAACACTTAACAAACTTTCTGAAAAAATCTTCAAACTAGTTTATGTTTCTATAGTTTCCAGTAATTAAACAAACATTCAATAAATCACATAATTCGAAGTAAAATGTTTAGAATATAACTAATTTGAGTGTCCAAATTGGCAGCTGCTCCCTTGATAACCAAGATGGGGTACCCAGTCCCCATGATGCAAATGTTGGCCTTTCAAATTTCAGATACACAGAAAAAACAACTAAAACTACAATACACACAATTGCTTGTTTAATGATACCTCAATAGTTCAGCCAAAGAAACAGAATTAGAAAAGACAACAAACATGTACTCCATTCCTTAAAAAAAAATCACACACAAAGAAAAATAATAATAGAACTATGAGAGAAATCAGCTAAGTTTTAACACAACGAGGGAAATACATGTGAACCAAGCATGTAAGTCAAGAGGAAAATGTTAAACAAAAACCACCCGAGAGAGCTGAAGCACAAAATATTGAAAATCCTTTCTTTTGGATCCAGCTCTAAAGCCAAAACCACAATAACAGTTTTAACGGAAGTGTAAAGAAACATTGCAATCATTCTAAAATGAAAATCTGCTGTTAAAATATTCTTAAATTAATATTTCATTAAGGTAATACACAGACGTAAACAAAATAAGATCTATGTACATATATTTTCAATTAGAGTAAAATACTGAATAATTTTGAATATTTACGCAATGCTTAAGTTGGATTATGTAAGTAAAACGTACAAAAACGATAATCAACATACACCTCTGTCTGTCTCCACACACACACACACACACACACACACACACACATATATATATATATATATATTATGAACAAAAAGTAATAAGACAATCATGAATATTTCTTGTATGTTGTTTATTTTCAACTAGTTTCGACCTTAGGTCATCGTCAGGAGAAAATTTCTTATTTGAAGAAATTGTTTATAGATTTTTTGAAAGGGAGCATTATAGAAGAACTATAAAAATTAAAGTGTTTTTGAGGGTTTGACATGCTTTTAAAATCCGGGTAGACGAGTGTGTTAGTAGTAGCATGTCCATTTGTTCCGTGAAGAACCTCCTCTCTCTCTCTCTCTCTATATATATATATATATATATATATATATATATATATATATATATATATATACATGGGCCATTCAATAAATAAGATTAATTTTGCAATGAAACAATTGACATTTCACCAAGGAAAAAGATGTTTTATTTTCTAATTTTATAAAAAAAAATTCCCATCGATAAATTTTTTGCCGTCTAGAAAAAAATTGTGCTGAGATTTTAACGCTTCAAAACATTGTTCCTAGCAGTTGCTAAACAAAAGGAAATCAGAAGGGATGTAATCATACAAATTACCAGTCCCTTTATTGTAACTCTTCTGTCAGCCAGAATGACTGCGTTAAAAGAATCTCACCATTGTGTGACTGCCTGTTTTGTCCTAATCTTGAATACTAGCTAGTCTTTGTATAAACATTTTTTTACTAAAACATGCTTCTTCGGGCGTATCATTAATTTTCCTGTAAATCCCACATATTTTGCACTTTTTATCCCCTTGATTCACGAGTACTTTGTTTGATTTGTCCCTATCTTACATAAAATCAACACAAATATTACTTTGAGATTAAGATTATTTTTTAAAGCTAATTCCAAACAATATAGTTCTATATTATTGAAAACACATTCTGATAAAATATAATTAATAAATTAATATAAATATAATTAAATTAAAATAATTAGAATATGTAACTTATGTACATCCCACTGCTATTTCCCTTTTGACAACACTTTTTTTTATAAACAAAGGTTTTGCCTACCTATGGGATTACCCTTAAGCGGCGTCCTAGCATGCTTATACCTGGAATTCATAGAAGCTGGCCCCTTTAAATACATCATTCCTAACACCTCCCAATACTTCCGATACATAGATGATACACTGATTATTTACCTGAACAATATAGATATCAATGAAATTGTGAACAAACTAAATAGTATAGAATCCACCATGCAGTTTACAAACGAACTAGAATCGAATGACTTTTTTTATTTACACGAAACAACAATAAACTTGAGTTCAAAGTCCACCACAAATCCACAGCCAAAATGACCCTATACACTACTACTCCGACTATGACTCCCACACGAAAAAAGTATTATAATTGGATTTTACCCTAGAGACCTCCGCATATGTACACCAAAATACGTGAACAATGAATTCACTTATATAGAGAACACCTTCCAAAACCTCTTATATCCCAAATCTTCCATACAATACGCTAAGGCTAAAGACCTCAAAGTTCATACTAAAAACCAATCCCAAAACACCATCCACACAAACCCTCATAAATCTAAACCCCCAGATAGATACATAAGTCTACCAAACAATAATACCCACAACACCATATATAACAATCTAAATAACCTAGGTAAAAAACCGTCACCCTAACCTCTAAAAAATACGCAACATAACCCAGAAAGTACCCCGACAAGACATAAAATCGGAAGCAGTCTTGTACGTCATACCATATATTAACTGCGATAAAAATATGTTGGGGAAACATCCAGAAACCTAATAAAACGCATTTACGAACATAAATCCAGCATTGAATTAGGCGACCTTAACAATTGTCTCTTCCAACATATACTAAATGCAAAACACAATTTCGATTTCGATAATTCTCATATGTTCGCTTACATCCACAACAAATGACTTAGACAAATTTTCGAATCCAGTGCTATAAGTAACATAGATAATGTTAATTATAGACCTGGTTTCTTTAACATACCCCAATGCATAGGCAAATCAATAATGAATAGCTTTAAAATTATTAACCCCGGTCATGACAATAACAATACAACATAATATGTTTATGCATGCGTATTTATATGTATATGTGTATATATATATATATATATATATATATATATATATATATATATTATATATATATGCAGATGTATTGTTTGCTTATATGTATGTGTATGAGTGTGCTAAACATTTTATCAATTAACAATTTTCTCTTTTCTACACATTAATATTCATATGAAATACGTCATTTATTTAACATTTACTCCTGGACAATTCACGTTCGATATGCGACGGTTTCTGATCATCAAATTTTCGCTTTCTCATGCAATGATCGCTTCATCGGCTTTCATATAAAAACGTGTGACAGAGAACACGAGGTGAGTGGTGAACGTCAAGGCCTGCCGTATTCTCGAAGGAAACGGGCTAGGCTTTGCCTGACATGTAAGACTGTAGAATCGAACCCGCATCCTTCAGAATGCAAACATTGTCACAAAAGTCGAGAAGCTACAGATGTAAGCGCAAACACCCAGATGTTGAGGAGAAACTAGTATAAGTAGATATGGGGTGACGACAGGAGTCGAGTCGCGATTTTGAGTTGCTGAAGATTTTACGACATGGATTTTTCAGCTGCTGAAGATTTTTTAGTTGATAAAGATTTTTTGACGGCGACAACATTGTTAACAAGTCGAATATTTATTATTTTTCCCTCTATTTTTTTTCATTCTAGAAAACGCCAAGTAAATAACAGATAATAACCTTTCATCACACATTCAACATACACTGAACATCTTTCATCTTTTACTCATACAAATATTCAATGTCCTGAAAAAGGTCTTATTTAAAAAAAAAAAACGAAATACTTAAAATAAAGGGTTTCGATTGTTTATGACATCCTGTGTTTGTTTTCTTTAAACAAATTCATCCATACTATATATATATATATATATATATATATATAAAAAGATTTTTTAGATCATTTTTTATAGTGAGTTCGAAGCATTAATTAAAATGTAATAATATATTTTTGAAGGCGTAATAATGCACATTTATGTTTAAAAAACATATTTATTCTTCTTTTTTTTTTTTTTTTTTTTTGAGTCCTTAATATTTTCAGGCAAATGCCTATCTTCAGAGGATCGAAACATTTTTTTTTTTAATTTTCATCTGTATTTGATAAATTCAACTGTGTTGTTAATCCGTTGAATGTTTAATCGTAAATGCTAAAATTTTTTTTTTTTTGGCAAAGATGTAGTTAAAATCCGTGCGGCGTTCGTGTTTCGCGGGATGTTTTGAAAATCATTTCATATATATATATTTTTTTTAAATACATAAAATAATGAGGCCCTGCTCGGATATTGAAATAAAGATTTTTACATCTTTGCCAAAAAAAAAAATTTCGCATTTACAATTAAACATTCAGCATTAACAACACAGTTGAATTTATCAAATACAGATGAAAATTTTAAAAAAAATGTTTCGATCCTCTGAAGATAGGCATTGCCTGAAAATATTAAGGACTCAAAAAAAAAAAAAAAAAAAAAAAGAAAAGAAAAAGAAGAAATAAATATGTTTTTAAACATAAATGTGCATTATTACGGCTTCAAAAATATATTATTACATTTTAATTAATGCTTCGAACTCACTATAAAAAATGATCTAAAAAATCTTTATTTCAATATCCCGAGCAGGGCCGCATTATTTATAGTATTAAAAAAATATATATTATATATATGAAATGATTTTCAAAACATCCCGCGAAACACGAACGCCGCACGGATTTTAACGGAATTTGCCGAGCATAACTACATCTTTGCCAAAAAAAAAAAAAAATTTCGCATTTACGATTAAACATTCAACGGATTAACAACACAGTTGAATTTATCAAATACAGATGAAAATTAAAAAAAAAATGTTTCGATCCTCTGAAGATAGGCATTGCCTGAAAATATTAAGGACTCAAAAAAAAAAAAAAAAAAAGAAGAAATAAATATGTTTTTAAACATAAATGTGCATTATTACGCCTTCAAAAAAAAAAAAAAAAAAATTATAATATATATATATATATATATATATATATATATATATATATATATACTGGTTTCATTGTATTTTTCTGTATAAATTATTGTACTATATAGGATTTTTAAACCGTATAGCTATGTGCAAACAAATGATTATCATTAATAAGTATAGTTCCTTGAAACCATATCAGCGTGTATAAATCATTATCAATAAGAATTGTTGCTTGAACTTGTGATTGTTTACACATTATGATTAATACTAATTTCTTGAAACGATATAAAAATGATTCTGGTATTAAATAACCCGACAAGAGGTATCATGCCGTAAAAAGAACCACTCAACTAACCAACTGATCATTTATTGATCCAGTGAAGTATCTAAATATTATATATTAATATCAAACTATAACAGCATAATATTTTACTACGTACGTGTGTGTCCTTCCTATGTATGACATCAAATATTCCTGATGCTAACCTGTCCAGCTTGTCTCTTCCCAGGTCAGCAAGATACATCACTTTCAGTACCACAATGACTCGTAATTACTGAAGTGAGTAAAGAAAGATTATGATGCCTCCACGACAAAGATTAGGCCATTGACCTAAACATGGCGTCATTTAAAATGGAATTAAAGAGCGTACCGCTGGTCGAAAGTTTTGACAGTGATATCAATCAAGATATGGGATACGCTTTTAAACGATCAAGATTGGATTAGAATACTCTCCTGACGTATCAACAACGTTTGAGCAATGAATTTTAGCATAGTTTAGTGGTAAAGTTAACGGACTGTTGTGCAATCTATAAGAAATTACACCACAATCATTTATTATTCAAAATAAAACGTGTATTCTTCTAAACCAAAGACACCAGGACATTGTTACTTCTTGGGAAATATTACATAACCAAAACGAATATTTATATATATTAGATATAGCCAATCACTGAATAAAGTAGTGTAACTCGAATAATGTTGCAGTCTAATTATAAGCACATCAAGTTATATATATATATATATATATATATATATATATATATATATATATATATATATATATATACTAGCAAATATATGCACCCTCCGGGTGCAAGTATTTTAGTTAAATTTTATAATAAAATATCATATTAAATTAGAAAGGCTAATGAAACTGAATAAGAATGTAGATAAAAGATTTTGAACAGAGGGGGTATGATTGAAAAATAGAACAACTTTGAAACTAACTCTTCCATCATTTTCCGTTACTCCCGTGGTAAATTTTCCTAATTAAACTGTTTAGTTAAAATAGAAAGTAAAGAATAATGTTACAGTTATTTCTTCTTGTTAAGGGATTTCTTTTAAGATATTTTTGCTCATATTCAATAAGATAAAACCAAACAATTAGAAATCAATAATACTAAGCATATATTTATTAAAATCAATTTTTAAGATCAATATGCAAATTAGCCTTCCCATTCACCCTGTAAATCTCTATTTTGTTGTATATATAAATACAATTGCATGTTATTAGTGTGTAGATATGGTCAACAGTGTAAGTAATGTAAAACAATTTTATTAATAATTGAGATTTAAATAAAAATAAAATCATGGAGAATATGATGTAAATAACGAAAGGAATTGTGACTTGTATAGTAATATAGTTTCGGTTACAGACAGACAAACCCACAATCTCCATTATAATTATATATATATATATATATATATATATATATATATATATATATTACATGGGAAATGTTATTTCACTTGATTTCCGATTCTTTGGCATCCTACAAAATACCCATGTAATATTATATATAGAAATGGTAGGACAGACTTGATTCTTTAGCCGTGGCTAGGTAACCAGTCCAGGAGAAGGAAAACTGTGAATCCAAACCTGTTAGACTCCACTTAACAAATTGACCTGCTCGTACAGAGAGGTTGGCATATATATATATTTATATATATATATATATATATATATATATATAATATATATAAGAGAAAGGAATAATTCGTCTTAAAAATAAACTGAAAACAGAATGTGTCAAATTACTGTGCGAGTAACTATACAATAGATATTGAAAAATATACATATATGTAAATAGAGAGATAACATAATAGGAGTAATTTGTTTTGTGTACGTTCAATATCACAGATCTTTGATTTAATAATTAATCATTGTCTAAGCATGTAATAAAACCAGATTCATTTCCATAAGACACACTTTATCTCCCGTATTTTTAGTTATTACCTTTATTAACAATTTCCCACTTCAAAATAGAGTCTACATCATGTTTGATTTAATATCAAAGACATTATTCGAAAGTGAGGTGACATGCATATATATATATATATATATATATATATATATATATATATATATATATATATATATATGATATATATATATATGCATATATATATATGCATATATATATATATATATATATATATATATATATATATATATATATATATATAGATAGATAGATAGATAGATAGATAGATAGTTAGAGATATAGATATAGATATAGATATATAGATATAAATCAGCCCCAAGATCTATTCTCTCAATTTCATTTATTTCGAGAATAAAAATAAGAAATTATATGAGAACAAGTCATTTGTCTTTGGTTTTGACTGGATTCAATATTCTGTCTCGAACCCTCATGAATATTTAATCATTTAATTCACTTATGTTTAGAGCTTTGTTTTATTTTCATACATTCAAATGTTAATCTATATGCATTTTGGTGACAATGTTTATAATGATGTTTAGGGAAAAAAAAGATAGAATATTTACTTATTACAGTCCCATGAAATTCAGCCCTAAAAACATTGAAATCCTTTTAATTACATAACTCAGACGAATAGCTTTCAGACTTCTCAAATTGAAATAATCTGTAAATCCACCCATTTAACAAATAATATATTTTGCTCCAACTTAACTGCTAAATTTTGACTGTAAGAAATATTTTTTTTTCTGTTTATTAAGATTTGAGCTTCATTTAAGTGTTAATAAGTAAATATTGAAACATTTTTTTCTCTTTTGCGATCTAATTCGCAAACAGGAAAAGTTAAAAAAGCTGACTCTACAGAAAAACACCGTCGTACGGTTATTGGCAAATCCTGCTGGGATATACTTTGTTCATACTGACACAGACACCGACACACACACACACACACCACACACACACACACACACACACACACACACATATATATATATATAATATATATATATATATATATATATATATATATATATTAACGTATATGTGTGTGTCTGTGTCTGTGTCTGTGTGAACGAAGTATATCCTGGTAGTAATTTGCCAATAATCGTACGACGGTGTTTTTCTGTAGAGCTTTTTTTATTAACTTTTCCTGTTTGCGAATGAGTGTTCTCATCATTAGATCTCAAAAGACCTGTCTAAAATGCATATAATTCAACCGATCAAACTATTTCGACTTGGATTATTAGTCACCAAAATCGAAATGTTTATTCGTTTGATAGTTAATATTTGGTGCTTTTTATTTATCACATGTTTTCTTATAAAAATCATAATCAAGTATCATAACATATGTTATTGATGGTCGATAGTCTAGTTTAAATGATAATCGCATCCATGATCAAGAATCACCCATTGCAACATGTGTTAATCAGAATGATGGTGTTATCTAGCAGACCTTTATGGAAATTGGGTGTAGGATGCGTATTCAGTTAGAGATGTTGATTGATGGGAACTTTAATCCGAGAAACTGCAGGCAAACCTTTGAGAAATGGTAGTTCTAGTCCAGCAAATATTGATTAAATACCACACTCACCCGTTAATTACGTAAACTAACTATACAGTTATCCGTCCCACGTTTTACTACGGTAATAAATACAGGAATGACAACGAGTTGAATTTTTGTGAGGCTTATAAGATAATAAATATGGTCTAGAAATTAGCATTTATAGATATTTTGTCGCCATTGCTCGTACTAAACTTTTCATATTGTTTAGTTGTTTGATAGGTTGGTATTTAATAGCATATCAACAATTATGGGTTATTCAATGCTAAATCTTGTCTTTATATATATATGATTTCTTTAACTTCCTGTGTATTAATAAATTGTTAGAAATGATTTTCATTGAGTCCATGTGTATTGATTAACTAGAAGAAATATGTTTTCTGTTTGTTAGTTGATTATGTTATTTAATGGCATATCAACTGTTGTGGGTCATGTCAAATCATGTATTTCTGTATATATGATCTGTAACGAACAGTTCGTTGTTGAATATGTTTCGTTAGGTTTTAGAAACTAATCGAAATAATTTTGGGTCCGTACCGATTATATAGAGAAATAATTTTATGTTAACTTTTTCATTGACTTCAGATGTATAAAACAGATTGGTAGAAATAAGTTAGATTTACTTCATATGTATCAATAAATCAGAAGAAATAACTTAATATATATATTGATAAACTGATGGTTGATACTCAACCAGCACCTTTTGTAGGATAAAAGAGCGGCGTGTTTGCCATAAGAGTATTTTGAACAGTATGATCGGGACACTCATAAAGATGATATGGCTTGACATGATCAGCCGATTGCGCGGAACAGGTCTCCGACTGACAGTTTTGCCCAAGTAAAGGACGAAGTACAATGTTACCTGATACGTAGTACTCTGATCAGAGAACGCGCAGCCACTACAATCCTGTGTTCAGCCATTATGGTTCGACATATGACTAAAACACGGCACATTAGGGGTGGCGTTTTACTCCTCTGTAGTGGTATAGTCTGATTGTATATAGTCTAAATTTTACCTATCTACTAATAATAATATGCACAAACTATTACCATACGATTCCTGATGGTATACAATTAACATATTCTATGTTCCGTTGACAGGGTGCATATAATAAAGGAAAAGGTAGATTGAATATAATTAGAAGTCCGACTTTGGCACAAATGATTATGGATAGTTGTGGTTATTGAGTAGATATGCATGTATGTGTACAACAACTTCCCCACAAGCGGTTTGCAACACAAGGTTAATTTTAAGGGAAGTTCTACTGGTTTGAATTTAAATTTCTCCTTCTTCCAGATCGGCTGTGTTACCAAGTTTAAAAAGCTTATTCTATTCTGTAATTTACGCATAGTTGGAGAGGATAATTGGATTTATACCGTTCCCAATGATATCAGAACCATGAGAAATACAAATACTCCCTTCCAGTGTTTGAAATTGAATTGCTTAGTCTATTTTCCATAAGGTTAATAATTAATCATTCGAATACATAGATATGTAGATGGATGGTTGGACAGACATATCCTCTTTGAAAAATGCGAGGAATTATGCTGTACGACCGCAATCAGATTGTCTGTTATGTTGCCTTCTTCTAGCCACAGCCTAATAGTTTTCATAGCAATTCTTCAGTTCATGCCTGATTATTCTTACAGTGTTCAGGAGGCATTGGGCAGCAACCATAATCTCCTTATTTTGATGGCCGGCGCAGATCATCATGAGACGTTATTATCTTCTATGATTCAGGTGGCTTCCAGTCATCCATTCCATCTGCCATCACGTATATGAATGAAGAAATGTCGAAGCTTTTAAATGATACGTAGTATGCGTCAATACCTCCAACCTAAGGAGAAAATAACCAAATATAAATAGGTCAAATTTATCCCGAACACACACACACACCGCACACACACACACACTACACTATATATATATATATATATATATATATATATATATATAATATATATATATAATGGAAAGATAACAACATTTTGGGTGAAAGCCTAATAGACTATTTCAGGGAACCTAAAGGAATTATCTATCGGTTCCCATCTTTAGATGCTAAAGGAGGAATCTTTTAATATTTTTAAATCCGTTGAAACGAGCTGTTTTTTTTGTTCGTTTGTTTGTTTTAGTCCGGGTTATGTGTGGCCAATCTTAAAGTAATTTAACAGTCTAATTATACAATAACAAACAACGGACGATCAGCTGATTAAGAATGGGATTTAAATTATTTCAGGATTGGCCACACATGACCCGGACAAAGTAATGATATATGTTTTCAACCGATTTAAGAATAATGAATTAATCCTGATCTTGCTACTATAGATGGGAACTGATAACTAATTCCTCTACGTTCCTTGAAATAATCTATAATGATTTTCAATCAAAATATATAGTTAATATTTCCTAATATAATTTTGCTTTCTGATTCTAACAATAAGAGCACACATTGAGCTCTGTAAATTACGATGACTAAAAATCTATTAAGTTGTAACGAATATTTTTCACTCACTTTTCATCTTTGGATTAAGACCTTCAGAATTTACCATGAAGCAAAAACCTTATTTATTTACTGGATTACGAAACGTAATAAATAGTACGTTGGTAAATCTGAATGACCTTTCTATTTTCGGCTTAACAACTAAAATCATCGCATCAAATCTATGGATCATAGCAAGCTCATACCAGTGGAACAACACTTATGCTCAGATGATCATGATTTCAACAGACCCTTGATTTTCCATTATCAAAAGAATTCAAAAAGATACAGACATTAAATCTGTAATCGAAAACCATGAGTACAAATGGATTAAAAATATAAAAATTTCACACCCATTCGGCCTCAACAAGAAGCTTGATACAATAAAGTGGAGGTGACAAAAAGTGTGGGGTCAGTAACACCTTAAAATCAAACACCGACCACCCCACAACAAACAAACCACTCCTTGACCTATTTAAAATCTAACAGTCAGGCACACATTCATGTATGTACATATTTGGATATAAACATAACTTCTGAAAAAAAAACCCTCACATATATAAGAACATTTCTAAAGAATGCAACTCAAAGAAGTTTTTTTTTCTTTCACGGAACAGATGGACTCGCTACTTCTAACAAACTTCTCTACCCGCATTATAGTGCCCTGTCAAACAGTCAAAATATCTTTTTAAATTATAATTCTTTTTAAAACTCTCTAAAAACAATTTCTTCAAAGAAAAATTTTCTCCTGATGATGACCTAAAGTCGAAACTATTTGAGAATAATAAACATAAAAGAAATATTCCTGTTTGTCTTATCAAATTCTGTTCATATTATATATATATATATATATATATATATATATATATATATATGTGTGTGTGTGTGTGTGTGTGTGTGTATGTGTTGTGTGTGTGTGTGTGTGTGTGTGTGTGGAGAGAGAGAGAGAGGGGGGAAAGACGCGGTCGATTTCCAGTGACATTACACATATACTCTCTAGGAAATGATATTTGCTGATTAATGGGTCGGTTGGCTGGTTGGTTGGTTTTACTTGTCAATACGAGTTTTTTTTTGCAAACACTTATGCGTCCTATTTTTAAGCCCTCTTTGTAATAATTTTGATGTTGTCTCTATCTCATAATGCGAAGGTTGATCGATAAGTACCCAGCACATATTCCCCAAGGGCTGTCGCCAACATTCGATAGAAAAACATGTTTGAACAAGTATTCGTTATGTACGGTATGAACTTGTGACATGGTTTTATATCTGGTTCAAACTGAGGTATAAATAAGCTGATAGAACGTATGATATTAGAATGCTGCAGGCCAATCAAAATACACAAAAATATGAAATCAATTTATAGGATTTGCAGAATAAGGCCTAGAAGAAAAAAGTTTGTTTGGCCTCACAGCAACGCAAGTCCCTATTTCTGTCAACAAACAGCACGATATGTATATATGTACAACATCCATAAAGTTCCACCCTCTCGCTATTCAAGAAATCGAATGTGGAGATCAAATTTTAACATTGTTTACCTGATGTGTGAAGTAAACTAGGAAACATTATTCACATATTTTTGAATTCGCTAAGAATTAAGAGAATTGGTTAAATTGGCAATACTATATATATATATATATATATATATATATATATATATACCGAGTAGGATGTGACACAAGGTCAATTTCTCAAGTTGAGATTTGGCTTCAGATTTTTCCATATCCTAACAAATTTAAATATCCCTGAGTGAAGTAAACTAGAAACATTATTCACATATTTTTAAATTCGTTAAAGCGACTTGGTTAAATGGGCAATACTAAATAAATATCATATATATATATATATATATATATATATATATATATATATATATATATATATGAGGAATTCGTGTAATTAAATAATGATGACCAGCAAATTCGGCGAATACGCGTGCGACGTACGGAACGCTGGATAGCTGTTTCTACCTATATTAGGTATCATCAGCAGTGACCCCCCCCCCCGAATACAAGGGCAAATCAACATGTCAATGATAAATGCGCCACTGCATAACCTAGTGTGTAGTGTAGTTGGTTAATTCGTGACTCCTGGATGTAACCGTGTACCCGCATCAAATAACAATTCTCAATGAGAGAGAGAGAGAGAGAGAGAGAGAGAGAGAGAGAGAGAGAGAGAGAGAGAGGGGGAGAGAAGAGGGGGGGTAAAGAAGTATATGAATGAAACAATAGAATCAAACTAAAGTAAATAATACGCTCTGAACTAAAAATGAAAAATAAAATTAAAGTCAGAGAAACTTACTAGCTTGCAAAAATCTTCTTTTTTTTTTAAATAGGGAATGTAAAAATATTTATGCGTATGTGCAATATATGGTGAACATAGATGACGGTGATTGTATATTGTGTATATGGGAGGTGATTTGATAGTAATACTTATTTATTCCCATAGAAACTACAACACATACATTGAGCACACATTCTGGGCAAGGCTGTTTGCATTTTTCCCCTCGCTCTTATGTTCTTAGGTGATGTATTCTAACCTTCTCTCCACGCCCTATGGGGAGATATTAGAGCAGACTGGGTTCTTTAATCATATTTAGGTAACCAGTATAGGAGAAGGAAATGTTTTCAAACTAGCCTATAATATATTTTGAATATTCCCTTTCCCGTCTTTTATCGGCTTGATACACGCGTATTGTCTGATTCGATTTATTGCTGTGTTGAACGCATTTCAAATCGCTGTTATCACTGCCTAAAAATAAGACTACATGAACACCGAAATTACGTGGAACGAGGGGAAATACAAAAGGTATGGCTGACCATATATGGAACGAAAAGTGAAACCTTCTGTCCTTATGGGATCAAGTTAGGATAATAGATAGGGAATAATATTGGAGAAAAAGACATCTCAAATAATAAGCTCGTATGTTAGACAATTGTAACCTCTTAAATAGACCAGGTATAGATATGAATATAATATGGGAACCAATAATTAAAATGGCTAGAATAGAATTAATTTTTTAAAATATGAGTCAAGGTAAAAAAAATCGGCAAAGTATAAAGGTAATATTCTAATTCAAATGAACATTAGGTTTATAACAAAAATCCAATGTGTTATGCCCAGTTAAAAACATAGCCCAACGGATAAAGGAATTAGGTCAATACAATTTTAAAAGGAGGTTGCAAATTCAGTTCTGGTCACGGGTGATAAAAACATAGAATACTTAGCATGGGTTAACGCTTGTGCCCGATGATTGTTAACGGAAGGAGAACAGTTTATTTCAGTAGATTCAATGAAGGTTTCGATTCGAAGTTCCGTCAAAGTTCCCGATTGCTATATGAATATTCATGAGTTTGACAAGAATTTTCCGTTTTACTTTCTTTCGTTTCTTGTGTTTATCTTTCTTTTTTTCTTTATTTTCGCCATTTCCCTTTCTCTCTCTACTTCCCTGCTTTAATATTTATTTGTCTTTTAATTCTTTCTCATCTATTTCTCCTTTTTAATTTTTTTACTCTCCAACATATTTCTCTCTTTCTTTGTTTTTCATTTTGTTTTTTATTCTTTACCTCTTCTATCTTTCCTTTTATATTTAATTCTTTCTTTCTTTGATCAATTTTACTACTACTACTACTACTACTACTACTCATCACCTTCGTCATCCCCACACCAGCAGCAGAAATGGTTTGCATTCTACTCTCGCAGATCCATTGCTGTTGAATAGCGAGTTTGATCCTCGCTGGCTGTTCTTACTGCGACACATTCCACCCGTTATAAACGGGTTGGATAAATACCTCTATTTAATTTTTTTAAAAATGTAACCCTTAACACGTGAGTAGTTTGAAAAAATTCTATTTTTCTAAAAGCTACCTCTTCTCTGCATGTTGAGTTACAAAGTTAGAAAATGTCTTTCTCGGTTTTTATCTTATTGAAATGTAACAATAAAAATAAGCTAAGTTTTGATAATTTAAAATTGTTCATGTTGCAATTTCTTTTGGTCTACGTATAGAATAGTGTTGTTTTATTTTTTATCAAAAAGAGGCACCACTTGGTTTGATACATTACTATTTAATAGCAAGTTCAATCCTTGCTACCTGACCCATACTTCTGTCTCTGATTCAAATCCTACTTGTGGCGAACTGGTTGAGCAAAAAAAAAAAAAAAAAAAGAAAAAAAAAAAAAAAGAGAGGCGTCCCATTGTGGATTAATGGTGAGCAAGCTCTTTTCGCATATCCATTACTACTGAACAGAGAGTATGATACTCGCTATATGTCCCATACTTGATACCCTGTGTCACAATCTACCCTTAGAGAATGGATTGGGTAAAGAAAACCTAGTTAACAAATAATAACAAATACGACCTAAGTGTAGCCGTTGGGGAGGGCACTTAAAATAATTACTGATACGTTCCATCGATCCAATAGCTTTTATCAGTTTACCGTCGGGAGGGCTATAGAATTTTTAGGGATTTGTGTTGAATGACCGATATTTAGCTGCGATGCAAGTTGAATAGGTTTTGAGAATCCCGATTTGATAGGTACTTTAAATAGTAGACTGAATTATTTCACTATTTAGCTTGACAACTATTTAGCTAGTCTATTCGCAGTATTCTCATTGGTCGCTGGCTTTAGTGTAGATACTTTATCCTTATATGCGAAAAAACAAACTTGTATTCGGTTACTGTCCGTTTTTTGTCTGGTAACTGGGCGCTAGCCACAGCCTCCCTGGGAAGGTGTATATGACGTTGATTCTATATCTTCCCATCACAACCTTATTTCGCGGGCGGGATGGATTTGAGGGGAACTAGTTCCTGGCCGATTATAGGAGAGCACCTTGGACAATGCCTGGAGAATCTTCGTCGACACTGGCTAAGGGGGCGGAGCGTAACTGGGCGAGACCGGATACATGGGTCATGTCTTAGAGTCCTTTTGATTTGTGGGGCATCCTCAGAGGTTGGTTTATGGTGCTCAAGCAATGCACTAGGGATAGCGACAGGGACAGCTGGTGCTTCAAGCGATTCCACAATGATACATCAATTCTACCTGATACATCAAATTCTACCTGATACACCAAACCTGATTTGGTATTGATGATTGGGGAGGGTTTCGACAATTTGGCTTGTTATATGGCACGCCTCTAGCATGGACTCAAAAGGGGTCACTTCAGAAGGCGTTATCTGGAGGCCACCAAACTGCATCACATCCTGTTCGCAGTGACATGTAGAGATTTGTGTTGATTATTAAGCTGTGTTGCAAATTGAATTGGTTCTGAGAAACTAGACTTGGTAGGTGGTTTAAATAGTAGGTTGTGCTATTACACTATGTAGCCTGGTCAACTATATTTCCAGTATTCTCATTGGCTGCTGGTTTTAGGTTGATATTTTAATCCATATATATCAAAAGCTTGACTGTGTTCTGGTAGATTGTACATAGCTTGTTGTCGATTACTGTCTTCTTTTCTTGTCTGGTGACTGGATGCAAGTCACACCTTGCTAAGAAGGTGTGAATGATGTGGATTCTACTGATCTAAGGTTTTAATTCAGCTCAAAAAAATCCAAGACGAACATATTTCATAAAGTTACTGGTAAAAAATTAAAAAAACACTCTCCGGGCGATGTAAAAATAGATTTTTGAAACATATTGTCTGAGGGGTGGGTGTCAAAAATTCAATATCAGCGAGTTTGTACCCTAAGAAAGTAAAATCCTCAAATTCATTAAAGAATAGAAAAATAAAACAATTTGAAATGTAATCTTTAAATATGTATTTAAAAAAAAACTATATATAGGTATATAATACCAGTCATGTATTTATTAAAACTTGTTTTAAAAAACAATGAGGAATGTCTAATGCTGCATGTTCAAATTTTCAGTGTATTTATTCTGTTATGACGATTTTGGGTAATGTGACATAAGCAGTAACGTAATTTTCGTTACAGACAAAAACCAGAAGCGAATCTCTATTATTCAATAGATTATCATTGTTTTCACTGTTATTATATATATATACTATCCGATAACAATATATACATCGGTGTTACGACTTTCCAAGCTTCTTACCATGCACCTCCCAGACACTAGCTCATAGCCCAACATTTGAATACACACTCTTGTCCCACTACTAAATTCCCTAAAATACTCAAAGACAACACTACCATTTTAGAAAAACAAACATGTAAACAAAGACTAAAGATTTTAGAAGCCCTACATATTAATATAAAAATCCTAAACTAAACAAAATAAACTTCGATAATAGCACTAATGTTCGAAAATACCTGTAACTATATTAACAATTTATACAATAATAATAATATTAACAATAATAATAATAGTGGAAACAATGATAATAACACTAATAATAACACTAATAACAATAATAACAACAACAATAATTAGAATAAAATAAATAAACACAACATCTATATAAATATAATAGCGGAATGGAATAACCCATTATAGTATGGTTTATGAACTAGCCCTGATGATAGCCCACGATAGGCGGAAACTACTCGGGAAATTACCTATGGCCAATATATTAGCCAATTTTCGCAATCCGGCAATTTGAAAGGACAAGAAACAAAATTTGCAGAAAAAAATGGCTGCATTGTTCAATAATGTATGCCCTAAAGAAGAAATGAAGCCTAACTATATATATATATATATATATATATATATATATATATATATATATATTATGGATGGTATAAATTTATAACTATAAGGTTCATGCTTATGCAATCTTCAGATGAGTCAAATGGTTGAGATTTTAAAAGCCATTAGTTTTTTAGCGTTTATATAAACGTGAACCGTGTTCACGCGATGGAATGTTATAATGCTAAATTTTTTAAAAACTGTGGCTTGTTTAGCGTTATAACAAGCCACAGTCTAAAAAAATATGTTAGCATTATAGCATTCCATCGCGTGAACACGGTTCACGTTTATATAAACGCTAAAAAACTAATGGCTTTTAAAATCTCAAACATTTGACTCAGCTGAAGATTGCATAAGCATGAAACTTATAGTTATGAGTTTATAACATCCATAATATCATAATTATTGATTGTAAACCTGCTCTGCTTTATTAGCATTGAGCACCTTTTGATGCCAATACTTTTTTCAATTATTCTCTATTTATTATATATATATATATATATATATATATATATATATATATATATATATATATATCAGCCCCTCCGTACAAATACGATGTGATACACGGTTAAATTTTAAACGTAGTTTAACGGGTTTGAATTCAGAGTTTTCTTTTTATTATACTGGCTTACATATCAAGGGTAAAGAGCCAAATCTGTCGTACTATTTTCACATCACTGACAGGAGAATAGTTGAATTCATAAATTCCCTATGGGTATTAGCGTTATATGAAATACAACCAGCCTGGTCCTAGATGTTAACTCGTGTCGCTGTGCCCATTTCCAATGACGATAACCATTACACAAGTGCGCTTCTATTATCCTTTCTTAGACATATTTAATGAGCTTAGTTTAAATTTGCTTGGTATGAAGCCGCATGAGTGAAGCACCTGCCGAGTTTGAACTCAGTGTGCCTTAGTAAATGATATCTTATCCGATGGCAACGATACTGAGCTTCATCCTACACACTGTAAATCAACTATGCACTCCCCTAACACCGAGACAGATAATTAGCATGAACATCTAATAATAATTTAGGACAAATTTCGTGTGATCAAGATCACCAGCGAAAAAGCCTTTAGGGATTGAAAGCTCACAATCTCAGCTTTATTATAATACACACACACACACACACACACACACACACACACACACACACACATATATAATATATATATATATATATATATATATATATATATGTGAGTGTGTGTGTGTGTGTGCGTGTCTGGTTCTATTGAGAGTCGATCTAGCAACTGATTGAATTTATTGTATACGGATCAATCTATTTGTTTACAATATCCTTGGTGCCTATCAGATTTTATCAAACAATAGGAATATTAGAATTTAAATTATATCTCTGTCTTTATATATACTAGCAAATATATGCACCCTCCGGGTGCAAGTATTTATGTTTAATGTAATAAAATATTATATTAAATTAGAAAGGCTAATGAAACTAAATAAGAATACCGATAAAAAGATTTGAAACAGAGGGAGTATAATAAAAGATTTGAAACAGAGGGAGTGTAATAAAAAATAGAACAACTGAAATTTACTCTTCCATCACTCTTGTCTTTCATTGTTATTTTTTCTAATTTAAGTATTTAGTTAAAAGAGGATGTAAAGAATAAAATGACAGTTATTTTTTCTTGTTAATGGATTTCATTTAAGATTCATTGAAGAGATTTTTGCTTATATTCATTAAAATAAAACCAAACAGTTAGAAATCAATAATACTGAGCACATATTTATTAAATTCGATTTTTTATTATTAATATGCAAATTAGCCTTCCCGTTCACACTGTAAACCGCTATTTTGTTGTATATATACATTATTGCATGTTGTCAGTATGTAGACATAGTTAACAGTATTAATAATGTAAGACAATTTTATTAATAATTGAGGTTTAGATAAAAATAAAATCATTGAGAATGTGATGTCAATAACTAAGAGAATTGTGACTTGAGTAGGAATATAGTTTCGGTTACAGACAGAAAAACACACAATCTCCATTATAATGAGATGTAATTGTAAATAAATACTTCTTCATATGTGTTATATTATTGAATTTATTGAAGCCATCGAGCGCGTGTTTCTCTAATGTAGGATAGTATTCCTGATGCGGCGCAGGTGTAGATGTATACTTTTTATCATCTTTGTAAATTCTTTATCTTCATCATCATGATCATCAATGCGTGCAGACAAGATATTTTCCCATGAATCTCTCTCTCTCTCTCTCTCTCTCTCTCTCTCTATATATATATATATTATATATATATATATATATATAGTGTGAACAAAAATTATTTTTAAGACAATCAGGAATATTTCTTGTTTGTTGTTTAATCTCAACTAGTTTCGACCTTCGGTCATCTTCAGGAGAAAATTTATTATTTGAAGAAATTGTTTATACATTATTAGAAAGGGAGCATTATAGAAGAGTTATAAATGTTCAAGTGTTATAGTGGGTTTAACATGCTGTTAAAATCCGTGTAGGCGAGTGTGTCTGATAGTAGCATGTTCATTCGTTGTGAAGAACCTCTATGAGGTAGTTTGTTTTTTGGATGCTCTTATATATGTGAGGGAGGGGTTCATGGGCGTTGTGTGTGTGACTGTATGTGTATACATGTATATGATTGTATGTGTATATATGTATATGTATGTGTGTGTTTACATATACTGTGTGGGTGTGTGTGTATGTGTGTGTATACATGTATATGTATGTGTGTGTTTACATATACTGTGTGGGTGTGGGCGCGTGTCTGTATCACAGTACTGTGCGTGTGACTTCTAGATTTTTAATTGGGTCAGGAGTGGCTTGTTTGATGTTTGATGTGTGGTGGTCAGTGCTTGTTTATTTTGGTGACCTCGGCCACACTCGTAGGTGTAGACAGTTTTATTATTCACTGTTAAAGAGGATTTGTTTTATGATTAAAGCCGTGTGGATGAAAGGTTTTTAATGTTTGTATCCATCTGTATTCGTGCTTCTCTATTACCGTTTTGGTGTATTATATATATATATATATTATATATATATATATATATATATATATATATATATATATATATATATATATATATATATATATAATATATATAGAGAGAGAGAGAGAGAGAGAGAGAGAGAGAGAGAGAGAGAGAGAGAGGGACTTAATTTATAAGTACACATGCAAGTGTGAAATTTGCTACATTGGCCGTACTACCTTGAAACTGGAATCTCGAATCAAGCAGCACATACCCTCCAGCATCCGCTCTGGCAACGTGGACTGTCCCACAGCAGCAGACATAAATTCTCCGTCCACCATTGTACGACATTTACTAAGAAACCCCACTTGCGCTCGGTCCTACCACCCAGCCATGTTTTCGGTCCTCTGCAGTTCAAACAGCGAGCTACAACTACAGATCCTTAAGTCTTTATTTATTTCTCGCACCCAACCTTTCCTGTGCGTCCAAAAGCAGTCTCACCAGTTACTTCTATTCGGCACCTCAAGCCTAAACTTATCCAACGGAGGGACTCGGAATTTTCGAACCTCCCCTCATTTAAATCTAATAAGGGTACCCTCACTTTTCTTTTTAAGAAAAAACATTATTTTATCAACATGCATATGCTTTTACGCGTCCTCTTTAAATTCAGTACTGTCAACAAACTTTTCATATATATATATATATATATATATATATATATATATATATATATATATATATATATATATGTATATATATATGTATGTATATATATATATATTATATATATATATGTATATATATATATATGTATATATGTATATATATATATGTATATATATATATATATATATTATATATATATATATGTATATATATATATATATATGTATATATATATATGTATATATATATATAATATATATATATATATATGTATATATATATATATATATATATATTATATATATATATATATATATATATATATATATATATATATATATATATATATATATATATATATATATATATAACTAAATGATGTGGAACCCTCAATTAAATTAACTCATGAACTTCAATAAAACTACACCCTACCATTTTTAGACACACTTATTATAAACAATAACAACATTTTAGAATTTAAAGTCTATCATAAGAATACTAACAATAATGACTACATCCATGTTTATATAGGATAAAGCGCGGTACCATAATATGTTTCTTTCTTAGAGCACTTAGGATATGCAATAAGAAATATTTAGAAGAGGAATTCAATATTATTGAAAAGGTTTTTTTCTTAAATTACAATACCCTTTAAACTTCATACATCGTGCTAAAAAAAAGGCATTGCAAATACACAATAGAAAAAATAACACTACATCCCCTAATAACACAAAAAATGACAACAATAACGATTCTGATAGGTACATTATGCTTCCCGATAATCCTATCACTGATAAAATACACAGAAACTGTGAGAGAACACGAGGTGAGTGGCGGACGCCAAGGCCTGCCGTATTCTCGAAGTAAGCTGGCTAGGACTGTAGAATCGAACCCGCTTCCTTCAGAATGCAAACATTGTCACCGTAGTCGAGAAGCTACAATCCCGGATGTAAGCGCCAGGTACCCGGATGATAGCTATAAGGATTCCGGCTGCCGGGTTAGGCTCGAGAATCTCGTGTGTGGGGCGCAGATACCCGGATGTTGAGAAGAAACTAATATAAGTAGAAGTGGGGTGATGACAGAAGTCGAGTCGCGATTTTGAGTTGCTGAAGATTTTACGACGACGGATTTTTCAGCTGCTGTAGATTTTTGTGTTGATAAAGATTTTTTGACGGCGACAACATTGTTAACAAGTCTAATATTTATTATTTTCCCTCTCTATTTTTTTTCATTCTAGAGAAACCTAAAAAAAGATACGTATTAAAACAGTTACTCACTCCACGAAAACAATCAAAAAACATTTTACAGAATAAAAATAATTATAAACACACACACTCCGAAACAGGGGTCTACACAATAGATCTTTATCTAAACGGGTCTCTGAACATAGATATCATATTAAATGAAGTTTTCTAAACAACGCCTAAGCTAAACATATTTTAGACAAGAACCATACCTTTGATTTTAAAGGTGCCAAGATATTAACACACATACACAATAGAATACTACGTAGAATTATGGAATCTTGCGTTATTCTCACACATCAAATCATCCCCCAAAACAAGGCTTTTTTATCCCCTTATTTAGCGTTACTTGTACTCAGAACTTATAAAATCCCCTTTACATAACCATTTCTGACATATACTTCCTAACAAATTTAAATTTCACATTATCCCAATAAACTCTTACACCATTCATATTTTTTATATTAAAAAGTATATTAAAAAAATAGTTGAAAAGATATTTATTTTCTGAAAAAATGCGTTACAGGCTGACCATGAACGGGTTAAAACTCTTCCTGTTTGCAAAAGAGAATTTGTCTATTTTTGAATTTGAAATATGTCTTCTTCTTTCAATAACTGTTACATTAAATATATACAATTATATCTTTGGCTTAGAAATGGGTAGCGGATGTGCTAATGAAGAAATGATTGCATGATTGCACGCTTTTTGGAACATCAGTGGTTTTCGTTTTGAATTTAAATTATTTTCTACTTCTCTCTCGATAAGTCCGGATTAAAAACAAGCTCTGAAGATAATTTTTATAGATCGAAATATTGTTCAATATTAGCTATGAATATGATATAGAATATTTTCATTTTAACATCATTGTGTGTTTTCATAGCCTTTTTTATCTCTCTCTCTCTCTCTCTCTCTCTCTCTCTATATATATATATATATATATATATATATATATATATATATATATTATATATATATATATATATATATATCATTCATCGGTCTTGGTTGGTCATTTAGATGGCATTTATTGACTGCACAGAATCGTTACTTAATCTAAGTTTTTATTGTACAGTCAAATCTGGTATGTCAATGGGTAGGAGTCTTTATCAGAACGTCGCTATTAATTTCATCCTTACTTGTCCAGTATCTTGTTCGTCTCCTTGGATGGTTAGTGTGATAGGTAAGTAGCTGAACAGCTGATTTTTTGTAGAGTGCTGCTTCCAGGATTAAAAAAAAAGAATTAGTTTCAATAGAACTTGCTATTCTTCCCAGGATCTGCTAGGGTTCTAAATCAAACAGATTTATTTGAAAATCATTAGCTCAGATAGAAACACTTGACATCATATAACAGTATTGGTATTAAGAATAAATCGCTGAAGTTATAATTACACTGGTTTACAAAGAAATTGAGGCAAGCACAAAAATAGCAGTTTTAACCTAATTTGGGGGTGCTGAATTCAGATTTGAAATCCGTTTTTACTCATCGCCTCTAGTTTTTGTAGATATGCATACTGTACATTTTGTACACATACTGTACACAAAGGCGTATATGCATTCAGGATTAATTTGTCTTCATTTTTGTTATTATGCAATAAATGTAAGTGTTAGCATTACATTATATATATAGCTATATATCAAGACGGATTTTGGCAGTTAAGCGTAGCGAACACGTCTCAATCAACGGCCAGTAGTGCACTGGCAGTCAGTGCAGGAGGTTGTCGTCCCTCGCAGCGCTGGGGGAAGGTGTCCCTCTTCTTAACATCAAGCTTGGTTTCAAGAATTTTGTGAAGGCCATGGACAAAAATGGTGCTGCCTTCCAACACTTGTGTACTGTGTCCCCATGTCGCAGTGCTGCTAAGCTCAAAGAGGGCATCTTTGTCGGACCTCAGATCCGAGAAGTGCTGAAGGATACTGATTTTGAGGAGCTTCTTATCTTAAAGGAACTGAGAGCTTGGGAAGCATGTAAGTCAGTCTTTAGTGGCCTCCTTGGTAACACACACGTACCAAATTACCAAGCCTGTATTGAGAAGTTGCTAAAGACTTATGAGGATATGGGATGCCGAATGGCACTGAAAATTCATTTTCTCCATTCCCATCTCAACTACTTCCCTCTAAACATTGGAGCAGTGAGTGATGAGCACGGAGAAAGATTCCACCAAGACATTACAAAGATGGAGAGCAACTACCAAGGCAAGTGGAACCCCAGCATGATGGGAGACTTCTACTGGATGCTCTTGCGTGACATCCAGGAGGCAAAATACAGCATATCATCTAAGAAAACACACTTTTAACTGTCTGCGGTACTATGAATTGTGTATATTGTGTCATCCAAGTATATTTATTCCGTCAATGTTCTGTATCTATCTGTTTTATCGGTAATAAGCTGCTGCAACTGTTGAAATAAGCACATATATACTCTGTATATACTAAAATGAGACTATCTAAAAGACAGAAAATTAGAGGTGATAGATGAATTCAGCACACCCAAATTAGTAAAAAAAAACACCTATTCACATTCTTGCCTCAAACAAAAAATATTTTTTGTAAACCAGTGTTATTTACCAATGATTGATATTATTAGGTACATGAAACCAAATAATTGTCGACAAACAAATGATTATTATTACATAGAATTAGCTACTTGAAACCATATACTTGTGTACAATTCATAGGTATTAGATAGTTGCGTTGAAGCCATGCGACAGTGACCAACTTATCTCATTTAAATGGGGATATTTGATATGATATAACTATGTAAAAACAAATTGAGAAGCAGCTACGCAAAAACGTAAATGTAGACGAACAGAGTTCACAAATGATGAAAATTTAGGCACAAATTTCCCCGACCATATTGACGTGCCGTTAACATCAATCAATCAAATACTGAACAAATACTTTCGTCCATCGGTTAGATGTAAGGGCACATATGATTTGCTATAATGTGGCTAGGCTGAAAAATCGTGATATATAAATGGAAATTCTAGGCCGCCCGGCTATAATTGGCTTTAGGTAGCACCATAGATACAGGTTAGTGGGATTTTAAAAAGTACTAGTGACTCGTCATCTATTAATGATGGAGATTCACTTCCGGTTTTTGTCTGTAACAAAAACAACGTCACTGATTACGTCATACTACCTAAAACGTCATAACGTAGAATAAATATTCTCAAAATTTGAGCATGCAATGTTAGACAGTCCTCATTGTTTTTTTAAAACAAGTTTTAATAAATACATACCTGGTATTATCTATCTATATATAGTTTGTTTCATTTTAATATATATTTAAAGTTATCAGAACTAAGTTTCCATTTCAATTTTTTTTTTTTTTACTCCTTTAATAAATTTATTTTATTTTTTTACTCCTTTAATAAATTTGATGATTTTACTTTACTTATGATACAAACTCTCTGATATTAAATTTTCAACTCCCATCCCCTCAGGCAATATTTATTTTACGTTGACCAGGGGGCGTTTTTTATTTTGCTAGTACTAATAATATATACCTTTCTATTATATTTGCATTAATCAGTATATATAAGGGTTGGTGATGTGAATAGTTGATTGTGCGTATGGTGATGTAGAGTATGGGGTAAATGATTGACTGTTATATTAAATATGAAAAAAAAAAAAAAATTCATGCAAATGCGATTATAAAAATTGTTGATGAATAAAATAATCCCGTACCTTTCTTAACTCCTTTTTGAAGAAAAATAACGCTCTTCCCACTGGCGCCACTTAAAAAAGTTCAGTCGTATGAATATGGAAAAAAACCCAAAAAAACTGTTAAATCTTAGGGAACTAAGAAAAGAAAGCTTTTACATAACCTTTGCAAAATGAAATGTTTTAGTGGAAGGGGGGGTCTACTTCTTAAATTGTGAAGTGGTTTCTGTCAATGTCGTTAATTCAATGAAATCATTCTATTTAACACTAATGCTTTATAATGTACTGAGTTCGATTTTAGCTGTGTTTCTCCTTAAGTACGGCCATCTCAGAAATATATAATTTCGTAAATATTATATAGCACTTGAATTCATAGGGTACCCATTGTATCAGTCAGTCATGATTATATTTATACCGCTATTAGGAGTGAAGTGATTGATTATAAGAAACATTCTATATTCCAAGGTAAAACAAATTATGTCACTCGCTTACACAGTGGGTTGCTTTGTGTGCTAAGATAGATAATGAGTTAATATTTTAAATGTATTCATGTAACATACATCTATCTGTGATTAGTTATTTTGGAAGTTTGTGGCAACCACAGACACAAACACAAAGATACAGAGACAGAGACAGAGGGGCACACACACACACACACACACACACATATATATATATATATATATATATATTTGGGGAGATTATGTGCTTAATTAAAGTCATACCTAATTTGTTAATTAATTAATTATAATTAAATGAATTAGGCGTGCATATCGGTTTAAATGTAAAGCGTAAACAAATCGAGAAAAAGTCGATCTCTGTATGTAGATTTCAGCCTATTAGGCCTCATCAGCAGAGCCATAGACAGGGCAGTGCTTTGTGCGTGATTCGAACCATACCTGTCAGGCTGACAGGCGGACACTCTAACCATTACACTAACAGGCTTCCCCAGAATTTTTCGTTTATTTTAAACTGATATGTATTTCGCATTTTTTGGGTGACTTATAGCACGAGAGAGAGGAGTAGTACTATACTTGGATCTAGAGAAAAAAAAGCCGTTTAGGAGTGGTCAGATCCCTGTGTCAATCCAAGTGTAAACAATATGAATAATTTGACTGTCTGTACCTTTTTTTTATCTGGTTGTCAGTCTTTCTGCCTCTCTCTCTCTTACAGCTTCTGTCTATGTGTGATGCTCTCTCACGCTTTAATTCTCCCCTCCTTTCTCTGTCTTACTCTCTCCCACCTCTCTCTCTCTCTCTCTCTCTCTCTCTCTCTCTCTCTCTCTCTCTCTCTCTCTCTAAGTGTTTTTGTATGTTTTTGAATGTGTGTCTGTGAGTGTATTTGTGTGTATGTGCGTAAGTTTGCCTGTCTATGTGTTTGTGTGTATATGTCCGTATCTATCTGTGTCTCTGTGTCTATGTGGGAGAGACTACTGGAGGCTCATAAGCTCATACATTCAAAGAGCGACAAATTATATCATACTAATTAGACGTCCACATAGCAGCCTAGATGTCTAGTATTTATCCAAACAATTCAGTGCAAATTCATGTTACTTTTTGATCATACGTTTTTGGTGAGAAATACTGTATAATGTAAAAATAAAACATGTTAAAAATATTCCTAAATGTAGCATCATCTATATTTTACCGGGCTGTATATTTCTTGTTTCCTACACAGGGAACACATCTTACGAGTAAGCGTTAAGGCTGTGAAGGCCAGTCACAAAAAATACGATGGTGCAGAATAAAAATATATAAAACGATAGCTTTCCTTTAAACCAAATACACCAGGATTTTATCATTTCTAGTGGAACACTATACAATCTAAACGGATATCATAATGTATTATGTATTACTAAATTCTACAGCCTTTAGATACTGTAACCAAAAATATGTAATAATTTAAGAGTGTCTTTCAATGATGACGCGCTCATGGCGTAACAGTTATCGTCTCGAAATGAACTCAATGCACATGTTAACATCTTAAGTGAGAGTGCGTGCACTTCGTTAAGGAAAGGCATGAACCAAATATCTTCTCCTCTAAACTAAAGATAAATACTAAGGTAGACTGGACTCTTTTAGACTTGGTACGGCTACCAGTCCAAGAGAAGAAAATGAATTCAAACCAGATGAAGTTTAACATTTTCGAGTCCTGTCCATGATGGTGAGGTTGGCTAAAATCATACAATGAAGTGCGTTTAGGGTGCTGATAGATAATTTTTTTTAAAGTGAGAAGTCGGAAGAGAGAGACAAGATGTAAAGATTACAATTCTGATCGCTACGCTAAATGCAATAAAATTCTCGATAACGACAAATGCCTTATATGTGACAACCTCCGGGGACAAGAGCAATTAACGTAGGTTCTTTGAAATCATCAAAACACCATCAGTCCATCTAAATGATGACGGAATAGATCAAATGTAACTGCTAAAGATGGAATTTAGAGTTTGTTGATTAAAAGATATCTACAGAAAAAGTTTGATTTTAAGTTAGTGATTGTGTGGTTGAAGTCAGAAGATTGAAGGTGTGTCACCGAGTGGGTTGAAACGGAAATAACCTGAAAACATGGGGAAGAGTCAATAATTCACGCAAAAGGGACAATTTTACTAATCTCTCGCTCGAATAGCTGCATATATCCCCGACTTCATTTACTGAACAAAATAAAATACTCATTACACTGATTTACAAACAAATATTTTTTGTCTGAGGCAAGAATGTGAAAAAGTTTTCTTTTACTAATTTGGGTGTGTTGAATTGAAATTTATAAACAGTTTTGCTCTATCACCTCTAGTTTTTTGTCTTTTAAATAGTCTCATTTTAGTATATACAGAATATATACGTGCTTATTTTAACAGTTGCAGCAGCTTATTACAGATAAAACAGGATAGATAAAGAACATTGACGGAATATACTTGGATGACACAATGTACACAATTCAGAAGGAATTGGCCTTGTTGAGGCATCCTCGATGTTTTGACGAGCTTGAAGCCATTGGAGAGTATGAAAAAAAAAACAAAGTAAAATTAAATCATATGTAGGGCAATAAAATGTGCGTCGTTGGAAATTGTAATACAAATATATACCCAAAGATTGTGTAACACAATTGTCGAAGGACACATTCCTCCTGCGCTGCAAGGGACGACAACCTCCTGCACTGACTGCCACTGCACTACTGTCTGTTGATTAAGACGTGTTGGCTACGCTTAACTGCCAAAATCCGTCTTGATATATAGCTATGTATCTATAATGTAATGCTATCACATTTATTGCATAATAACTAAAAAAGAGACATAAGTCACACAATATTAGAAATTAACCCTGAATGCATATACGCCTTCATGTAAAGTATATGTACAAAATGTACAGTATGCATATCTAAAAAAAACTAGAGGTGATGAGTAAAAACGGATTTCAAATCTGAATTCAGCAGCCCCAAATTAGTTAAGACAACTATTTTTGTGCTTGCCTCAATTTCTTTGTAAACCAGTGTTATTGTCAGTCGAACATATTCAAGGCAAGGTGTATATATATTTTTTGTGTTTTTCGCCCATACAATAAAGGATCAGTTAATCCTCATCATTAACATCGCAGCTGTCGGTGTAAAGCTAATCGCAACTCTTAGAATTATCTTTTGTTTCAGCATTTCTTTGGCTTTTTTATCTTAATAGAGTTTGAACTATATACGCGTTCCCATTTCTTTCCATTTATGTTAATACATTATTAGCTATACTAATACTTAATTATCACCCTTTGTTTCTAGATTTATTCCCGCCATTCAATTTATTAATTTACTCATCTTTCTTTGCCTCAATACTATTTTCTGATGTACCGTACGTGGGAGGCTTACAACATTGTTTCAGTCAAAGTTCGTCTCTGCAATCATCTTTTAAAATGGCCTGTTAAGCGTGGAAGTAGGGTTTAGCAGGTTGGGTAGTGTTTGTTGCGTTAATGATATATTACTATAAAAGGTGCCAATACCGATATCAAGCTAAAAAACCTTGGAGGTACATGTTCATCTTTCATGATCTCAATGTGTAATATAAAACACATTTAAGGAATCTTGAAATTAATCGGTCCATACAATTTTACCTTCACAAAATGTATATGTTCTTTGACTGAAAATAATCAACATTATAATATATATATATATATATATATATATATATATATATATATATATATATATATATATATATATATATATATAAGTTAAAAGAAAGGAAATGAATCCGACAGTATGAGTATGAGAAAGATGGAATGAAAACACCACACAATGATGTTAAAGCAGGATGCGACACAAGGTCAAGTACTTAAACGGAGTTTAACAGGCTTGCATTCAAAGTTTTCTAAGTCTCTACTGTCTCTAAGTTATGGTATTTTCATTATTATTCATAGTTGAATATAGTTTAATGGAAACCTATAT
>CM042144.1:96761459-96763959 GCA_023376005.1 Doryteuthis pealeii
ATTATGTCATTTTATTCACGTTGCCTAAATTAGTAAAAATAAAACTACCCTTATTCACTTCTTAACAGCTTTTCCCTCTCTTTCAATAGCTGAATTGAAACCTCTATTATACATTTACAATTTCCTTTGGTGCTATTCCTGTTCAGAATCTTAATTGTAAGAAACTTTAACCCTACACTGAATTTTAAGATTTCTTCTTCTCTGCAGCCATTATATAGTGAAGAAATGATTTATTTGCTCTTTCTTTATGGACTAAATTCTTTTTTTATAATCCAATATTCTAAATGTGCTTTACTGCGAATAAAAATGTTAAGGAATAACGGTTTGTTTTCCCCTTTTCCTCCTTGAGACTTCGACTTCTGTTTCCTTTAGTAATTCCTTTTACTATATTAGGCTAGGAATATGTGATATTTAGAATTAATTCTGTCGTCTTTTTATTCCAAATAAAGTTAAATCTGATGATTGGGTTTTCTCTTTCATAAAGGTCATATTGAACTAACAGTAATGAGACAAAAAGAAGTTGAAATTTTTCCTACTTTTAGTATATATATATATATATATATATATATATATATATATATATATATATATATATAGTAATATTATGGATTTGGACACATAACTTAAAGTTTCATGGTTATGCAATCCTCAGATGAGTCAAATGGTTGAGATCTTAAAAACCAGTAGTCAAAACTAGATTTGACTACTGGTTTTTAAGATCTCAACCATTGACTCATATGAAGATTGCATAACCATGAAACTTTAAGTTATGAGTCCAAATCATCCATAATACCATTACTATTGATTATAAATCTGCTCTGCTTTATTAGCATTGAGCACCTTTTCATGTCAATACTTTTCTCATTTATTTTCTCATTCATTCTCTATTCATATATATATATATATATATATATATATATATATATATATATGGGGGTGAGTGGGGCGTTTTCTGAATGTGATTAACAAGGAACGTTTGAGTAAGCTTGTTTTTTTAACTCGATTTCTTATAGAAGAACGTATATGGTTATCTTGTTTCCAAAGTAATTGAATTTGGAGGAAAGGACTGTGGTGGGTCCATATCATTCTTATATACGAATACATGTTTCACTGTAAGGAACCCAGGATATTTGAGTTGCAAATGGAAGCGAATCCGAGGGTATATTGAAAGGAAAAAAAAAGAAAGAAAATGTCGAATGGATAAGATAGATTTTATTTTACTAACATGAGTTTCGGTCATGTTACCCATGTATTCTATCTATTATTATTCTAAACTAGGATATATATATATATATATATATATATATATATATATATATATATATATATATATATATAGTTTGTTTAATAAGTGTTAAAGCTTTTTAATCAGGGAAATAGTGATTTATACACAAAATCCAGGGCAATAACAAACATATTCAAGTATTATATAGAATAAAAACTCACGAGTTTCAAGTTCCGATATTTAGGTAAATTATTATCATGACGAGAATATTGACTTTGTGATACTAAGACCTAAATGAATCAGACACTATCTACCTAGGTTTCACATGAATGGTTTTTCAGGATAATCTGGGCACTTTTTACCTTCGGTGTTTTTTTGTTTTTTTCTCTTTTGGCCGCTATGTACGATATTGATGATTATTTACAGAAATACGAGTGTTGGTCTTAACTTTTTTTAAATTCTTTTTTCCCCAGATATCAGTTTGTAATATTTTCTCCCAGATATCAGTTTGTAATATTTTTTTTATTTAGCAAATTGTCTCACCGGTTGAATTTAGAAATGAAATACACACGCACACAGAGACACACATACACACAAAACACACATATACACACACATATATATATATATATATATATATATATATATATATATATATATATATATATATATATTCTTGTAGATATATTATCGATTGTCATTTTTTATTAATGTTCGCGTTTCCTCTTTTTCAATGTGGAACATTTCTTAGGTCAAATCCTTTCTGTTGATTCAATAAGTGTCAACAACATGTGTGATAAGGTCTTCTTCAAACTGATTCGCCTTCTACGACAGAGGCAGACAGACTCCTTCTAATCATTATGTAGGTTTCTCGCTTCCAGAAGCTATATAGTCTGTTTAGCAATGTGATATTACACAAACTGGATTGACTAATAATGGAGAGAAAACTCCGTTGAAATGATGGGAATACAAACGCAGCTAAACGGCCAAGTTTCCTTATAAAGCTACTATGCACGCCATTCTGCAGAACTCAGTTAACCTTAAAATGTCGAGGTCAAAAATACCTGACCAATATAAGAATGCTGCTGCCCTTAGTCACCTCTTGACTGTTCTCGAATGAGTTTCTCATAAAGACGTAGCCATAATCTGAAATTACCTGCCGGTGGAAATAAATGGCACCGCTATGCTAACAATGACTTTTTTTTATAAATATAGATATTATGAAGAAGGGTAACCTTCCGTCTAATTCTTTTGGGAAATAGCGCCAAAGATATT
>CM042144.1:96771459-96783959 GCA_023376005.1 Doryteuthis pealeii
AAATAGTCTCCTCTTGGCCTTTGAAACTTACAAATCTGCAAACAATCCACATTTCTTCCATTTCTAAGATCATGCTTCAACAATCCTACCTAGCCGCTAAATATATAACATGTAAGATTGACAAGCCTTGCGCGTGTTACACTGGAGCGTCTGCAGACTTTGCATCTTGACTATCCAGGAACACAGTGTGACTTCCGAGCAACCAACTCATGAGGGTGCCAAATATGGATACCACTCTAGCACCGCACAACACCTTAACAAGGCATCTACCTGGGCCACCCAAGTGTCGCGTCACTACCAGACATTCCAGATATTCCATTCAAAATGTATGTCGCTCAACCACTCAATGCAGTTGCAGGAGAAAAAAAATAAATAAAATAAAAAAGTGGCTCTACGCCATCGTCTTAGTAGACGAAGGATCCAACAATACAATAATGAATACATATATAATATATATATATATATGCTGTAGATAAAGGAAATAGTCAAGAAATGAACAACATCAAACAAACTCACAGGTGAAACAGTTTCTTCCGTGTTCACAAACGTACGGCTTTGCTTACATAAAGTTACAATACTGAAGACGTCTGTGAACACGCACGAAACGTTTCACCCTGTGAGTTGTTTTGAGTTGTCATTTCTTGACTACTTTCCTTCTATTCTACAGCATAATATATATATATAAATATATATATATATATATTTATTGTTCATCCTCCGTCTACTAAAGACGATGCGTAGAGCCACCTTTTTATTTTATTTAATTTTTTTTCTCCTGCAACTGCATGAGTGGTTGAAGCGACATACATTTTGAATGGCAATATCTGGAATGTCTGGTTCAGTGACTCGAGCACTTCGGTGCCAGGTTTAGATGCTTCGTTAGGTCCGTTAGTGCGGTGCAGAGTGGCATCCAATATTCCCTGGCACCCCTCCTGCAGTTGTTCCTCAAGTCACACTGTGTTCCTCGTAATAGGTGCAAGATGCAAAGTCTGCAGACGCTCCAGTGCTGTAACACGCGCAAGGCTTGTCAATCTTACATGTTATATATTTAGCGGCTAGTAGGATTGTTGAAGCATGATTCTTAGAAATGGAAGAAATGTGGATATGTTTGCAGAAATTTGTAAGTTTCAAATGCCAAGAGGAAGACTATTTTATTCCTCTCATTATGTTTGCCGAACTGTAATTTCTACCTTTTATTTCTGCCTTTATTTCTTATCTAATTCCATACATACATACATATATATATATATAATATTATATTATATAATATATATTGTCATTCACATACATCCTGTTTCGGGTTCTCATAGTTCATCAGTGTGAAGTATACAAGGCAGGTTGTGTTCTGGCCTGGTTCACTAACCCGACCGAATGTTATCAATCAGACATATTTACCACCGCGCCATCTACACTTATTTTAGAAATTGAATTTTACTCTTATGAAACACAGTAGGTCACTTTAACCTTCTGTTTAACCAATCATTTTGCTGGCGACTGAAAAAACGTGAGAGGCAAAATTAATTTCAAAACCTGTTGTGTGAGTTACCTAGTGTATATTTCCATTAGAGTCCGTGCGTTTTTTTTATCCGATCAAAGCTTACTGATCACTCTTTTCTTTTTTACTCGCGTCCTATTTTTTCTAAAAACGAAGACAAATAATTTCCCTAATAAAACATTAAAAGAGTGTAAAATATTATTAACTGGTATAATAGTTTTGGTCACATAAATTGTTTATAACTTCCAGCACTTCGCCATATTGAATACAGGTGTACGATAATCATTATTACTTGGGTGAATTGAATATTCAATATTTTGTATAGCACTTGTCGAAGCTATTCAAATCATGGTACATACGCGCTGTGGTTGGTAGTGTGTATTCATCAACCTCTCCTCACTACCAAGATGGTACACAAGGTCAATGTTTAAGCAGAGATAAACTGATTTGAATTCAGAGTTATCTTCATCTAGACTGGTGACTGGTATAAGCGGTAGTTGTAGCGGATTGGTTGTGTATTGCTACACTCTGTTGTTATTTGAAAACTGCACCAATGAACGTGTGATGTTGTCTCATTCGAGAAACAACCGACACAAATTGTGAAAAATCAAAGCATAGATGTCATAGTACAGTAAGTATATGTTTCAAGAAATATCGCCCGGGCTGCAAGAACCTCGGTAATCAAGCAAGGTCAGTTATGCCTAAACCGTGTATTCTAAGATTATGCTACAAGACATAGAGTCAAATCTGGTGATTAGCACATGATGTTAGGAAGTAATGGAAGCAATTCAATGCTAGCGGGAACATCTCATAGAAAAATTTTGTGATGCGGTATGATACATTTAAATCGGCTTCTGATAATGATTTTCAATATATCCGAGGTGTTAAAAAAATATGAAGCATAATTTACCAAGACATGAATGAAAGATTAATTGTCTTTAAATTAGTTCCCTTTGTATTCAACAGAAATATTCTGGTTGTTGGATTTTGTGTAAAGTATTCAACTCTGTTACAATATGAATGCCAGACTAAAACTAGAGTTTGGTAGGTGCTTATATGAGCTTTGGATTGTTCCATTATGAACTCAGTAATATCACTTCCTGAGTTCTGATTGGCTGTTGGATTTCAGGTTAGTAAGAACATGGATAATACACCACTCTTCAGCCATCACTTTGCATTATGCGAGCAGCATGCAAGGACTGTATTAAGTTACAGCTTGTCTGTTTTTTTCGTCTACTAACTCGACGGTAGGTAGAACCCCACTGCGACGGTGAGTATCATTGTTCTATATCTGAAAAATAACTTCTACCCTGTTAAGCGTTCCATTCTTTTTATATCATTCACTTGTATCCATGTTGTATCCTCGATTCAATGAAAGAAAGATCTAACTGTATAAGGCAGTTTCGGTATCTCAAATTGCAGCTAAATTTAATATTTAAAAAGAGTTACACTAGATTGCAAAATGAATAGGCTACCCCATCATTATTAACACAGAGAGCCGGAGAAAAAATAGCCACGAAGTTGGTAGGCAGAGAAGACAGTATAAATGACTTTCAAATTCAAAGTAACTGCCTGCGTTCCCGTATTTCACCTTTCATGGACATCTGATAGACAAATCAAACGCAACTATCTAGGGTCCTTCTGCTGCTGCTACTACAGTTGTGTGTGTTGTTCTTATTGTTATAAAGATGATTGATGGTGATGATGATGATGATTCGTTCTTCATATCACCGGACTACGCATCCTATTATGATTAGCACTGTTGTTGCTCCGTAGCAATTGTGATACTGTCATCCATTGTATCAATTGTTTAATAAAAAAATATATATTCAATGACCTTTACATCGAGTATTTGCGTCAGAAGCCACTTCAATGCGTCATAACACATTGTCAACTCACATATGATAGATTCATTGAAAGTGGTCGGTCTCAAATAGGTTACATCGTGATACATAGCCTTACACATCGCGAACAAATACGAAATAAATGATGCATTTAAGGTATATTCAGTTATTTGGATTGTGTAAAAGCTACGTTCTCAATTGCTATATCAACCTTTGATTTGAAACATGCACTTTTCAACGGACTGGTTCAAAAAAAGGCATGAAAGTTTATCATGCTGTACGCCCTAATTGCATGGTAGTCGCAAAGGCATAACAAACATGATCGATTTTTCAAAGAACTTTTATTCATTTTTTTCTTTGTAAATGTCAGTTACTCTACACTGTCATGTTTTGAAAACACTAAGTACACGCAGGAATCTCACTATTTTATTACAATTGTACAAATACGAACAATGTTTGGTTTGAAAATAACAAAATACCATCCATAAAACATTATGTGCACATATTATATATGTATATGTTATGTTTATATATGTATATGTATATGTATATGTACACACATATATATATATATATATATATATATATATATATATATATATATATATATATATATTATATATATCGTACGGAACCTGAACTCTACAACAAACTAGTGGTAGAGAATAGGACCAGCCTAGAATCACCTTGGTACCGCCAAAAAAAAGAATATATATATATATATATATATATATATATATATATATATATTATATATATATATATATGAAATTACTGTTGGTTGTTTTAGAAGAATGAAAGAAATGAGGGAAATACATGAAAAATTTAGATGAATATACTGTTCTTGGTTCCACATATTTGCCTATATCTCGAGAAACTACACCCTTTTTCTTCAAAGATTTGTCTTAGACTGAAGTTTCTGGTCTATGGTCCTTTGGGGTTTGTATAGCTCTGTCTTTGATATTGTGTTCGGTGCCACCTGCCTCCTTCTTTTTGCTGATTCCACGGCTGTATTGGAAGTGGTTGAAGTGAGTGGGAAAATTAGCGCATAATATTCAACGCAGTACTATATATATATATATATATATATATATATAAATAATATATATATATATATATATATATATATATATGGGTGTGTGTTGTGTGTGTGGTATGTGTTAATTAAATACTGTGTTGAATATCATAATATATATTCTTAAGATATGTGTTATTGAGCAACACGGAGTATTCTTTTTTTCATTTTTTGTATAGATAATTTTCCAGTCTTCTGGCTTTCCTTTTTGAATCTGGATCGAGTTGATTCATGATATTTTTCATACTAATTTCCCGAGCGCATTTCTCCAGTAGTCTTCATGGGTACGTAATTTGGTTTTTGTTAATTTTTAGTTCTGTTATCCGTGTTGTTTAATAACACATGTCTTAAGAATAATTTGCTGCCAAAATACACAAAATTTAATATATATATATATATATATATATATATATATATATATATATATATATATATATATATATATATAATATATATTATATATAGTGTGGGATTGTCACTGTTTCAGCTTTTACTGGAATGGTGTGCCAAACGCAGTATTATTGGAAGAGTGCTCAATATAAAATAGAGCTGTTATATAATATAATAAAATAAATATATAAAGGTTTTACATATCTATGTTTGATGACAAAGGGACAGTCAAAACCATTTTGGTTTCATGCGTAAGCAATCGTCAGATGACGCTGTTTCAAATGCAAGGAAATCGAAAATTGCAAAAATTACAAAAAGATTAATGACATAGGATGTGTATGACTGATGAAATGTTATGCGTATGTATGTGTGTTGTTTTGAATGTGTATGTGTGTTTCTGGACAGTGCAAAGGTATGCATACGGGACAGTGGTTCTCTCACACATTCACATTATGCGATGAATGTGTAACGTTTGATCAATGCGGACGTGTGGGCGTTTGTATTCTCGTGCATATTTTGTACGTGAGTGTATGATTTGTTTCGTATGAGTGGATGTTGGCATGAGGTGTGTATGGGGTTGGTGAGGTGGAAATGAATATTGTCACCAGTTTAGGTGCGGGGCGATTCCTTGAAGGATGTTAAATGATTTTAATTTTAATATTTCAAATGTTGTATACTGTGGGTAGTGTGGGGTGGGCAGTTTGGACTGCGGTTAAATAGAATAAGTTATTCAGATGTTAAGATGTTCGGGTTTGGTTAATTGTTCAAAGTATGTACGCAAATACGTACGCACGCTCGTAGTTTCACTCATACATGCGTGCACGCACACACACACACATACACACACATACACACACACACACACACGCATACATAGAAGGACGCACACACGTATGCCCATACAGCCATGCGTACGTAAACACTCGTACATAACAGCACTCACACACTCATACATAACAATAGTCATACATACCTATATGCACACGCATACCCATATATGCTCCATATATACATATGCACTCATACACACATACATATACATATATGCACAATAATATATATACATATAATATACATACATATTATATATACATATACATACATATACACGCACACTATTATACGTACACACACATATGCACACACACAACACATATATATCCCATATACATACATAGGCCTACACACATACATGCACATACACAAATATACATAAGCACACATACATACATATACATACATATATACAGGAACACATACACAAATGAGATAGATTAGAAAGAAAGTAGAAGGAAAAGACTGGGACAGATATATCGATGGATAGATAAGATAGATAAAGATAGACTGAGATAGATAATAGATAGAGATAGATAGATAGATAGATAGATAGAGGGAACAGACTGAGGTAGATAGATAGATTGATAGATAGATTGCATTTATTCACCCATTTCATTCATAACATAAAGAAGGAAGGAGGAGAAAGAGAAAGGAGAAAAAGAAGGAGAGGGAAAAAAGAAGAAAAAAAAGAGAAAGTATCACCACGCAAAAAAAAAAAAAAAAAAAACTTAAAGCACGTCCATTTCTGATTTTCGTCTCTGAAGATAAAGTTTCTTTGAAATCGATAAGACAAAAAAACAACATCTTTTTGTTTTTATTTTTATACGCATTGTATTCCTTCAAATTATTAATTATTATAATATATATATATATATATATATATATATATATATATATTATATATATATGTATGTGTGTGTTTGTGTGTGTGTGCGTGTATGGCTATATTTATAACTAAAGAATGATTAATATTGGTGATAGAACCTGCGTAGATCTTAGTTATGAAAGCATATTCACATAGTCAACTTGACTTGATGACTGGCAATTTCTCACCTATGCTACCATCAGAGAGAAATTGTTCTCTGATGAAAACAGACGTGAGAAACTGGCAGTCACCAGGTGTCGTTAACTCTGTCTCTAAGGTATGATATTTTTTTTATTATTCATAGTTGAATATGGTTTAATGGAAACCTATTTTATTACGGGTTATTTATCATTATACTTTATCATTTTAAATTTTAATAAAGATACAATTATGTAGTAGCCACAACAAGTAAAACTTGAACATAGTAAATTTATTTGCAAGCTCTGTATATCTCTCTTTCTTTCCCTTTGTACACAAACACACACACACACACATATATATATCATCATCATCATCATGTCGCGCTATTAGCACGGATATCCATGACAATCTCTCGCCAACCTTTCCTATCATTCATTTTCCCAGGGAGGTCCTCTGCGCAGCAACCTGCATCTTTGCTTAGTTGGTCAATGTAGGTCCTTGATGGACGGCCCACACTAGCATGTCCGTGTGTTGGCTTCCACAGAAGAACGTCACTTATGAGCTCATCCTTGCTTCTCCAGCAGTGCCCGGCATGTCTTGTCCGTCTCACTTGTATGGTTTGTGAGATGGGGCAGGTGGCCATATAGCTGTTTCCTCGTGGGTGCTGCTTCCACGATTTATTCAGGACTGCACGCAGCATTCTTGTGCAGCTCCCGTCCAGCTTATTCTCAAGGCGCCTCGTTAGGGTCCAAGTGGTGCATCCGTACAGCAACACTGATACAACCACCGCCTGGAAGAAATGTCGCTTTAGCTTGTCAGCGAGATCGGATTTCCATATTATTGATAATTTGTTTGTGGCCGACCACGCTTTTCCTATTCGTTATTTACATCGCTTTCTGTGGATAAGATATTACTACCTAGGTATGTGAATTGTTCTACTGGCTTAAGTGGCTTACCGTTGAGTGTGGTTATGTCTCCTTTCCTTTTGAAACATATGTACTCTGTTTTATCGGAGTTTACATGAAGGTCAATATTATTTGCTGCCTTCTCTAGGCTATGCAGTAGTGACTCGGCCTGTGGTGGTGTATCCGCAAGGAGTGCAAGGTCATCAGCGTAGTCCGCATCTGTGACTTTCTGTGCGGGATATCGCCTGCTTCTTGCCTTTTTTAGTGTGAAGCCTTCTTCTTTTATGGTATCTAATGATGTTCGAAGTGCATAGTCTAAGCATATGATAAATATATATGGTGCTAGTGTATCTCCTTGTAGGACTCCAGTTCCGATGTCGAAGAAATCTGTGTCGCCATCGGTGAGCGCACCATTGCTTGTGTGTCCTTGTAGAGCATCATTATAGCAGCAACAGTTTCTTCTGGGAGCCCGTATGCTAGTAGTATTTGTTCCATTTTCCCTCTGTGTATGGAATCAAATGCCTTGGAAAAGTCTACGAATAGTAGCGTTGCCTCTAGATTCTTTGCTCGAATCCCTTCTATGATTCGTCGTATAGTTAGGATCTGAGTGGTTGTGGAAACGGTTTCTACGGAATCCGTTTTGGTTTTTCCTAAGAATTTTCTCTATTTCGGGTCGGATGCGATTAAGAAGAAGGGCATTATAGATCTTGGCTGCGATAGCCGTAAGAGTTATGCCTCTGTAGTTTTTAGCTATTCCTAGGTCTCCCTTTTTGGGAACGGAGGATGCATCCTTTTGTCCATTTATCTATTCTATTTTGTCTATATACTGCATTGCATAGCCTAAGAAGTATGTCGCTGAACTTGCCCGTTTTCCATACCTCCGGGGGTATTTCATCGAGACCCGCCGCCCTTCTGCCTTTTAGTTTATTTAAGACTACGTGGAGTTCTTCTGTTGTAAAATCCCCCAGTTTTATGTCTAGTTGTCTATCTATGATCTTTTGAGTGTTATTTACCATGATTTTAGGTGTTCCCCAGAAGTTTCTGGAAGTGGTCTTTCCATTTTTGGAGTCTTTCTTTTTGGCTGTTTGCCTTTAGTTTTGATCTCGAGGTACTTTTCCTACCACTAATTTCATTTACTGTTTTGCCATGCTAATCGCGACTGTCTGTCTTCTACCGATGATCTAATATTATTTATTTGTGCTTGTATATATTCTGTTTGTTCTTTTTTGTATGTTTTGGTTAGTTCAATCTGGGCTTTCCTAAGGTTGTGTAAATTGGTGTTAGTTGGGTTTGTTTTGTTGAGTTTGGCTGCTTTTTTTTTTATATCGTTTCTTTTTTCCCTAACTGCTTCTGTCTCCCAGGGAACGGAGTGTTCGGCTTTTAATTTGGTTGGTACGCACTCGGCTGCCGCTTCTAAGTGAGCACTAACAAAGTTTTCGTATTCCTCGTTTGGTGGAGCTTTCGGATGTCTCCTGGAGGATATCGAATTTATTTCTTACTGTAACAGCGTAGCGATTGCAAATATCGCTGTTGGCAAGTGTCGACCAGTCGTATCGTTCAGATTTGCTGTTTGTTTTTTATTTCTACGTAGGCTAAGTCGTAATTTTGCTGTGACTATTCTGTGATCGGAGGATACTCCTTCAAAGGAAGAATATGCTTCACAGTTCATTGCACTATTTATCCATTTTTTGTTTATTAGGATGTAGTCTAGTTGCGCTTTTGTGCTTTGGATACGTGTATGTCCATAGTTTGCCCTTCCGTTTTTGGAATTTAGTTCAGGCAGACAAGCCTGTTCTCAAGGGGAGAACTCGGCTAGGAGATCACCGTTCCTGTTTGGGGTGTTGTGTAGGCCGAATCTATTGTTTCGTTTCTTCCTATCTGTGCATTCATGTCTCCCCCAATTATCAGTACGTTATGTTTGGGGGTGTGTCTGCATAGAGAGGATAGCCCATTGTAAAATATTTCAATGTCTGTTCGTCGCTGACGTTTGTTGGCTGTAACATGAGACTATAGTCATGCAGGATTGCCATTAAACGTAGTACTCATAATTCTAGGTTGGATTTTTTCTATGCTGTTAAGTGATTTTAGTGCTCGAGGGCTGAGAAGCATTCCTACACCTCCTATAGTTGCATTGACAGAGTTTTTCCATGCAGATGCTGACACAAACGTCCAGCCATTTCCAGATTCATGGTATTTTAGTTCTACATCACTATGGTCAAATCTGTGTTCTTGCACACATATGATGTCTATATTATTTTCGGCTGCAGACGCCGTGAGTTCGGGGAGTTGGCCTATCGTTTTTAGTGTTCTAACGTTAAATGTTGCTAGCCGGAGTGATTTTTTACATCTAAGTAGGTTTGTATTGAATTTGGGTTTTATGTCTGTCTTATTGGTATTGCGGATAGGTTATGTCTTCAGTAGAGTGTGTGTCTTGATTGTCTGTGGTGAGAGTGGTGTGATTTAGGTATGTGATGTATTTGGGGCACCGTAATTTATTTATCGAACACTGGGCCGGTGCTCGAACCTCAGCAGAACGCGTACTAATTTTGAAAGCAGGAGTACGTTGCTGCATGATTCTTGAACTTTTGTAATGTCATGAATGGTTTCTGGGTCAAGGTTATCGGATATCTATCGATAGCTGTTTGACTCATCAATAGGCGCTAGTCTTAGAGATGAGGAGCAGTAGTTACCTGACTGAACTGGTTGATCCTGGCCGTTGACCCATATTGGGTTCCTCCGCCCAGCATCTTGTGATATACGCCGTTGGCCTATTTAGGCTCTTCCGCCGTCTCTCACATCCACCATGCTGCTACCATGGTTTTGTTTTGCATGCCGAAGTAGCATGTAGATTTTTGCATGAAGATGAAGAAAAGAGATAGGAAGCAGGCAAGGAAGAGGAGAAGAGGACAGTGAAAAGATAGGGATGTAAGTTTTAAGTTAGAAATAAGTTTTAACTTAAGTCCACATGTCCCCTCCTAGATTAGCGTTAATGAGGGTGAAACAAGTGGTAGAGAGAAAGAGAGAGAGAGAGAGAGAGAGAGAGACGCACAGACAGTGACCTGGTTCATTTGAAAAAACATCACAAATATGACAGTTTTATAGAATACGATTTTGGAATTTTCTAGGATTGGTGGAAGAAGGAGAAAGACGAGGGAAGAAGAAAAAAAAAAAAATAAAACTAATAAAAATACTATAAATAAAGAAGGTGAGAGAAAGTGAGATATAAAGGGGGGGGGGCAAAAGAATATAGATAGATAGACAGACATAATGACTTGCTCTGGGCTAAAGGCTGATATCCGATACCGTGATTTGCAAATTATTCTTTCATGTTAGTTCAAATGGTTATCGTCAAAATTCTGAATTTCAAACTTGTATTAATATACGAAACACATGTAATTTGATAGTAAACCTTTTAATTAATCAAACAAAATTAATATTTTACCTCAAATGTTCCGAGATATTGAGCTGAAAAATTCAACCACTTGTACATTGAAAAAACATCGCAAATATGGTCACTTATAAGAATACGATTTTGGAATTTTCTAGGATTGGTGGAAGAAGGAGAAAGTGGACGAGGAAGAAGAAAAAAAATAAAAAATAAATAAACTAATAAAAAATACTATAAATAAAGAAGGTGAGAGAAAGTGAGATATAAAGGGGGGGGCAAAGAGATATAGATAGATAGACAGACATAATGACTTGCTCTGGGCTAAAGGCTGATATCCGATACCGTGATTTGCAAATTATTCTTTCATGTTAGTTCAAATGGTTATCGTCAAAATTCTGAATTTCAAAACTTTGTATTAATATACGAAACACATGTAATTTGATAGTAAACCTTTAGAATTAATTCAACAAAATTAATATTTTACCTCAAATGTCCGAGATATTGAGCTGAAAATTCAACCACTTGTACATTGAAAAACATCGCAAATATGGTCAGCTTTATAAGAATACGATTTTGGAATTTTCTAGGATTGGTGGAAGAAGGAGAAAGTGGACGAGGGAAGAAGAAAAAAAAAAAAAATAAAATAAACTAATAAAAATACTATAAATAAAGAAGGTGAGAGAAAGTGAGATATAAAGGGGGGGGCAAAGAATATAGATAGATAGACAGACATAATGACTTGCTCTGGCTAAAGGCTGATATCCGATACCGTGATTTGCAAATTATTCTTTCATGTTAGTTCAAATGGTTATCGTCAAAATTCTGAATTTCAAACTTTGTATTAATATACGAAACACATGTAATTTGATAGTAAACCTTTAGAATTAATTCAACAAAATTAATATTTTACCTCAAATGTTCCGAGATATTGAGCTGAAAATTCAACCACTTGTACATTGAAAAACATCGCAAATATGGTCAGCTTTATAAGAATACGATTTTGGAATTTTCTAGATTGGTGGAAGAAGGAGAAAGTGGACGAGGAAGAAGAAAATAAAAAAAAAATAAAAAAAAAAAACTATAAAAATACTATAAATAAAGAAGTGAGAGAAAGTGAGATATAAAGGGGGGGGCAAAGAGATATAGATAGATAGACAGACATAATGACTTGCTCTGGGCTAAGGCTGATATTCCGATACCGTGATTTGCAAATTATTCTTTCATGTTAGTTCAAATGGTTATCGTCAAAATTCTGAATTTCAAACTTTTGTATTAATATACGAAACACATGTAATTTGATAGTAAACCTTTAGAATTAATTCAACAAAATTAATATTTACCTCAAATGTTCCGAGATATTGAGCTGAAAATTCAACCACTTGTACATTGAAAAACATCGCAATATGGTCAGCTTTATAGAATACGATTTTGGAATTTTCTAGGATTGGTGGAAGAAGGAGAAAGTGGACGAGGGAAGAAAAAAAAAAAAAAATAAAAATAAACTAATAAAAATACTATAAATAAAGAAGGTGAGAGAAAGTGAGATATAAAGGGGGGGCA
>CM042144.1:96786459-96796459 GCA_023376005.1 Doryteuthis pealeii
CAACACCGTATTTCTGTAAATAATCATCATATCGTACATAGTGACCAAAAGAGAAAAAAAAAACAACACCAAAGTTATATAGGTAAAAAGTGCTCAAATCATCCTGAAAAACCATTCGTGTGAAACCTAGGTAGATAGTATCTGATTCATTTAGGTCTTAGTATCACAAAGCCAATATTCTCGTCATGATATGACTCACCTAAATATTCGGAACTTGAAACTCGTGAAGTTATTCTATATAATATTTGAATATATTTTTTATTGCCTTGGATTTTGTGCATAAAGCCTATTTTCCTGATTAAAAAGCTTTCAACACACTTATTAAACAAACTATATATATATATATATATTATATATATTATATATATATATATATATAATATATATTATATATATATCCTAGTTTAGAATAATAATAGATAGAATACATGGTAACATGACCGAAACTCATGTTAGTAAAATAAAATCTATCTTATCCATTCAGCATTTTCTTTCCTTTTTTTCCTTTTAATATACCCTCGGATCGCTTCCATTTGCAACTCAAATATCCTGGTTCCTACAGTGAAACATGTATTCGTATATAAGAATGATATGGACCACCACAGTCTTTCCCAAAATCAATTACTTTGGAAACAAGATAACCATATACGTTCTTCTATGAGAAATCGAGTTAAAAAAACAAGCTTACTCAAACGTTCCTTGTTAATCACATTCAGAAACGCCCCACTCACCCCCATATATAGTATTATTATATATATATATATATATATATATATATATTATATATAATGAATAGAAGAAATGAATGAGAAATCAAATGAGAAAAAGTATTGACATGAAAAGGTGCTCAATGCTAATAAAGCAGAGCAGATTTATAATCAATAGTAATGGTATTATGGAGATTTGGACTCATAACTTAAAAGTTTCATGTTATGCAATCTTCATATGAGTCAAATGTGGTGAGATCTTAGAAAACCAGTAGTCAAATCTAGTTTGACTTACTGGTTTAAAATCTCAACCATTTGACTCATCTGAGGATTGCATAACCATGAAACTCTAAGTTATGTGTCCCAAATCCATTGAATATTACTATATATATATATATATTATATATATATATATATATATATATATTATATACCTGAAAGTAGGAAAATTTCAACTTCTTTTTGTCTCATTACTGTTAGTTCAATATGACCTTTATGAAAGGAAAAACCCAATCATCAGATTTAACTTTATTTGGAATAAAAAGACGACAGAATTATTCTAAATATCACATATTCCTAGCCTATATATAGTAAAAGGAATTACTAAAGGAAACAGAATCGAAGTCTCAAGGAGGAAAAGGGATAACAAACGTTATTCCTTTAACATTTTTATTCGCAGTAAAGCACATTTAGAATATGGATTATAAAAAAAAGAATTTAGTCCTAAAGAAAGAGCAAATAATCATTTCTTCACTATATAATGCTGCAGAGAAGAAGAAATCTTAAAATTCAGTGTAGGTAAAGTTTCTTACAAGAGATTCTGAACAGGAATAGCACCAAAGGAAATTGTAAATGTATAATGGAGGTTTCAATCAGCCTAGAAAGAGAGGGAAAAGCTGTTAAGAAGTGAATAAGGGTAGTTTTATTTTTTACTAATTAGGCAACGTGAATAAAATGACATAATTTTATGTGTGTATAAATACACATGAAACAGACACAGAACAAATATATATATATAGATAATATATATATATATATATATATATATATATAATATATAATATAATATATATATATAGGTCTAGGAATTTCAGATTTATACTGAGTTATAGAATAGAGAAACCATATCGTATAATCGTTTCACGAACGTCGAGCTTTTAAAATTGGCTTAGGTCTAAACGCGAATGCATAACTTTTCTATGGTTAAATATACGTAACTAAACGATAGTATATATATATATATCATATATATATTACTATATACTATATATATATATGTTGTGTGTGTCGTGTGTTGTGTGTGTGTGTGTGTGTGTGTGTGTGTTGAGTGGGTGAAAAGTTACGATGGTTTTCGTTGAGAAAATATCGGCAAAATGTGTTCATATTCATTACGAATTCACGTAGTTTTCTTTTGCTTCGGTACGCACCTCGCGTACATATAATATATAAATGAAACTCGAGTGGAAAATTCATCATTTAATCATGGTTCCGTCTATCTGTTTAAGTGCAATGTCCCAATCTATTACACACCTTTTGAAGTCTTCACTTCTACATTGAGCCAGAAAATATGGTATATATATATATTATATATATATATATATATATATATATATATATATATATTTAAATACATTTTTGGTACAGGCATATTGATATAATATGTTTAGGGTTATCTTTAGTCCATCCACAAATGACAATGGATGGAAGACTAAAATGAGGTAATGCAAAGGAAAAGAAAAAAATGTTTATTTGATAGAAGAAGGGCCCTTCGTCCGGTGTTTTCAAGTTTACACCCGGAATTTCGATTAAAAAGTCAAGATGTAAATTAATCACTAATAATGGAATTAATAAAGGACTAAGGAATAAGGAATAGGTCTACATAGTTTTTCCATCTTGTGCAGACAAATTAGGCCTAACCACTCACTTATTTATTGGTAGGGCTTGGGTCTGGTGTGACTTGATGGGGTTTTCGTGTAGTTTATTTTTGCCCGCCCCCCTTCATGTCAAACCTATTGCTTATTCCTAGTCCTTATTCCATATCTATTTCATTGTCGTTATTTACTAGGAGTAATGGTGAGGAGAGGTTACCCCCTCTGCAGAAATCCAATCTGTGTATTCTGAGTTTCACTGATGGACTACTAATTATATTTGAGACATTATATTTGAATTCCATGATTTATAAACATATTACTCATTTTGATTGACACGATATTTATCTACCACTTTAGTCTAAAGTTCATAAGTATACTCAAATATATAGTAGTCCCATCAGTGAAACTCAGAAATTAACAGATTGGATTTCTGCAGAGGGGAACCTCTCCTCACCTATACCCTAAGTGAAGTACGAACATGAATAGATTATCGAATAAGGACTATAGGAATAAAGCAATAGGTTTGACATGAGGGGGGCGGGGCAAAATAAAAAACTAAGGAAAACCCCCATCAAGTCACACCAGACCCAAGCCGCTCACCCAATAAAATAATCTTGATGTGGTTAGCCTAATTTGTCTGCACAAGATGCGAAAGACAAATTAGACCGTATTCCTTATTCCTTAGTCCTTAATTACATATCCATTCATTCGTGATTAATTACATCTTGACTTTTATACGATTCCGCGTGTAAAAACTTGAAAACACCGGACAAAGGGCCCTCTCTATCAATAAACATTTTTTCTTTCCTTTCATTCTCATTTTAGTCTTCCATCCATTGTACATGTTTGGATGACTAAGTTAACCCTTAAACATATATCATAAAATATGCCCTGCCCAAAAACTGTATTTAATATTTATATATATATATATATATAATAGTATATATATAGTTATATATTATACATCATTTTTCTGGCGCAATGCTAGAAGGTGAAGACTTCAAAAGGGTGTTTGTAATTAGATTTGGACATTGGCCTTAAACAGATAGACGGAACCATGATTAAATGATGAATTTTTCACTCGATGTTCATTATATAATTTATATGTACCGACGTGCGTAACCGAAGTCCAAAAGAAACACCCGTATTGTAATGAATATGAACACATTTTGCCGATATTTTCTCCTCAACTAAAAACCATTTCGTACACTTTTTCACCCACTCAACACACCACCACACACACACCAACACACACATCACACACACACACACACATAATAATATATATATATATATATATTATATTATATATATATATATATATTATATCGTTAATACTGATTTAAACCATAGAAAAAGTATGCATTCGCGTTTAACCTAAGCCAATTTTAAAAGCTCGACGTTCCGTGAAATCGATATACGATATGTGTTTCCTTTCTATTACTCAAGTATAAATCTGAAATTTCTCCTAATATATATTATTATATATATATATAATATATATTATATATATATATATATATATTATATATACTATATATTTGTCTGTGTCTGTTTCATGTGTATTATACACACCTAAAATTATGTCATTTATTCACGTTGCCTAAATTAGTAAAATAAAACTACCCTTATTGTCACTTCTTAACAGCTTTCCCTCTCTTCAAATAGCTGAATTGGAACTCTATTTATACATTACAATTTTCCTTTGGTGCTATCCTGTCAGAAATCTTAATTGTAAGTGAAAACTTTAACCCTTAGCACTGAATTTTAAAGATTTCTTCTTTCTCTGCAAGCCATTATATGTGAAGAAATGATTTATTTGCTCTTTCTTTATGGACTAAATTCTTTTTTTATAATCCAATATTCTAAATGTGCTTTACTGCGAATAAAAATGTAAGGAATAACGGTTTGTTTTCCCTTTTCCTCCTTGAGAACTTCGGACTTCTGTTTCCTTTAATTCCTTTTACTATATTAGGTAGGAATATGTGATATTTAGAATTAATTCTTGGTCGTTCTTTTTATTCCAAAATAAAGTTAAATCTTGATGATTGGGTTTTCTCTTTCATAAAGGTCATATTGAACTAACAGTAATGAGACAAAAAGAAGTTGAAATTTTTCCTACTTTTAGGTATATATATATATATATATATATATATATTAATATATATATATATATATATTAGTAATATATGGATTTGGACACATAACTTAAAGTTTCATGGTTATGCAATCCTCAGATGAGTAAAATGGTTGAGATCTTAAAACCAGTAGTCAAAACTAGATTTGACTACTGGTTTTAAGATCTCAACCAGGTTTGACTCATATGAAAGATTCATAACCATGAAACTTTTAAGTTGATGAGTCCAAATCACCATAATACCATTAATTGATTATAAAAATCTGCTCTGCCTTATTAGCATGAGCACCTTTTCATGTCAATACTTTTCTCATTTATTCTTCATTCATTCTCTATTCATTATATATATATATATATATATATATATATATATATATTATATATATATATTGGTAGGCGTGGGAGTGGGGCGTTTTCTGAATGTGATTAACAAGGAACGTTTTGAGTAAGCTTGTTTTTTAACTCGATTTCTTTATAGAAGAACGTATATGGTTACTTGTTTCCAAAAGTACATATTGAATTTGGAAGGAAAGGACCTGTGGTGGGTCCATATCATTCTTATATACGAAATACAGTTTCACTGTAAGGAACCCAGGATATTTGAGTTGCAAATTGAAGCGAATCCGAGGTATATTGAAAGGAAAAAAAAAAAGAAAGAAAATGTCGAATGGATAAGATAGATTTTATTTTACTAACATGAGTTTCGGTCATGTACCCATGTATTCTATCTATTATTCTTCTAAACTAGGATATATATATATAATATATATATATATATATATATATATATATTATTATATATATATATATATATAGTTTGTTAATAAGTGTTTAAAAGCTTTTTAATCAGGAAATAGTGATTTATACACAAAAACCGGGCAATAACAAAACATATTCAAGTATTATATAGAATAAAAACTCACGAGTTTCAAGTTCCGATATTTAGGTAAATTATTATCATGACGAGAATTTGACTTTGTGATACTAAGACCAAATGAGATCAGACACTATCTACCTAGGTTTCACATGAATGGTTTTTTCAGGATAATCGGGCACTTTTTACCTTCGGTTTTTTTTTGTTTTTTTTCTTTGGCCGCTATGTTACGATATTGATGATATTACAGAAATACGAGTCTGTTGGTCTTAACTTTTTTTAAATTCTTTTTTCCCCAGATATCAGTTGTAATATTTTCCTCCCATGATATCAGTTTGGTAATATTTTTTTATTTAGCAATTTGTCTCACCGCGGTTGAATTTTAGAAATGAAATACACACGCACACAGAAGACACACATAACACACAAACACACATATACACACAACAAATACTTATATATATAAAATAATATATATATATATATATATATATATATATATATATATATATTATTATATATATATATATTCTTGTAGATTATTATCGATTGTCATTTTTATAAATGTTCGCGTTTCCTCTTTTTCAATGTGGAACATTTCTTAGGTCAAATCCTTTTCTGTTTGATTCAATAAGTGTCAACAAACATGTGTGATAAGGTCTTCTTCAAACTGAATTCGCCTTCTACGACAGAGGCAGACAGACTCCTTCTAATCATTATGTAGGTTCTCGCTTCCAGAAGCTATATAGCTTGTTTAGCAATGTGATATTACACAAAACTGATTGACTAATAAGGAGAGAAAACTCCGTTGAAATGATGGGAATACAAACGCAAGCTAAACGGCCAAGTTCCTCTATAAAGCTTACTATGCACGCCATTCTGCCAGAACTCAGTTAACTCTTAAAATGTCGAGGTCAAAAATACCTGACCAATATAAGAATGCTGCTGCCCTTAGTCACCTCTTGACTGTCTCGAATGAGTTTCTCATAAAGACGTAGCCATAATCTGAAATTACCTGCCGGGGGAAATAAATGGCACCGCTATGCTAACAATGACTTTTTTTATAAATAGATATTATGAAGAAGGTAACCTTCCGTCTAATTCTTTGGGAAATAGCGCCAAAAGATATTTGTTTGTATATGTTCTAAATTCCAGCATTTACTGTGGTTCAAAGAAAATGAAGAGAGGCACTTAAAGTTTCTGACATTGATTTAACAGGTCATTTGCAGCGAGATGTTCAATGGATCAGTGGAACAAAATCTGGGGAAAAGCACAAAAGAATGTCAGACAGACAAATTACGACCCGAAAATATGTCGGTTTCAATTTACAAGATCACAATAGTAATTCCATGCATCCGTTATCATGGAAATAAAAACACTATACCGAGAGCACAATGGCACTGCCGTGTAGACTATTTTTTCAGCAATAAAATACTATTTTTCCCAATACTGTCTGTAGTGTTTTAAATCGGATCAAGATGAGGTTCGGTTCGTACTGATGGGTACATTAGGTTGAAAGCTGTATTTTTTAAAAAACTCGATTTCTTATAGAAGAACGTATATTGTTATCTTGTTTCCAAAGTAATTAACTTGGAGGAAAGAACTGTGGTGGGTTCATATCTTTTTTTTTGTACCAATACAGTTTCACTGTAAGGAAACCAGGATTGTAATTTGAAAATGGAAGCGAATCCGACGGTATGTGAAAGGACAAATAAAAGGAAAGAAAAATGTTGAATGCGAAATAAAATACATTTTATTTTTACTACATGAGTTTCGGTCATCATGTTACCCATGTATTCTATTTTATTATTATTCTAAAACTAGGATATATATTATATATATATATATATATATATATATATATATATATATATATATATTATATATATATTATATATATATACTTATAGTTTGTTTAATAAGTGTTAAAAGCTTTTTTAATCAGGAAAATATGTGCTTTATGCACAAAAATCCAGGGTAATAACAAATCATATTCAAGTATTTATATAGAATAAAAACTCACGAGTTTCAAGTTCCGATATTAGGTGAGTTATGATCATGACGAGAATATTGCTTTGTGATACTTGTGAATTTATATCCATTTTCCTTCTGTTTTATAGTTCCAAATAGTGTGTGTCTAATAATATATATATATATATATATATATATATTATATTATATATATATTAAAATGAATCAGACCACATCTACGTAGGTTTCTCACGAATGGTTTTCAGGATTAATTTGAATTTGAAAGCTGTATCACTTGTATGTTAGCACAAGGACACCCAAAAATAGATAGTGCAAATAGAAAAAACAGGGATAAATCTTCACATGATGAACTATATATATATATATATATTATAATATATTAATATATATATATATATATATATATATATTATATCACTATTATATTCTTTTAACTAGGAATTATTACGAGAATATATTTGTGTAGAGCGGACGGTCCCGATGTTGCGAATAACTCAATATTCTATTCCCCGGAAATTCTTTTCTTTATCATTACACACACACACACACACACACACACACACACACATATATATATATATAAATATATATATAATATGTGTGTTGTGTGTGTGTGTGTGTGGTGTGTGTGTTTGTGTTGTATATGATACAGAAAAGAATTTCCCGGGGAATAGAATATCGAGTATTCCAACATCGACCGTCGCTTACAAATATTTCTACTGTAATTAATTCATAGTTATAAAGAATATAATAGTGATCAATAATTTAGTAGACCGTATTTTAAAAAAGGTATACATAGATGTTATAATATTAGTTAGGTTATTTATCTATTACCCTTTATAATATATATATAATATATATATATGTTATATATAGTATATATCGTGTGTGTGTGTGTGCGTGATTGTGTGTGTTTGTGTACAAAGGGAAAGAAAGAGAGATATACAGAGCTTTGCAAATAAATTTACTATGTCAAGTTTTTACTTGTTGTGGCACTACATAATTGTATCTTTATTAAAATTTAAAATGATAAAGTATAATGATAAATAACCCCGTAATAAAATAGGTTTCCATTAAACCATATTCAACTATGAATATTTAAAAAAAATATTCAAACCTTTTTAGAGACAGAGTATAACGACACCTGGTTGACTGCCAGTTCTCACGTCTCTGTTTTTCATCAGAGAACAATTTCTGTCTGGATCTGTCAGCATAGGTGAGGAGGAAAATTGCCAGTCATCAAGTTAAGTTGACTCTGTGAATATGCTTTCATAACTAAGATCTACGCATGTTCTATCACCAATATTTAATCATTCTTTAGTTATAAATATAGCCATACACGCACACACACACCAAACACACACATACTACATATACGTATATAATATATATATATATATATATAATATATATATATTATTAATAGAATTAATAATTGAAGGGGCAATACAACTGCGTATAAAAATAAAAACAAAAGATGCTTGTTTTTTTTTTTGTCTTATCGATTTCAAAGAAACTTTATCTTCAGTGACGAGAAAATCAGAAAATGGACGTGCTTAAGTTTTGTTTTGTTTTTTGCGTGGTGATACTTTCTCTTTTTTTCTTCTTTTTTTCCCTTTCCTTTTTTTCTCCTTTCTTCCTCCCTTCCCCCGTCTTTATGTATGAATGAAATGGGTGAATAAATGCAATCTATCTATCTATCTATCTACTCAGTCTGTTCCCCCATCTATCTATCTATCTATCTATCTATCTATTATAATCTATCTATCTATCTATCTATCTCAGTCTTATCTTTATCTATCTTATCTATCCATCGATATATTCTGTCCCAGTTCTCCTCCTACTTTCTTTCTATCTATCTCATTTGTGTATGTGTTCCTGTATATATGTATGTATATGTATGTTATGTGTGCTTATGTCATATTTGTGTATGTGCATTGTATCGGTGTGTAAATGTAAATATCCTATCTGGCGTGGCGTATGTGGTGATATGTATGTGTGTAGTATATATTGTGGCGTGTATATGTATGTATATGTATATATATTATATGTATATGTATGTATATATATATGTGCATATATGTATATGTATGTGTGTATGAGTGCATATGTATATATGGAGCATATATGGGTATGCGTGTGCATATAGGTATATGACTATGTTATGTATGAGTGTGTGAGTGCTGTTATGTACGAGTGTTTACGTACGCATGGCTGTATGGGCATACGTGTGTGCGTCCTTCTATGTATGCGTGTGTGTGTGTGTATGTGTGTGTAGTGTGTGTGTGCGTGCACGCATGTATGAGTGAAACTACGAGCGTGCGTACGTATTTGCGTACATACTTGAACAATTAACCAAACCCCGAACATCTTAACATCTGAAATAACTTATTCTATTTAACCGCAGTCCAAACTGCCC
>CM042144.1:96801459-96803959 GCA_023376005.1 Doryteuthis pealeii
TTCTTAAATGGTGTATTCTTGTTTGTTGTAAAATTAATGATATTTAATTATTTTGTACCTAACTTATTCCGTTTTTACAGGGATATATTTTTTTTTAAAAATCAATTTCACCCCTCTCTCTCTCAAATAAGTTAAAATGGCCAAAATCTAAATCAGTACCCCCACTTGCTCACTATATAGGCATTGGTTGTTGAAAGTTAGTCAGCCAAAAGTTATAGTGACACAGTCATGCCATAGCCAGCTCTTTGACGAAAGCTAAGTGTAAAAATTATTTTCTTAAATGGTGTATTCTTGTTTGTTGTAAAATTAATGATATTTAATTATTTTGTACCTAACTTATTCCGTTTTTACAGGGATATATTTTTTAAAAAAATCAATTTCACCCCCTCTCACTCTCAAATAAGTTAAAATGGCCAAAATCTAAATCAGTACCCCACTTGCTCACTATATAGGCATTGGTTGTTGAAAGTTAGTCAGCCAAAAGTTATAGTGACACAGTCATGCCATAGCCAGCTCTTTGACGAAAGCTAAGTGTAAAAATTTATTTTCTTAAATGGTGTATTCTTGTTTGTTGTAAAATTAATGATATTTAATTATTTTGTACCTAACTTATTCCGTTTTTACAGGGATATATTTTTTTTTAAAATCAATTTCACCCCTCTCTCTCTCAAATAAGTTAAAATGGCCAAAATCTAAATCAGTACCCCCACTTGCTCACTATATAGGCATTGGTTGTTGAAAGTTAGTCAGCCAAAAGTTATAGTGACACAGTCATGCCATAGCCAGCTCTTTGACGAAAGCTAAGTGTAAAAATTTATTTTCTTAAATGGTGTATTCTTGTTTGTTGTAAAATTAATGATATTTAATTATTTTGTACCTAACTTATTCCGTTTTTACAGGGATATATTTTTTTTTAAAAATCAATTTCACCCCTCTCTCTCTCAAATAAGTTAAAATGGCCAAAATCTAAATCAGTACCCCCACTTGCTCACTATATAGGCATTGGTTGTTGAAAGTTAGTCAGCCAAAAGTTATAGTGACACAGTCATGCCATAGCCAGCTCTTTGACGAAAGCTAAGTGTAAAAATTTATTTTCTTAAATGGTGTATTCTTGTTTGTTGTAAAATTAATGATATTTAATTATTTGTACCTAACTTATTCCGTTTTTACAGGGATATATTTTTTAAAAAAATCAATTTCACCCCTCTCTCTCTCAAATAAGTTAAAATGGCCAAAATCTAAATCAGTACCCCCACTTGCTCACTATATAGGCATTGGTTGTTGAAAGTTAGTCAGCCAAAAGTTATAGTGACACAGTCATGCCATAGCCAGCTCTTTGACGAAAGCTAAGTGTAAAAATTTATTTTCTTAAATGGTGTATTCTTGTTTGTTGTAAAATTAATGATATTTAATTATTTTGTACCTAACTTATTCCGTTTTTACAGGGATATATTTTTTTTAAAAATCAATTTCACCCCTCTCTCACTCTCAAATAAGTTAAAATGGCCAAAATCTAAATCAGTACCCCACTTGCTCACTATATAGGCATTGGTTGTTGAAAGTTAGTCAGCCAAAAGTTATAGTGACACAGTCATGCCATAGCCAGCTCTTTGACGAAAGCTAAGTGTAAAAATTATTTTCTTAAATGGTGTATTCTTGTTTGTTGTAAAATTAATGATATTTAATTATTTTGTACCTAACTTATTCCGTTTTTACAGGGATATATTTTTAAAAAATCAATTTCACCCCTCTCTCTCTCAAATAAGTTAAAATGGCCAAAATCTAAATCAGTACCCCCACTTGCTCACTATATAGGCATTGGTTGTTGAAAGTTAGTCAGCCAAAAGTTATAGTGACACAGTCATGCCATAGCCAGCTCTTTGACGAAAGCTAAGTGTAAAAATTTATTTTCTTAAATGGTGTATTCTTGTTTGTTGTAAAATTAATGATATTTAATTATTTTGTACCTAACTTATTCCGTTTTTACAGGGATATATTTTTTTTAAAAATCAATTTCACCCCTCTCTCTCTCAAATAAGTTAAAATGGCCAAAATCTAAATCAGTACCCCCACTTGCTCACTATATAGGCATTGGTTGTTGAAAGTTAGTCAGCCAAAAGTTATAGTGACACAGTCATGCCATAGCCAGCTCTTTGACGAAAGCTAAGTGTAAAAATTTATTTTCTTAAATGGTGTATTCTTGTTTGTTGTAAAATTAATGATATTTAATTATTTTGTACCTAACTTATTCCGTTTTTACAGGGATATATTTTTAAAAAAAATCAATTTCACCCCTCTCTCTCTCAAATAAGTTAAAATGGCCAAAATCTAAATCAGTACCCCACTTCCTCACTATATAGGCATTGGTTGTTGAAAGTTAGTCAGCCAAAAGTTATAGTGACACAAAGTCATGCCATAGCCAGCTCTTTGACGAAAGCTAAGTGTAAAAATTTATTTTCTTAAATGGTGTATTCTTGTTTGTTGTAAAATTAATGATATT
>CM042144.1:96816459-96847761 GCA_023376005.1 Doryteuthis pealeii
ATATATTATATATATATATATATATATATAATTCTTTTTTTTGGCGGGTACCAAGGTGATTCTAGGCTGGTCCTATTCTCTACCACTAGTTTGTTGTAGAGTTCAGGTTCCGTACGATATATATATATATAATTATATATATTATATATATATATATATATATATATATATATATATATATATATAATATGTGTGTACATATACATATACATATCATATATAAAACATAACATATACATATATACATATGTGCACATAATGTTTATGGATGGTATTTTTGTTATTTTCAAAAAACATTGTTCGTATTTGTACAATTGTAATAAAATAGTGAGATTCCTGCGTGTACTTAGTGTTTTCAAAACATGACAGTGTAGAGTAACTGAATTTACAAAGAAAAAAATGAAATAAAAGTTCTTTGAAAAATCGATCATGTTTGTTATGCCTTTGCGACTACCATGCAATTAGGGCGTACAGCATGATAAACTTTCATGCCTTTTTTTCTGAACCAGTCCGTTGAAAAGTGCATGTTTCAAATCAAAGGTTGATATAGCAATTGAGAACGTAGCTTTTACACAATCCAAATAACTGAAATATACCTTAAATGCATCATTTATTTCGTATTTGTTCGCGATGTGTAAGGCTATGTATCACGATGTAACCTATTTGACCGACCACTTTCAATGAATCTATCATATGTGAGTTGACAATGTGTTATGACGCATTGAAGTGGGCTTCTGACGCAAATACTCGATGTAAAGGTCATTGAATATATATTTTTTTATCAACAATTGATACAATGGATGACAGTATCACAATTGCTACGGAGCCAACAACAGTGCTAATCATAATAGGATGCGTAGTCCGGTGATATGAAGAAACGAATCATCATCATCATCACCATCATCATCTTTTATAACAATAAGAACAACCACCACAACTGTAGTAGCAGCAGCAGAAGGACCCTAGATAGTTGCGTTTGATTTGTCTATCAGATGTCCATGAAAAGGTGAAATACGGGAACGCAGGCAGTTACTTTGAATTTGAAAGTCATTTATACTGTCTTCTCCTGCCTACCAACTTTCGTGGCTATTTTTTCTCCGGCTCTCTGTGTTACATAATGATGGGGTAGCCTATTCATTTTTGCAATCTAGTGTAAACTCTTTTTTAAATATTAAATTTAGCTGCAATTTGAGATACCGAAACTGCCTTATACAGTTAGATCTTTCTTTCATTGAATCGAGGATACAACATGGATACAAGTGAATGATATAAAAAGAAATGGAACGCTTAACAGGGTAGAAGTTATCTTTCAGATATAGAAACAATGATACTCACCGTCGCAGTGGGGTTCTACCTACCGTCGAGTTAGTAGACGAAAAAAACAGACAAGCTGTAACTTAATACAGTCCTTGCATGCTGCTCGCATAATGCAAAGTGATGGCTGAAGAGTGGGTACTTATCCATGTTCTTACTAACCCTGAAATCCAACAGCCAATCAGAACTCAGGAAGTGAATTTACCTGAGTTCATAATGGAACAATCCAAAGCTCCATATAAGCCACCTACCAAACTCTAGTTTTAGTCTGGCATTCATATTGTAACAGAGTTGAATACTTTACACAAAATCCAACAACCAGAATATTTCTGTTGAATACCAAAGGGAACTAATTTAAAGACAATTAATCTTTCATTCATGTCTTGGTAAATTATGCTTCATATTTTTTTAACACCTCGGATATATTGAAAATCATTATCAGAAGCCGATTTAAATGTATCATACCGCATCACAAAATTTCTATGAGATGTTCCCGCTAGCATTGAATTGCTTCCATTACTTCCTAACATCATGTGCTAATCACCAGATTTGACTCTATGTCTTGTAGCATAATCTTAGAATACACGGTTTAGGCATAACTGACCTTGCTTGATTACCGAGGTTCTTGCAGCCCGGGCGATATTTCTTGAAACATATACTTACTGTACTATGACATCTATGCTTTGATTTTTCACAATTTGTGTCGGTTGTTTCTCGAATGAGACAACATCACACGTTCATTGGTGCAGTTTTCAAATAAGACACAGAGTGTAGCAATACACAACCAATCCGCTCACCAACTACCGCTATACCACCAGTCACCAGTCTAGATGAAGATAACTCTGAATTCAAATCAGTTTATCTCTGCTTAAACATTGACCTTGTGTACCATCTTGGTAGTGAGGAGAGGTTGATGAATACACACTACCAACCACAGCGCGTATGTACCATGATTTGAATAGCTTCGACAAGTGCTATACAAAATATTGAATATTCAATTCACCCAAGTAATAATGATTATCGTACAACCTGTATTCAATATGGCGAAGTGCTGGAAGTTATAAACAATTTATGTGACCAAAACTATTATACCAGTTAATAATATTTTACACTCTTTTAATGTTTTATTAGGGAAATTATTTGTCTTCGTTTTTAGAAAAAATAGGACGCGAGTAAAAAAAGAAAAGAGTGATCAGTAAGCTTTGATCGGATAAAAAAACGCACGGACTCTAATGGAAATATACACTAGGTAACTCACACAACAGGTTTTGAAATTAATTTTGCCTCTCCACGTTTTCAGTCGCCAGCAAAATGATTGGTTCAAACAGAAGGTTAAAGTGACCTACTGTGTTCATAAGAGTAAAATTCAATTTCTAAAATAAGTGTAGATGGCGCGGTGGTAATATGTCTGATTGATAACAATTCGGTCGGGTTATGAACCCAGCCAGAAGCAACCTGCCTTGTATACTCACACTGATGAACTATGAAACGCCGAAACAGGACTGTATGTGAATGACAATATATATATATATATATATATATATATATATATATGTATGTATGTATGGAATTAAGATAAGAAATAAAGGCAGAAATAAAAGGTAGAAATTACAGTTCGGCCAAACATAATGAGGAATAAAATAGTCTTCCTCTTGGCCATTTGAAACTTACAAATTCTGCAAACATATCCACATTTCTTCCATTTCTAAGATCATGCTTCAACAATCCTACCTAGCCGCTAAATATATAACATGTAAGATTGACAAGCCTTGCGCGTGTTACACTGGAGCGTCTGCAGACTTTGCATCTTGCACCTATCCAGGAACACAGTGTGACTTCCGAGCAACCAACTGCAGGAGGGGTGCCAGGAATATGGATGCCACTCTGCACCGCACTAACGGACCTAACGAAGGCATCTAACCTGGCCACCCGAAGTGCTCGCAGTCACTGAACCAGACATTCCAGATATTGCCATTCAAAATGTATGTCGCTCAACCACTCATGCAGTTGCAGGAGAAAAAAAATTAAAATAAAATAAAAAGTGGGCTCTACGCCATCGTCTTTAGTAGACGGAAGGATGCCAACAATAATATATATTATATATATATATATATATATATATATGCTGTAGATAGAAGGAAAGTAGTCAAGAAATGAACAACTCAAAACAACTCACAGGGTGAAACAGTTTCGTCCGTGTTCACAGACGTCTTCAGTCATTGTAACTTTATTAAAGCAAAGCATACGTTTAAGTACAGGTGACGGTGGTGGCGCCGGAGAGGTCAAGGGGGTGAGTGTGTAGTGATGTGAGATAAGGAGGAACGGTGAATTTTGGGTAGAATGAGGTCGCTGGGTCAGTTGTGTGGAGGGGTGGGGGATATTTGTTTGAAGTGCGGTGACAGTGGTTGATGGGTCAATTGGTGTGGTAGGTTTTGTCCGGGTGTAGGCATATATTAATTTATGAGAGTATATGTTGATGTGTAGCTAAATTATGTTTATATTAGTTGGGAAATGTGAGAGATTGTAGTGTTTGTTGATTGTCATTTGTTATCCATTTTTATGAAGAGAATTATTGTTCTCACGGATTATTGATTGAGCTATTGATCTGTCAAGGTTGAAGAAGCCTTTTCTAGTGTTAATAGTTTTTATATGAGGTATTAGAGCAGCTTCGCATAGTCGTCTTAAATCTTTTCTGTGTATGGATTTGATGAGTTTTGCCTGGGTGAAATTGAGAGAGTGTTTGTGTTCTATCATATGTGTTCCTCCTTATCTCACATCACTACACACTCACCCCCTTGACCTCCCCGGCGCCACCAACGCCACCTGTACTTAAACGTATGTTTTGCTTTAATAAAGTTACAATGACTGAAGACGTCTGTGAACACGGATGAAACTGTTTCCCCCTGTGACTTGTTTTGAGTTGATCATTTCTTGACCACTTTCCTTCTATCTACAGCATATCGTCGGATCCTAAACCCATCCACCCTTCCTTCACATATATATATATATATGTATATATATACGTGTCTGTAATCCTGTGTAAAATACTTATTTCTTAAATCAAATGTACATATACTGGGTTATATGTTACAAGTAATAAAATATCATCCGTGACGTAAAACTTAATAGGCAATAATTTGCTGATGTTAGGAAGTAACGGAAGGAATTCAATGCTAGCGGGAACATCTCATAGAAATTTTGTGATGCGGTATGATACATTTAAATCGGCTTCTGATAATGATATTCAATATATCCGAGGTGTTAAAAAATATGAAGCATAATTTACCAAGACATGAATAAAAGATTAATTGTCTTTAAATTAGTTCCCTTTGGTATTCAACAGAAATATTCTGGTAAGCGTCCCACTTCTGTTTATATCATTCACTTGTATTCATGTTGTATCCTCGATTCAATGAAAGAAAGATCTATTGATTGACAAAGTATAGCCCACCCCCAATAAAGGAGTATGATTTCCCTCACTCGAAAATTATTTCGTAATTTATCGCCCTGCAAGTGTCTAAGTGACCATTAAAAATACAACTCTCATTTGTATCACACATAACGCAAGAGTATGCGTGATTGTTATCGGTCACACTTGCCGGGTACCAGGTTCATTATTGCCTTCTCATGAAAATATGATGTGGATCTGAACCTTCGTGCATACTCAATTACTTCCACGCCCCCAACTCTAGATATTGAGATGAAATTTCGGTTTAGGAAACGAGGAAAACACGTAGAATTTGTATTGATTCATTTAATCCAAGTCTTCACAGCAATCTAGATATCTGGATATAAAAACTTTATTATATAACTCGATCAGCTGTGCCAATATCTTTATTTAGATTTCAAGATTAAAAAGATGTTGATACTAGTTACTGAATATTTTCTATTAACAAGGGATACTAACTTGCAGTTAAATATAGTTCGAACCTAAATCAACGCAAACTGAACTTAGTAAGACATAGTATGTATTGTCTAGATGCTTTGTATTATTTAGATGCTAAAGGTATCAGAAAGTGAGATTCAACTATTAATGGAATACATGTTGATCCAAATGATCCAAAGAGAAATGATTGCCTGATATGTTTAATTTTCAACCGTCTAAGTAAAGGATCATATCGATTATTGGATTATATATTACATATAACTTTGTCAGTAATGTAAAAATCATTGGACACATCATTAAATTAAGTATCAACGAAAGTGCTAACTACATATTTGCTGACGTTAGAAAGTGGAAGGCGTACATACGTATCTGGTGACGAAATATTATAAATCACCATGAAAGAGCGTATTTGTGTTTGGTGGCCATGGTGATGTATAATATTTCGTGTTGGATGTAACATCCAACACGAAATATTATACATCCCCATGGCCACCAAACACAAATACGCTTTTTCATAGGCACATACACACGTGCACACCGGCACTAGGACACAGCCAACACGCATTTTCATGGACACGCGCATGACAACATACGCACACGTACAAACCAAAAAACCTGCATTCACGTAAACATGCAACACGAGAATACAGTTATATAAAAATACCATCATTTTAAAAATCATTTAAATAGAAATGCCATAACTAGAGTACTTCAGTTCCAGTGATCTTTTCAAAAAGAGATTTTATCTCGAGAATTCAAGAATAAAATACAGGTTAACACACAATACCATTGTTACCGTAGTATTATTTTTCTTTACACCTGCATTGTGATAGCCTTCAAAATCAACCTCCAAACCAAATATATATATATATATTATATATATATATATATATATATATATGTGTGTGTGTGTGTGTGTGTGTGTGTGTGTGGTGTGTTGGAAGTGTACAATTAATGATATTTAATCACGAAGGAGGTTGCATTGGTTATTTTATCTCAGCTTTGTTGGATATAACTTATTCATACATAATTATATGGTTTCAAGTAAGTATTTATATTCAGTAACAATATTTATGTTTGCACTCATGTATATATATATAGCCTTCCTATCTAGTAAATATGATTTGCACACGATTATATTACAAGTAAACATATTGATTCCAAGTAACTAATAATAATAATAATCCTTTTGTAAACAATTATAATCTATCGTAAGTATTTTGATATAGATAATTTACATGCAGTTATATGATTTCAAAGCATCGCTATCAATACTAATCGTTTTCAAACAGATTTGTGACACATGTCTATGGCCCAAACATGAACTGTTAGTCTTGGTCAGATTGGACCGGGGTAATGACCACCAATGAGTGATACATCTTAGAGCTTTAGATGTAGTTTAATGTCATACTAAGAACACTCTATTTGATGGGGTGTTTCTACTCTCTTGGGGATGCATTCAATAAAATTACGGGCGGAATAAATCTATGATATTTCATTCGAAATGTCCACACATTCTTGGGAATGATCAACGTCTCCCTTTTTATTAATTCTATTTGTTTTAGAGTGACGCGGTATTGGCTAGACAATTCTCTATATGGAATTTTCGTTTGATTTTCTTACTGAGCGAATACCAGAGGTGTTCATAAAGATATTGATTATCATCAATCACTCAATATTCAATAGAATTATTGAATAGTCAAAGTTTCTCTCCCAGAATAAAGATCAATGACTATTTTGATTAATTTTTATGACATTTTCGGTATAAGAAGTCTTCAGATGCATGCAATTATTACATTACAAAATGATTCATTGTTCTTAATGTCGTTTTGGAATCCGAATGTAAACAGAAATGAGTAAAATGTCGGTTCCTTGAACTGTATTGGTTAACGCCTTGGTCGATAACAAAGTAATACTTTATGGAAGTAAAATCAGGTCAATTCCCCGGTGACGTCACAACTCTGTCAGTTTCAAAAAAAGGTCAATTTCCGATGTTTTCAGCGGCCCAGAAAGTGGTGCAATGATTGTATTTTTAATCAATAAAACATTCATCAATTTTTAATTAAAGAAGAAAACGTGTACATGCCAAATATCTTTAAACAAATATCCCCCTTTCTTCGTATCCTCAATACCGTTAACAATATTTCGGTCAATCCATTTATTTTAGACTTCAAGTGTATAAAGATCTTTCTATTTTTTTCACTGATTATACGCTGAACGAGGTTTGATGGAATTTTATGTTTTCACACGGTTAACGCATATATATATATATATATATATATATATATATATATATATATATATATATATATATATATATATATATATATTTGGTGTGGTACCAAGTTTCTTGGTACAAGGTGATTCTAGGCTGGTCCTATTCTCTACGAGTAGTTTTTTGTAGAGTTCAGGTTCCGTATGAGAGCTCAATGTTTAATTATTGTAAACAGAGCAAAGTTATTTGTGAATAAAAGGCCTTAAATACCATGGGTATCGTGGTTATAGCCATAACCACGATACCCATGGTATTTAAGGCCTTTTTATTCACAAATATATATATATATATCGCTCCCCACCCCTGGTAGGCTGACAGCTCCCAATTACGCTTAAATTGCAAGGCTCTCCTAAAAAGCCGGGTCGACGTCTCTGACAGCCTTGACATATATACATATTTTGTATTATTTGTATTATTTGTATTATTCGTACTCTTGTCCTCATCTTTATTGTTCTCTGTACAACGCTTCGATCGATGTGCTTTCCGGCCTTTTTCAGGTATTTCTTGTCTAACTCGAGTTCGTGAACCTAAAATAATAACAAGCTTAACATTTGTACCCAGCTTATGGTTAGTGGAATGAGAACAGGATACCTCTGTGGATTGAATAAATGATTGGTGTCAAAGTTTCGTGATGGCTCCCCATTACGACAAGAAGGATCCCAAGTTCAAAACGAAGGTCCTCGACTTGGAGAAGGCTCCCGAGTTTGAAAAGAAATACTTAAAAAAAGGCCGGAGGGCACATCAGCCCAAACATTGTGCAGAAAACAACACCGATGAGGACAATAGTCCGAATAATCCAAATAATATCAATTATCAAGCCTCATTTTAAAAAATTCAGAGAAATAATATATACATATGTATGTGTTTAACAGTAAAATTCTCTCTCCAGCTAGTGGGTGTGCTGATATTTAGGGACTCCGACTGATGAAAAATTGGTTGGTTTTCGATCCCGGCTGAAGGAAGCCGGTTTAGTCTAGCCGCAGTGAAAAGAAGTGATACATGGAAACAGGACTGTTTGTGGATATATATATATATATATATATATATATATATATATATATATATATATATATTAAGGTGAGAAAGTGTCAATAACCAGGCGCCGTTGACTCTACACGCCATCAACTTAAATATAAATGCACTATCAATGATATTGACCACTGTTTTCTATGTGTGTTTATATATGGATGTATATTATTGGATTCTACTTTAATTTTGATTCATTTTAAATCATTACAGTCTTTTTATAGAATCTTTATGATGTACAGATTTATGTCAAGTAATTTTGTTTGTTTGTTTGTTTTAATTATATATTTTAAAAATGTCAAATAAATACAACTGTCCTCTCTCTCTCTCTCTCTCTCTCTCTCTATATATATATATATATATATATATATATATATATATATAAGTCATCCACAGACACGTGTTTCGGCGTTTCACGCCTCTTCAGTATGGCTAGACACAACTATCTTTGGCTAGGGTCGAACTCAGACGGACGTTTGGCAGTCTGATATCTTATACCCTCGTCCACTGACAGCTGTAGCGGAGACTGGTGTTTTTAAACTATTAAGTACATAGTTTGTTTATGTATTTTACGGTCACAGAGGGATCAAATTTCCGGGGAAACGATCATTGCTTATATGCTTAGTAGTGAGAGTTAATTTAAATTACCAATTAAAGGAGATGTGCGTGTGCTTACGTTTAGTGCTGTTTCTTCATATGTTCTGGGCTTTTCCTCAACTTTTGACCCCAAAAGTTACTACCTATAAGTTTCCCATCTATGTGACAAATACATGTCTCAGATAATGACTTGTGAAGTCCATAATTGTTACATTGACTTTGGCATTAAATATTCCAACAAGGTTTTATATATGTTAAAACCAACCAAACGACAAATCAACAAATCATCTTTATCATCTTTCCTTACCAAAATTCACCCTGTGGAGTTAGATTTGAGAAAGTAATCTATATTGAAAGAAATACGATGTCACAGCTGGAGCAACCATGGTGAATGTCATGGATACTATTCTTTTTAAAAGAAACGATTTATTCATTGTTCATTTTTCCTTCGTTAATACAACATCAGATTCATTATATTTATAAAGAAATGTATTCGTAGATCAGTGAGACAAAACAGGGTCGATATTGTTTGTTTGTTTATTGATTTTAACGGCATATCAACCCGTCTGGGGTTATGTCATGTCTAACGGTTAGGAAGCTATACATATCGTGTATTTATATTTATACTTTTTAGTAATTGGTTTTAAAAAATATGTTAGTATTATTGGGGATTATGTTGTATGGTATTCATTTGTTTCATGTCTATATTCTATGGTATACTTTTATTCCCCTCAAAAAAGAGAGAAATATCCTCCATGTTGACATTTTCAATCAGATCTTTCATATTTTTTGCTTTAAAATAACGGTTTCTGATGTGAGCAAGAAACCTGCATTCCATTAATAAGTGTTTAGCTGTCAAAGTTGTTTGACATGTTCCACATTGTGGTTGTTGTTCTTGTTGATATTGGTTTAAAGATTACTTGACGCTAAGTTATACTTATCCAAGCTGTTTCCAAATTCTGGTAAAGTAAACTATGTTTGTTATTTGTGATCTGATCCTCTGAACACAACTTATCCACGAACCCCATACTGATGTGAGATAAAAAGTCAGTTTCTTGACTGAATGTTAACTTGTGTGAACGGCGATTCCTGTGTTAAGCCAAAAGGAAGTGACTAATGTCTTCGCTGTCAAGGGACTCGGAATAATTTCCGGAAACTAAAGGTGCATCAATAGAGAACATGGTCACCGCATGATATCCTGTAAGCCTTCTGGCTGATTTAATCTCTCCCCCTCTCCTTCTCTCTCTCCTCTCTCACTCTCTCCCTCTCTTTTCGCTCTCCTCTTTCTCTCTCTCTCTCTCTCTCTCTCTTCTCTCTCTCACTCTCTCTCTTATATATATATATATATATATATATATATATATTATCTTACACACACCAACGCATACGAACAATCACATGTGAACACACACACGCAAATCAGAACTAATATAGCCCGTGCCAATTGCCAAGAAACGAAAAGTGTATTCACTGATGTATGATGCATGTTGGTATTTGGAAGGAGAATGAACTACAACGTAATACTTTACTCTGATCTGGGTCTGGTTTACATTTTTAAGCTGTTTGTATCTCAAAATCTCATATATAGAACAGATTTTGGTTTGTGAATATATCATTCTTGAGGAAGGCCAAATTTCAGTCACTTGGGAAATTCCAAGTGAATAACCTTTCTCATTCGATCGTGCTTCGTCATGTCTTCGTTCACTCCCAGTTTGCTATATTTGGTTATTATATTATTAACTCTGTCATCTCTATCCCCACATAGCCTACACTTACTATTATTTTTATTATTTTCACTCATTTTGAATTTTTCACATCAGCATTAACTGATGGTATTTCACTGGGGTCTGAGTGATAACAAGTTTCCTCAGGTCTCCAGGACTCTTTTGGGTATTCTAGCCGATTGCAGCAATGTAGTAGTATGAATGGTCTCAATTCATCTGATTTCCAGATCCTCCAGTCGTTTTTCCAAGTTTTTGTGACCGTTTCAAGTGCTCCAACTACAATTGGTATCAGTTTCCCCCCTTATATTCCACATCATTTTCAATACTCTGGCAATGTCCAGATATTTGTCTATCTTTTCGTTTTCTTTCAGCTTTCTGTGATCTGCTGGAACCACTATATCCACAAGTTGGGAAGTTATCTTTTATATTTTTGTTAATCAACACTAGGTATGTTCTCTATCTCGTCTTTATCTCGAATTATCAGATATTTTTTGCGTTTCATTCTCAGGAAGAGATGCTGGTTTATGCATATACATTTTCTTGTATGGTCAAATCTAATTTTTTACATAATTCCCGGTAGATCACCTTCCCAATCCAGTCGTGCCTAGCTTTGTATTCTCATTGTGCTAGTTTGCTACATTCACTTAATACATGGTTTACAGTCTCATCTCTGTCACCACACAGTCTACACTCTCTGTCTCGTCTACGTTTACTGTTTTGTTGCGTCTTATCAATTTTAGCATAGATATAATTTGTTCTTATGACATTATTTTGTATAGTAATTATTGATGATTCAGGTTCTCTCTTATGGCTTCCTCTTCTTAACCATGTCCAACTCTTTTCATGTGCGACCTCTCCGATTTGGCATTTGAAGCGTTCATATAATTGTTTTTCTTCCCATCTTTGTTTTCTAGTTTTCATTGTTTTTCTGTTTGTCCATATATTACATCTGCTGTTGTTGGCTGCCATAACTAATTTTTCTTTGTTATTTTTGTGTATTTTTCGAGTAGTTCGATTGTAGCCTCTACGCAGCCCTCTATGTTGGCAATACTTTTTTTACCTTCTTTTCTTGATACATATAGCCTAAGGGTGTAGAGCTTTGTGAATTATCATTAATTTGCTAGTTGGGTCGATCTCTTCTTCTTTTTTCCATTTTAAGTATGACACAGAGTATCTTATAACGGGGACGACCAAGGCACCTATTCATTTGATATTATTATTATTATTATTATTATTATTATTATTTATTATTATTATTATTATTATATTTTATTATACTCCATGTGTGTTTTTCACACCAGCTCTAACTTAGGATTTTTATTTGGAGTCTGAGTGAGTGCTTGTATCCTCAGTTCTGCAGGATTCTTCCAATTATTCTAGTTATTTTGATAGCGTTGTTGTCTGGTCGGTTGAAATTAATTGTCAGCTATTCATTTTATTCAATCTCTTTTTAAGGTTATTGGAAAACGCTTCAATGGTACCAAATTACTATCGAAATTTTACTCTTTGCAAGTTTTTCACATCAGCACTAATTGTTAGTTGCAGCATGTCTCAAATATCGAGAATACTTATTTTAACTGAGCTATGGTCTGGTAAGTCACAGGTATTTATTTATCATTTCACTTTCTTTGGTTTTCACTCAATGTTCCACAGAGCAACATCCATTAGATGACAAGTAATTTTCTTCGTATTAATTAACACTAGCTATTAACATCTGGTCAAGTCTCAGAATTTTATACTTCCTTATCTGGTTTAAGAATATATCATTTGTTAGTAAATTAAAATTTAAGTTTATTGGTCTATTTCCCAGTAGAGCACCTACAGTCATGAAATTGTTAGCTGTTCACACCAGCACTAATAGTGTACGCATTCCTACATGATGTTACGCTGACCAAAAGATTAACTGAACACAGAATCAACCAAGCACAACATAGGAGTACGTACGTTCTCGAAAGTAAGGGAGGATTATGGAAAGTATTCGTACTAGGATTTATATAAACAGGGACTTTAAACAGCTATTAAACTGCCCACAACAACAGTTGCGATATCTCGTCAGCCAAAATGAAAAGATTAATAAAAGGCCAGACACCAACACACCAGATCCTTGTCTGTCGTATTTAATAATACATGCCTACAAAATAATGTTTACCTATATATATATATATATATATATTATATATATATATATATATATGCCGCCCTGTCGGCTGGGGTTAGAATGCACCGACTGTACCTCTGCAGAGGGGTAAGACTCCCCAATGGGCCACCTGTTGGCAGTGGGTGGCGCCCATGATGCTTAAGGATAGAGTCCAGGTGGATGAGCAGTTCATGACATGCATACTCCACTTTGTCCTATCTTGGGCTAGACGGGCGGTCGGAGAGGCACCCTCGATCAATCGCTGGTCACGTCAAGCCTAGCACTATATGATTTTCCCAACCTATTGCCCTTATGGCAAGCCCAACCCCTTTTTATCATATGGGTGCTAGAAGGCGGTGGCTGCGGGTCTACATGTCCTGGGAATTACTTAAACTCTCTGATGGTGAGGTTCCAGTTTTGAGGTTTGGGGATTGTGGAGCCCCCTTCATCCCATTGCTCCCTGGTACACTCTGACCCGGAGTGGTTGTACCTGTTAGGGTCCCCATCTATGGCTTAAATAGAAATGATTTATAAAAAAAATTGTATTATCCATTAAGAATTGATTTATTTCAAAACTTTTATCGGCATTTTTAAATGACCCACTGAGGTTGATATGCGTAAAACACAACAAACCCCATCACCAATATATATATATTATATATATTTATATATATATATATATATATATATTATAGTATTATATATATATATATATAAAACAAATGCGAAACCGAAAAAAGTTTTACACAAAACGAAGGTGCTCGACTTTATAAGGCGTAGGACAGAATTGTCCTTATTTCACCATAGAGTGTCATTTATCTTTCTGTCTCCATGGAAACCTTCTCACTACTAGCATCGATATTCTGTTATTCTTTTCCTGGTCATCTCTTGAACAAATTCCAGAAAATATAGTTATTTATGTATGTACCAGATTAAAATCTAATATCTACATTACACAGAGCAAGATATATTTCTAAAGATAATGTTCTTACCAGCTTCATAATAACCAACGGGATAGACGTTCAATACTTGGGTTTGTAACTATTCAATAACAGGCAGTATCGATAGCATATATGGTGTGTTTGCAGATGGAGAAAACGGTAATAATGACTAGTTATTTTTCGATAAATATAAAGATGCGACCTTATTTCTTAAAAGAATAAAATCGTTCAATTGATCCCCTCCCGAGAAAATTTTTTCTGCATCATATAACGAAAAATATTGTTTTTAAACCACACTACAAAAATTATATTTTGATGTTTTAAAAATAATTTTTTAAATTTTCAATAACGTTTTCGGGAATCGATTTTTTTTCTTAATTGGTCTTCTGATTTGATCTTTCTAGAAATGTCAATCATTTTCGATACACAGAGACAATTCAACTTGATCAGAGTGAAATTTTATTTGGATGAAAAAAAATTCGTTGGGAAAATAAAAAATTTCACTTTTTGATGGTCGAATTTTCTCTGATGTAGGAATATTTTTACATATTTCTTTTTATTATCATTTTTCATATTCATTTGTTTATTTTAATAATAATAATAGTTTGAATCGTGTTACACAAAGATAACTACCAAAACACATGTGTAAGCTGATATTTGATTAAATTCATCTTTTATTTTTATCCTTCTGTACTTTCTTTCCTATTCATTCTTCCTCTTCGTCGGATTCAATTCCAATTCCATTTTATACAGGAAGAGATTTTTATCAAAATAACCAAAGTGTGAACCTCATCACAATCTTAATTGCTAAAACACTTTTTAAAAGTTTTTCTTATAGATAGCTATTTATATAAATTAGTCTATTAATAAATAAAGTGCTTGATGATTTGATTCATACGGAATTCCCTGCCCCCCGATTGTAGGTAATTTGTTGAAAAAATCAACAAAAAAATTACCTCCCCTGATGAAAATTGGACTTACCAATTCATGTTTTCTCAGACCACAAGCGACGACGGTACATTTTTTCCTCACCAGGACCAGCCACACATTCACTCACCTAAACTGATTATTTTGTTATTTACTAGTTTATCTTTGTAAATATACGATATAGTCATTTTTTGTAATATAATGGTGGGATTATTTTTCGTATCAATTTCTGAGTTCGTAACCTTACCGTTCATCAAATGATTTTTCTTTCATAAATTAATTTTATTTTTATTTATTATGCAAATTTTTTGATGGTGAATGTGCATAGGTGAGTGAGTGCACTTGTTAATGGCTCCAATCTTGGGTTAAATAGCTTTTTTAATTGTTCTGGGTATGAAGCTAATCTGGATCAAGTAGGAAGTTCCAATCTTTACAGCTTGGCGAGTTTATTGACGTACCAATTCATTTGCTATTGCCCCCAGGTCCACTCTAAACTCGGTGGGTGGGGTCCTTCTATGGGACAAATAGATCTGTGGGAAGTTAATGAAAATTATTTCTCCCAGTTTTATAGTAAGTTAAAGCAAATGAAAAAAAACCCTTTTTACAAATTATTTTTACATTCATCAATATGTTGCATACCCTTTCTATCATTCTTCTGCTCATCTTTGGTTATACGTTCTTTCTTCTATGCGTCTGGACTTCATCTTGCTGGTGTCCGTCCTTGATCATTCTCTTCTTCTAGGTCCGTCTTGTTTGCAAGACATTCATCAACAGCAAGATGAAGTCCAGAGCTAGAAAGAAGAACGTATTTACCAAGAATGGCAGAAGAATGATAGAAGTGGGTATGCAACATTATGATGAACTGTAGAATAATTTGTATAAGGTTTTTTTTCATTTGCTTTACTGTACTAATAAACTGTAGAAATAAATTTTCATTAACTCCAAACAGATCTATTTGTCCATAGATAGGACCCTACCCCACCGAGTTAGAGTGGACCTGGGGGCAATAGCAATGAATTTGGTACTTCAAAACTCCCAGAGCTGTAAAATTGGAACTTCACTACTTGATCCAGATTAGCTTCATACCCAGAACAATAAAAGCTATTTAACCCTTAGATGGGCATTAACAAGTGCACTCACTCACCTATGGCACATTCACTCATCAAAAACATTTGCATAAATAAATAAAATAAAATATAATTATGAAAGAAAAATACATTTGATGAACGGTAAGGTTACGAACTCGAAGAATTGGAATACGAAAATATTCCACATTATTATTTACAAAAATGACATATATGTATTATTTACAAAGATAAACTATGTAATAACAAAATATCAGTTTGGTGAAGGTGAATGTGTGGCTGGTCTGGTGAGGACAAAAATGTACCGTTCGTCGCTTTGTGGTCTGGTAGAAAGACATGATGGTATGTCCAATTTTCATCAGGGAGGTAATTTTTTTTGTGATTTTTCAACAATTACCTACAATCGGAATTTTCCGATATGAATCAAATCATCAGCACTTTATTTATTAAAGACTTAATTTATTATAAAATAGCTTATTCTATAAGAAAACTTTTAAAAAAGTTTTTATCAATTAAGATTGTGGATGAGGTTCACACTTTGGTTATTTTGATAAAAATCTCTTCCTGTAAAAATGGAATTGGAATTGATCCGACGATATGAGAAGAATTGAATAAGGAAAAGAAGTACAGAATGGATATAAAGATGATTTATCAATTATCACTTACACATGTGTTTTGGTCAGTTTTTTTTTTGTGTACCGATTCACTATTATTCTTATTAATAAACAAATGAAATGAAATGTAAATAAAGAAATGTAAAAATATTCCGTACACAGAGAAAATCGACCATCAAGGAATTATTTTCTCCCAACGAATTTTTTTTTCATTCAAAATAAAATTTCACTCTGATCAAGTTGATTGTCTCTGTGTACGAAAATTTTTACATTTCTAGAAAGATCAAATCAGAAGACCATATTAAAAAAAATCGATTCCCGAAAACGTTATGTGAAAATTTAAAGTTACTTTTTTAAAAACTCAAAAATAATTTTGTAGTGGTTTTAAAACAATATTTCGTTATATTGATGCAGAAAAATATTTTCTCTGATTCAATTGAACGATTTTTATTTTTTTAAGAAAAAGGTCGCTCTTTATTATTACGAAAATAACCTAGGTCATTTACTTACTCGGTTTTTTCCATCTGCAATACACACCATATATGGCTATCTATATCTGCTGTTATTGATAGTACAAACCCAAGTATTGGACAGTCTATCCGTTGGTTATTATGAAGCTGGTAAGAAACATTACTTTAGAAATATATCTTGCTCGTGTTGTAATGTAGATATTAGATTTTTAATCTTGGTACATACATAAATAACTATATTTTGTCTGGAATTTGTCAGAGATGACCAGGAAAGAATAACAGAATATTCGATGCTCGTAATGAGGAAGGTTTCCATGGGACAAAGTAATGACACTCTATGGTGAAATGATGACAATTCTGCTTCTGACGCCTTATCCAGTCGATGCACCTTCGTTTGTTGGTAAATCTTTTTTCGTTCGCATTTGTTATATATATATATATATAATATTATAAATTTAATATATATATTATTATATATTATATATTATATATTGGTTATGGTTTGTTTTGTTTTACGGCATTATTCAACCTCAGTGAGGTCATTTAGATGCCGATTTTAAGTTTTGAAATAAATCAATTCTTTAATGGATATAAATTTTTTATAATCATTTTTCTATTTAGCCATAGATGGGACCCTAACAAGGTACTACCCCTCCGGTCAGAGTTGTCCGGGAGCAATGGTGTGAAGGGTGCTCCACATCCCCAAACCTCCAAAACTGAACCTCACATCAGAGAGTTTAACGTAATTCCCAGGACATGTCGACCCGCAGCCAACCGCCTTCTGCACCATATGATAAAAGGGTTGGGGCTTGCCAAGGGCAATAGGGGTTGGGATATAAGGTGCTAGGGCTTGACGTGACCGCCGATTGATCGGAGAGGTGCCTTCTCCGACCGCCCGTCTAGCCCAAGAATAGGACAAAGTGGAGTATTGCATGTCATGAACGCTCATCCACCTGGACTCTATCCTTAGCATCATGGGTCGCCACCCACTGCCAACAGGTGGCCCCATTGGGGGAGTCTTACCCTTGCAGAGTACAGTCGGTGCATTCTAACGCCCCCAGACGACGGGCGGATATATTATATATATATATATATTTTTATATTATTTAATTTAGGTAGAACATTCTTTTGTGAGGCATGTATTTTAATTAACGACAGACAAGGATTTGGCTGTGTGTTGGTGTCTATCCTTTTATTAATCTTTCATTTTGTCTGACGAGATATCGCAACTGTTGTTGTGGGCAGTTTAATAGCTGTTTAAAGTCCCTGTTTATATAAAATCCTAGTACGAATACTTTCATTAATCCTCCCTTACTTTCGAGATACGTACGTATTCTATGTTGTGGTTGTTGATTCTGTGTTCAGTTAATCTTTGGTCAGCGTAACATCATGTTAGGAATGCGTACACTATTAGTGCTGGTGTGAACAGCTAACAATTTCATGACTGTAGGTGCTCTACTGGGAAATAGACAATAAACTTAAATTTAATTTACTAACAAATGATATATTCTTAAACCAGATAAGGAAGTATAAATTCTGAGACTTGACCAGATGTTTAATAGCTAGTGTTAATTAATACGAAGAAAAAATTACTTGTCATCTAATGGATGTTGCTCTGTGGAACATTGAGTGAAAACCAAAGAAAGTGAAATGATAAATAAATACCTGTGACTTACCAGACCATAGCTCAGTTAAAATAAGTATTCTCGATATTTGAGACATGCTGCAACTAACAATTAGTGCTGATGTGAAAACTTGCAAAGAGTAAAATTTCGATAGTAATTTGGTACCATTGAAGCGTTTTCAATAACCTTAAAAAGAGATTGATAAAATGAATAGCTGACAATTAATTTCAACCGACCAGACAACACGCTATCAAATAACTAGAATAATGGAAGAATCCTGCAGAACTGAGGATACAAGCACTCACTCAGACTCCAAATAAAATCCTAAGTTAGAGCTGGTGTGAAAAACACACATGGAGTTATAATAATAATAATATAATATATAATAATTAATAATATATAATAATATAATAATAATTAATAATATCAAATGAATAAGGTGCCTTGGTCGTCCCCGTTATAAGATTACTCTGTGTCATACTTAAAATGGAAAAAAGAAGAACAGATCGACCCAAACTAGCAAATTAATGATAATGCACAAAGCTCTACACCCTTAGGCTATATGTATTCAGAAAAAGAAGGTAAAAAAAGTATTGCCAATAGAGGGCTGCGTAGAGGCTACAATCGAACTACTCGAAAAATACACAAAAATAACAAAGAAAAATTACTTATGGCAGCCACAACAGCAGATGTAATATATGGACAAAACAGAAAACAATGAAAAACTAAGAAACAAAGATGGGAAGAAAAAACAATTATATGAACGCTTCAACTGCCAAATCGGAGAGGTCGCACATGAAAAGACTTGGACATGGTTAAGAAGAGGAAGCCATAAGAGAGAACCTGAATCACATAATTACTATACAAAAATAATGTCATAAGAACAAATTATATCAATGCAAAAATTGATAAGACGCAACCAAACAGTAAATGTAACGAGACAGAGAGTGTAGACTGGTGTGGTGACAGGAGATGAGACTGTAAAACCATGTATTAAGCGAATGAGCAAACTAGCACAACGAGAATACAAGCTAGGCACGACTGGATTGGGAAGGTGAATCTACCGGAATTATGTAAAAATTAGATTTTGACCATACAAGAAAATGTTATTGCATAAACCAGCATCTCTTCCTGAGAATGAAACGCAAAAATATCTGAATATTCGAGATAAAGACGAGATAGAGAACATACCTAGTGTTGATTAACAAAAATATAAAGATAACTTCCCACTTGTGGATATTGTGGTTTCAGCAGATCACAGAAAGCTGAAAGAAACGAAAAGATGGACAAATATCTGGACATTGCCAGAGTATTGAAATGATGTGGAATATAAGGGGGAAACTGATACCAATTGTAGTTGATGCACTTGAAACGGTCACAAAAACTTGGAAAAACGACTGGAGGATTCTGGAAATCAGATGAATTGAGACCATTCATACTCTACATTGCTGCAATCGGCTAGAATACCCAAAAGAGTCCTGGAGACCTGAGGAAACTTGTTATCACTCAGACCCCAGTGAAATACCACCAGTTAACGCTGTGAAAATTCAATGGTGAAAATAATAAAAATAATAGTAAGTGTAGGCTATGTGGGGATAGAGATGACAGAGTTAATAATATAATAACCAAATATAGCAAACTGGGAGTGAACGAAGACATGACGAAGCACGATCGAATGAGAAAGGTTATTAACTTGGAATTTCCAAGTGACTGAAATTTGGCCTTCCTCAAGAATGTATATCACAAACCAAAATCTGTTCTATATATGAGATTTTGAGATACAAACAGCTTAAAAATGTAAACCAGACCCAGATCAGAGTAAAGTATTACGTTGTAGTTCATTCTCCTTCCAAATACCAACATGCATCATACATCAGTGAATACACTTTTCGTTTCTTGGCAATTGGCACGGGCTATATTAGTTCTGATTTGCGTGTGTGTGTTCACATGTGATTGTTCGTATGCGTTGGTGTGTGTAAGATATATTATTATATATATATATATATATTAGAGAGAGAGAGAGAGAGAGAGAGAGAGAGAGAGAGAGAGAGAGACAGAAGAGAAGAGAGAGTGAGAGATGAGAGAGAGAAAGAGAGAGAAGAGAGAGAAGAGGGAGAGCGAAAAGAGAGGAGAGAGTGAGAGAGGAGAGAGAGAAGGAGAGGGGGGAGAGATTAAATCAGCCAGAAGGCTTACAGGATATCATGCGGTGACCATGTTCTCTATTGATGACCTTTAGTTTCCGGAAATTATTCCGAGTCCTTGACAGCGAAGACATTAGTCACTTCCTTTTGGCTTAACACAGGAATCGCCGTTCACACAAGTTAACATTCAGTCAAGAAACTGACTTTTTATCTCACATCAGTATGGGGTTCGTGGATAAGTTGTGTTCAGAGATCAGATCACAAATAGCAAACATAGTTTACTTTACCAGAATTTGGAAACAGCTTGGATAAGTATAACTTAGCGTCACGTAATATTTAAACCAATATCAACAAGAACAACAACCACAATGTGGAACATGTCAAACAACTTTGACTGCTAAACACTTATTAATGGCATGCAGGTTTCTTGCTCACATCAGAAACCGTTATTTTAAAGCAAAAAATATGAAAGATCTGAATGAAAATGTCAACATGGAGGATATTCTCTCTTTTTATGCGGGGAATAAAATTGTACCATAGAATATAGGCATGAAATAAATCAATACCATACAACATAATCCCCAATAATGCTAACACATTTTTTAAAACCAATTACTAAAAAGTATAAATATAAATACACGATATGTATAGCTTCCTAACCGTTAGGCATGACATAACCCCAGACGGGTTGATATGCCGTTAAAATCAATAAGCAAACAAACAATATCGACCCTGTTTTGTCTCACTGATCTGCGAATACATTTCTTTATAAATATAATGAATCTGATGTTGTATTAACGAAGGAAAAATGAACAATGAATAAATCGTTTCTTTTAAAAAGAATAGTATCCATGACATTCACCATGGTTGCTCCAGCTGTGACATCGTATTTCTTTCAATATAGATTACTTTCTCAAATCTAACTCCACGAGGTGAATTTTCGAAAGGAAATATGATAAAGATGATTTGTTGATTTGTCGTTTGGTTGGTTTTAACATATATAAAACCTTGTTGGAATATTTAATGCCAAAGTCAATGTAACAATTATGGACTTCACAAGTCATTATCTGAGACATGTATTTGTCACATAGATGGGAAACTGACAGGTAGTAACTTTTGGGGTCAGAAGTTGAAGAAAAGCCCAGAACATATGAAGAAACAGTACTAAACGTAAGCGCACGCACATCTCCTTTAATTGGTAATTTAAATTAACTCTCACTACTAAGCATATAAGCAATGATCGTTTCCCCGGAAATTTGATCCCTCTGTGACCGTAAAATACATAAACAAACTATGTACTTAATAGTTTAAAAACACCAGTCTCCGCTACAGCTGTCAGTGGAGGAGGGGATAAGATATGAGGCTGCCAAACAGTCAGTCTAGGTTCGACCCTAGCCAAAGATAGTTGTGTCTAGCCATACTGAAGAGGCGTGAAACGCCGAAACACGTGTCTTCAGTATGACTTTATATATATATATATATATATATATGGAGAGAGAGAGAGAGAGAGAGAGAGAGAGAGAGAGAGAGAGGGGACAGTTGTATTTATTGACATTTTTAAAATATATAATTAAAACAAACAAACAAACAAAATTACTTGACATAAATCTGTACATCATAAAGATTCTATAAAAAGACTGTAATGATTTAAAATGAATCAAAATTAAAGTAGAATCCAATAATATACATCCATATATAAACACACATAGAAAACAGTGGTCAATATCATTGATAGTGCATTTATATTTAAGTTGATGGCGTGTAGAATCAACGGCGCCTGGTTACTGACACTTTCTCACCTTATATATATATATATATATATATATTATATATATATATATATATATATATATATATTATATATCCACAAACAGTCCTGTTTCCATGTATCACTTCTTTTCACTGCGGCTAGACTAACCGGCTTCCTTCAGCCGGATCGAAAACCAACCAATTTTTCATCAGTCGGAGTCCCTAAATATCAGCACACCCACTAGCTGGAGAGAGAATTTTACTGTTAAACACATACATATGTATATATTATTTCTCTGAATTTTTTTTAATGAGGCTTGATAATTGATATTATTTGGATTATTCGGACTATTGACCTCATCGGTATTGTTGTCTGCACAATATTTGGGCCGATGTGCCCTTCGGCCTTTTTAAAGTATTTCTTGTCAAACTCGGGAGCCTTCTCCAAGTCGAGGACCTTCGTTTTGAACTTGGGATCCTTCTTGTCGTAATGGGGAGCCATCACTAAACTTAGACGCCAATCATTTATTCAATCCACAGAGGTATCCTGTTCTCATTCCACTAACCATAAGCTGGGTACAAATGTTAAGCTTGTTATTATTTTAGGTTCACGAACTCGAGTTAGACAAGAAATACCTGAAAAAGGCCGGAAAGCACATCGATCGAAGCGTTGTACAGAGAACAATAAAGATGAGGACAAGAGTACGAATAATACAAATAATACAAATAATACAAAATATGTATATATGTCAAGGCTGTCAGAGACGTCGACCCGGCTTTTAGGAGAGCCTTGCAATTTAAGCGTAATTGGGAGCTGTCAGCCTACCAGGGGTGGGAGCGATATATATATATATATATTTGTGAATAAAAAGGCCTTAAATACCATGGGTATCGTGGTTATGGCTATAACCACGATACCCATGGTATTTAAGACCTTTTATTCACAAATAACTTTGCTCTGTTTACAATAATTAAACATTGAGCTCTCTCATACGGAACCTGAACTCTACAAAAAACTACTCGTAGAGAATAGGACCAGCCTAGAATCACCTTGTACCAAGAAACTTGGTACCACACCAAAGTTTATATATATATATATATATATATATTATATATATATTATATTATAATATATATATATATATATATATGCGTTAACCGTGTGAAAACATAAAATGCCATCAAACCTCGTTCAGCGTATAATCAGTGAAAAAAATAGAAAGATCTTTATACCCTTGAAGTCTAAAATAAATGGATTGACCGAAATATTGTTAACGGTATTGAGGATACGAAGAAAGGGGGATATTTGCTTAAAGATATTTGGCATGTACACGTTTTCTTCTTTAATTAAAAATTGATGAATGTTTTATTGATTAAAATACAATCATTGCACCACTTTCTGGGCCGCTTAAAACATCGGAAATTGACCTTTTTTTGAAACTGACAGAGTTGTGACGTCACCGGGGAATTGACCTGATTTTACTTCCATAAAGTATTACTTTGTTATTGACCAAGGCGTTAACCAATACAGTTCAAGGAACCGATATTTTACCCATTTCTGTTTACATTCGGATTCCAAAACGACATTAAGAACAATGAATCATTTTGTAATGTAATAATTGCATGCATCTGAAGACTTCTTATATCGAAAATGTCATAAAAATTAATCAAAATAGTCATTGATCTTTATTCTGGGAGAGAAACTTTGACTATTCAATAATTCTATTGAATATTGAGTGATTGATGATAATCAATATCTTTATGAACACCTCTGGTATTCGCTCAGTAAGAAAATCAAACAAAAATTCCATATAGAGAATTGTCTAGCCAATACCGCGTCACTCTAAAACAAATAGAATTAATAAAAAGGGAGACATTGATCATTCCCAAGAATGTGTGGGACATTTCGAATGAAATATCATAGATTTATTCCGCCCCGTAATTTTATTGAATGCATCCCCAAGAGAGTAGAAACACCCCATCAAATAGAGTGTTCTTAGTATGACATTAAACTACATCTAAAGCTCTAAGATGTATCACTCATTGGTGGTCATTACCCTCGGTCCAATCTGACCAAGACTAACAGTTCATGTTTGGGCCATAGACATGTGTCACATCAATCTGTTTGAAAACGATTAGTATTTGATAGCGATGCTTGAAATCATATAACTGCATGTAAATTATCTATATCAAAATACTTACGATAGATTATAATTGTTTACAAAAGGATTATTATTATTATTATTAGTTACTTGGAATCAATATGTTTACTTGTAATATAATCGTGTGCAAATCATATTTACTAGATAGGAAGGCTATATATATATACATGAGTGCAAACATAAATATTGTTACTGAATATAAATACTTACTTGAAACCATATAATTATGTATGAATAAGTTATATCCAACAAAGCTGAGATAAATAACCAATGCAACCTCCTTCGTGATTAAATATCATTAATTGTACACTTCCAACACACACACACACACACACACACACATACACACACACACACACACACACACACACACATATATATATATATATATATATATATATATAATATATATATATATATATATTTGGTTTGGAGGTTGATTTTGAAGGCTATCACAATGCAGGTGTAAAGAAAAAAATAATACGGTAACAATGGTATTGTGTGGTAACCTGTATTTTATTCTTGAATTCTCGAGATAAAATCTCTTTTTGAAAAGATTACTGGAACTGAAGTACTCTAGTTATGGCATTTCTATTTAAATGATTTTTAAAATGATGGTATTTTTATATAACTGTATTCTCGTGTTGCATGTTTACGTGAATGCAGGTTTTTTGGTTTGTATGTGTGCGTATGTTGTCATGCACGTGTCCATGAAAATGCGTGTTGGCTGTGTCCTAGTGCCGGTGTGCACGTGTGTATGTGCCTATGAAAAAGCGTATTTGTGTTTGGTGGCCATGGGGATGTATAATATTTCGTGTTGGATGTAACATCCAACACGAAATATTATACATCACCATAGCCACCAAACACAAATACGCTCTTTCATGGTGATGTATAATATTTCGTCACCAGATACGTATGTACGGCTTCCACTTTCTAACGTCAGCAAATATGTAGTTAGCACTTTCGTTGATACTTAATTTAATGATGTGTCCAATGATTTTTACATTACTGACAAAGTTATATGTAATATATAATCCAATAATCGATATGATCCTTTACTTAGACGGTTGAAAATTAAACATATCAGGCAATCATTTCTCTTTGGATCATTTGGATCAACATGTATTCCATTAATAGTTGAATCTCACTTTCTGATACCTTTAACATCTAAATAATACAAAGCATCTAGACAATACATAATATGTATTACTAAGTTCAGTTTGCGTTGATTTAGGTTCGAACTATATTTAACTGCAAGTTAGTATCCCTTGTTAATAGAAAATATTCAGTAACTAGTATAAATATATTTTTTAATCTTGAAATCTGAATAAAGATATTAGCACAGCTGATCGAGTTATATAATAAAGTTTTTATATCCAGATATCTAGATTGCTGTGAAGACTTGGATTAAATGAATCAATACAAATTCTACGTGTTTTCCTCGTTTCCTAAACCGAAATTTCATCTCAATATCTAGAGTTGGGGGCGTGGAAGTAATTGCGTATGCACGAAAGCTCAGATCCACATCATATTTTAATGAGAAGGCAATAATGAACCTGGTACCCGGCAAGTGTGACCGATAACAATCACGCATACTCTTGCGTTAGATGTGATACAAATGAGAGTTGTATTTTTAATGGTCACTTAGACACTTGCAGGGCGATAAATTACGAAATAATTTTCGAGTGAGGGAAATCATACTCTTTTATTGGGGGTGGGCTATACTTTGTCAATCAATAGATCTTTCTTTCATTGAATCGAGGATACAACATGAATACAAGTGAATGATATAAACAGAAGTGGGACGCTTACCAGAATATTTCTGTTGAATACCAAAGGGAACTAATTTAAAGACAATTAATCTTTTATTCATGTCTTGGTAAATTATGCTTCATATTTTTTTAACACCTCGGATATATTGAATATCATTATCAGAAGCCGATTTAAATGTATCATACCGTATCACAAAATTTCTCTAAGATGTTCCCGCTAGCATTGAATTCCTTCCGTTACTTCCTAACATCAACAAATTATTGCCTATTAAGTTTTACGTCACTGATGATATTTTATTACTTGTAACATATAATCCAGTATATGTACATTTGATTTAAGAAATAAGTATTTTACAAAACGACTTACACAGGAATACAGACACGTATATATATATATATATATATATATATATATATATATATATATATATATATATATATATAAAGGAATGGTGGATGGGTTTAGGATCCGACGATATGCTGTAGATAGAAGGAAAGTGGTCAAGAAATGAACAACTCAAACCAAGGCACAGGGTGAAACAGTTTCGTCCGTGTTCACAGACGACTTCAGTCATTGTAACTTTATTAAAGCAAAGCATACGTTTAAGTACAAGTGGCAGCGGTGGCGCCGGGGAGGTCAAGGGGGTGAGTGTGTAGTTATGTGAGATAAGGAGGAACACATATGATAGAACACAAACACTCTCTCAATTTCACCCAGGCAAAACTCATCAAATCCATACACAGAAAAAATTTAAGACGACTATGCGAAGCTGCTCTAATACCTCATATAAAAACTATTAACACTAGAAAAGGCTTCTTGAACCTTGACAGATCAATAGCTCAATCAATAATCCGTGAGAACAATTTTTCTCTCCATGAAAATGGATAACAAATGACAATCAACAAACACTACAATCTCTTACATTTCCCAACTAATATAAACATAATTTAGCTACACATCAACATATACTCACATGAATTAATATATGCCTACACCCGGACAAAACCTACCACACCAATTGACCCATCAACCACTGTCACCGCTCCCGCACTTCAAACAAATATCACCACCCCTCCACACAACTGACCCAGCGACCCCATTGTACCCAAAATTCCCCGTTCCTCCTCATCTCACATCACTACACACTCACCCCTTGACCTCCCCGGCGCCACCTCCGCCACCTGTACTTAAACGTATGCTTTGCTTTAATAAAGTTACAATGACTGAAGTCGTCTGTGAACACGGACGAAACTGTTTCACCCTGTGACTTGTTTTGAGTTGTTCATTTCTTGACCACTTTCCTTCTATCTACAGCATATATATATATGGTGATTGCCGCTTCTTGACAGAATAAGGCCATTTCTACAAGTAGTTCAGTTGAGAGCAGTTGTGAGTGCGCAGATGGCCCACGGGTCCAGCTTTTTTTTTTTTTTTTTTTTAATTATGTACCCTGTCACACATGTGAGACCCTCGACATACAGGCCCTGCCACACAGGTCAGAGTTCAATGTAGGAAATGTTTGCATGGTGTCCGTCATGTGTTGCTTCAGAATGGAGGGCTCTAGTCAACTTACCTCATACTTCTTACAGCTATCATCAGCCTGTCTTTCCATGAGGATGTGTATCCAGCCCACCCCCTTCTGTCAATTGGTCCTTATAGCTGAAACTGATTTCTGCAAGGGCATCGATGTCGGCCCCATATCGAAATGCTCCCCTGTCACAATACTAGTATGTAGTTTCCCAATCTCTCAAGATCGGGAGGTGTCCAGACATTCCAGGAGGCTATTGTTAGCGTTGTTTTGTGTTGTAGTGTTTTGTTTTCAGCCCAGCTAATGTGGACATCCGTCGAAGCGATGGTTTCTGTCCAGCTTGATAGCTGATCCGGCATTTGTTTAGGTTATCTTTTCTAGACACTCCTCAAATGGCTGGGTGAACAGTGTTAACCAAGGGGCTGTTATTCACCCGCAACCTCGCCGAGGCATGTTGCTAACCCGTCAGGCCTACACAACTCACCGTTCCTCCATAGCTCTGAGACTTGTAGAAATATCTGCACGTGTTTTGTTTTACATGTTGTGCGCTTGTGCGACACGCACCGCATGCTCTCCTTCCCCAAAGTCAAGTATCAGTGACAAGCCGAGGCATGATGACTGAGAGACTTTGGGGAACGCAGGTGGATAATCTGACGAGATCTACGGGTCCACCACACCGGGGAAAAAAAAAAAAAAAAAAAAGGTCGGATGTGAGCACGCCGAGTGTCCGATTCAAGTTTCTTTCTTTCCTGTCACACATGAACCTCTTTCTAGGTTTCCAATCGCATGCGACCGTATGTGATCGAGAATCCCAGCCCTCGACAGGCAGGCCCTGCCACACAGGTCAAACATGTGGTCAGTCCCAGATGTAAGAGACGTTTCCATGCTGTGTCATGTGCCGCATACGCAGAGGCCACTTTAGGATGGGGTGCTCGAGCTGCCTTACCTCAGTTCCATACAGCTACCATGAGGCTGCTTATACAAAAGAATGTGTACCCGGACCCCACCTCTGTCAATTGGTCCTCCTCGCTGAAGCGAACTTCCGCAGGCTCAAGATGTCTGCCCCATATCAAGGGTTCTTTGCCACAGCTCCAGTTCATTGTCCAGGGCCCCGGGAGATTGTAGCCCAGGTTTGTTGTAATGTTTTCTTGCTTTCATTCTATTAATGTGAACAGCCACCAGCCGCAGGCTACCGACCAGCTTGATATTTGCTCCTTCCCAGATATCTGGGTGGGCAGTCCTACCCAGGGGCTACTCAGTCACTCACGGATGTAGAAATATCTGCACATGGTGACATGTTGTGCGCTTGTGCAACACGCTCAACATGCTCTCCTTCCCCGAATACTGGAATCAGTGACAAGCCGAGGCAAGATGACTGAAAGTATTTGGGGAGCGCAGGTGGATGATCTCTCGAGATCTACGGGTCCACCACACCGTGAAAAAAAAAAAAAAAAAAAAAAGTTTTTCCTAAGTTTTAACTTAGTTTAAGTCCACAGGTACAATTTTCTATTAGAAAATTGAGAGCTTATGAAATGGATGCAAATATTTTACAAACAAAAATACACCGGCATTTAAGAAAATAAATTTTTACACTTAGCTTTCGTCAAAGAGCTGGCTATGGCATGACTTTGTGTCACTATAACTTTTGGCTGACTAACTTTCAACAACCAATGCTTAAATAGTGAGGAAGTGGGGGTACTGATTTAGGTTTTGGCCATTTTAACTTATTTGAGAGTGAGAGAGGGGTGAAATTGATTTTTTTTAAAATATATCCCTGTAAAAACGGAATAAGTTAGGTACAAAATAATTAAATATCATTAATTTTACAACAAACAAGAATACACCATTTAAGAAAATAAATTTTTACACTTAGCTTTCGTCAAAGAGCTGGCTATGGCATGACTTTGTGTCACTATAACTTTTGGCTGACTAACTTTCAACAACCAATGCTTAAATAGTGAGGAAGTGGGGGTACTGATTTAGGTTTTGGCCATTTTAACTTATTTGAGAGAGAGAGGGGTGAAATTGATTTTTTTTAAATATATCCCTGTAAAAACGGAATAAGTTAGGTACAAAATAATTAAATATCATTAATTTTACAACAAACAAGAATACACCATTTAAGAAAATAAATTTTTACACTTAGCTTTCGTCAAAGAGCTGGCTATGGCATGACTTTGTGTCACTATAACTTTTGGCTGACTAACTTTCAACAACCAATGCTTAAATAGTGAGGAAGTGGGGGTACTGATTTAGGTTTTGGCCATTTTAACTTATTTGAGAGTGAGAGAGGGGTGAAATTGATTTTTTTAAAAATATATCCCTGTAAAAACGGAATAAGTTAGGTACAAAATAATTAAATATCATTAATTTTACAACAAACAAGAATACACCATTTAAGAAAATAAATTTTTACACTTAGCTTTCGTCAAAGAGCTGGCTATGGCATGACTGTGTCACTATAACTTTGGCTGACTAACTTTCAACAACCAATGCTTAAATAGTGAGGAAGTGGGGGTACTGATTTAGGTTTTGGCCATTTTAACTTATTTGAGAGTGAGAGAGGGGTGAAATTGATTTTTTTTTAAAAATATATCCCTGTAAAAACGGAATAAGTTAGGTACAAAATAATTAAATATCATTAATTTTACAACAAACAAGAATACACCATTTAAGAAAATAAATTTTTACACTTAGCTTTCGTCAAAGAGCTGGCTATGGCATGACTGTGTCACTATAACTTTGGCTGACTAACTTTCAACAACCAATGCTTAAATAGTGAGGAAGTGGGGGTACTGATTTAGGTTTTGGCCATTTTAACTTATTTGAGAGAGAGAGGGGTGAAATTGATTTTTTTTTTTAAATATATCCCTGTAAAAACGGAATAAGTTAGGTACAAAATAATTAAATATCATTAATTTTACAACAAACAAGAATACACCATTTAAGAAAATAAATTTTTACACTTAGCTTTCGTCAAAGAGCTGGCTATGGCATGACTGTGTCACTATAACTTTGGCTGACTAACTTTCAACAACCAATGCTTAAATAGTGAGGAAGTGGGGGTACTGATTTAGGTTTTGGCCATTTTAACTTATTTGAGAGTGAGAGAGGGGTGAAATTGATTTTTTTTTAAAAATATATCCCTGTAAAAACGGAATAAGTTAGGTACAAAATAATTAAATATCATTAATTTTACAAACAAACAAGAATACACCATTTAAGAAAATAATTTTTACACTTAGCTTTCGTCAAAGCTGGCTATGGCATGACTTTGTGTCACTATACTTTTGGCTGACTAACTTTCAACAACAATGCCTATATA
>CM042144.1:96847861-96879226 GCA_023376005.1 Doryteuthis pealeii
CACCACTGCATATTCACTTGCAAATGCTTTTTCAAATCCACTTTAATCCTGCTGAATTCTGCATCAAAAACTTGTAGTGTGGGACAAATAAATAAATTCCCAACGGCATAATACTGTTACAATAATTATTAGATTCTTAATATTTAGTGTACAAGTAGTGTAGAACCAAAGATGACTGTTATAATTTACAGCCCCGGCCTTGAAGGATGAGTGACAAGGTTTGACCTCATCCTGATGCTTTCCGGTGGATACCGGAAAATCGGGGAGGAGACCCTCTTGCCGTTTAGATTAGAAAGAGATTTTTAGTCAGTCGGCCAAAAACACGACGGTGGTAAGAATCAAGCGTTATACACGCTCGACTCAATCTGTCCAGGTAGTTTTGTGGCGGGATTTCGAAGAATAAAATATGATCTAAGTAACTCGGAAGTATCTTGTGTTATCATAATCTAAAAAACTACCAATGACACGGGGCTTCTGAAAAGAGAAAACCCCAATGAGACCAGACGATGAAGTCCTAGAAGAAGTTCCAGACGCCAGAAGAATGTTATAAGAAGACATAAAGATTGAAAGACGTCAGAAAGAAGAATAGAAGTAAGTAATGAAAAGTGTATACAACAATTACATGTATGTACGGTGAGATTTTCTGTCCTTCATTTATATAGAATACAATAGGTGTCTAGTCTTACGCGAGAAAAGAAAAAAAATGCCTACGCTTGATGCATTGTGTAATTTTAGTGTAATTCAAAATCATAATTGAACATACAACCGACAAGGTTAATAGACAAAACATTTAATTACATACAGCAACATTGATATGACGAATACAAAAGAATAGAAGATAGAATGGTACAAAACAACATACATAAAGTCACGACAAGATAATACAAACGTACACATAATATGAAGGTACAACATGAACTAAGAATAGTACGATGCGTACAAATCACTTACAGTAATGTAAGGAGGCCAAAGCCCCACAAGAAAGGGTAGTCATAAGACACCTCATTCGCGTCTCGTAGGCGAGCAGCAGAGCAAAGAGCAAGAAGAAATTCAAAACAGCCGCTTAAATACACGAGGCCCCTAGGTGGGAACCAGCGACATAAAAGAAAAAAAAAAAAAAAAAAAAAAAAAAAAAAAGGCAGACAACTCCCCAGTCAAATACGAAAAATAACCTCCACAGTAGGGTAACGCGTTTTTTCCTTTGTATGACACTCTAAAGGAAACGAAAAGCTTGAAAAACCAGCAGTGCCGGCCTTAAAAATTTAGTATTTTGTTAATCTGCTCGTGCTAGAGAGGTTGCGGTATGTACATACTTGAGCGCTTGTTCTTTTTTTTTTTTTTATAATCAAAGATAATCTCATCGGTGTATAATACATACACAATTTTCCCTGTGAAATTTACCCCCTATATCACCAAGAAACATTACAAAAACTCCTTCTTTTTTTTCAAATTTCGCTTCCGGAAATAGTGAAAATTATAAACGAAAAACAATGTTTACATTTTTGCACCGTTTAAAACAATTGAAATTTAACGTGCCAAAACAATTATGATTAGAGGCTTTTTGAAAGATTCTATGAAAAATCAATTAAGGTTCGATTTTTTACGAAAATTTTCATAATTACTTACCTTTTAATGACTATTATGCCTGAAATATTTTTTTCCTAAAATATATTAGGGGAATTATTTTTTACGAGGTCTAAGCCCCCTATGATATTTTATAAAATATGAAAAAAATGAACCGACAAAATCAATTTTTAGTGTTTCTATAAAGATAAGAGTCTGAATAATTATATCAGAAGATTTTTATAAGTTCAATGCCAGAGTTATTTAGTAAAAAGACCATAAATATAGAAATTCAGCTAGAAAAATTCAATAAGGAAACCTTACATGTTGTGTAAAAAAAAGGACTGTTTTACTTATTTTAAGATAAAGTGAGTATTTGTCCCAAATCGGATATTTGACCTTTAATTAACGTTTTTCTTTGTAATAACTCTTTATGTTGGTAATTTCTTTTTAAAAAAGTTTTAAATATTTACGTTTCTTCCTCCTTGGATACGTGGCGATATTTCGGTACCTAGTGTATAATGTTTAGTAGTTCGTCTCGGAAATACGTGATATAAAATTGTGATTTCGATCTTTTAAAGATGCTCTATTCTCGTGTGTTTGAGCAAAGTCATGATTTGCCTATATATTAAATATGAAAATAGATGGAAATTAATCCGACAGTAGAAATTTAACATATGAAAACACAATGATGTTTGTTATGTAATAGCGACAGTACTGTTTCGACCAAATCGAATAAGTTGGTCTTACATCAAAGAGCACATAGATGGAAGAGGAAAGATATCGTTTAAAAAAGACTGTCCGGATTAATTTCCATTATTTTTCATATTTTGTCAAAGAAAAAACATTATATCTGACTTTACACTTGAAGACTTTTCATTATAACTACGGATTATCAACGCACAAAAATTTTGGAAATCTAAACTCTTTTTCAAATTACCATGTGACTTGTATATTTTAACAGGCTGAAAAATATATACGATACTATTGTTGATACCCACTTTAATTTTATAAACTTTTACAACAAACTCTTTTGAGTTTTTCTATAAACTATAATGCTTCTGATTTTTTAAAATTTAAAAATAAAATTATTTATTTTTAAAACAGAACATGCATTTTTCAAAAAACTTCAGCGCGTTGAACTCAGCGTTCGTTTCTGTAAAACAGTCTTTTTTTTAAACGGATATCTTCTCTTCCCATCTATGTCGCTCTTGTGGGAAAGACCAACTTATCATGTGGTCGAAACAGTACTGTCAGTAAATTATGTAGTATTGCTTGTTTTTTTTATTTTCTTTTTCTCGTTCGTTTTATAATTCTTTCTTTCTTGCATTCTTTCTTTCTTTCTTCTCCTTTAACGGTCACAAGTATATTAATCACAAGTATATTATTTCGGCTGCCTTAGCTACGAAACTTGTGTTATCATCATAGTTGGCAGCTATGAGGCAGGGTGATCGCACGTGCATACACGTTTGTATGACGAAAAATCTCAACATGATTATAAATGACGTATTTAACGTTCCCTACTCCTTTCCTTCTCTTCATTTACTTCTTTGCTTCCTCATCCTCCTCTGAATAGTCTATTGCGATAAGGCTATACGAAATTTTTGTAATTTAATGAATTGTCTTTACTTTTTAAACGAAATCATAATATGATCATCAGATTACGCTGACTCTCACTCACTCACTCTCTCTCCCACTCTCTTTCTCTCCTTCCCTCTCTCTCCTCTCTCTCTCTCTCTCTCAAACACACACACACACACATACTCTCTCTCTATCTCTATCTCTCTCTCTATCTATTCTACCGCGTGTGTAACCTGTCCCTATTGTCATTACTCCTGGCAGGTCTGCTGATGCAGCATCCAGGATCCGTACAGAGCTAATTGATGTATTTATTCCTGATCGGCCAATACTGTATGACACGATATTAGTGCTTCTCCGAACATAAACTCATTTATTTGTCTCTATGCAAATTGTAATTGTTTATATTCTACAGAATTCTGATTTAATTTGTTTGCCATTAGTGTTTGTGGAATTGCGTTTATTACCGTAGATATCGTAATATTTTACGAGAGCAAAATATACAGACCCTGTTATGAACAAAAACAGTTAGACATAAAGAAATAACAAAGGAAAATATAATTGTATATAGAAGGGTTTGTTGGCGAGAGAAACCGCGAACTTAAGTTCGAAGCGTGCACAACCTGTGTTTGCGCATGCAGAATGAGATCAGAGGCGAGTGGGGAGATATGAACTCGCATTCTTCCTTGATCGTGAGTCGTTGGCCTGACGCATGGGAATTGCATAGACTATCCAGAGTGGCCCGGATGAGAAGGATTGGACGCGTGCTGATTAGTGTCGCACGTGCTTCACGGGCAGGTCAGAGTAGGAACCCGGATGAACACTGCAATTGTGTATTTATTGACTAAGCCCTCACAAACCGGGGAGAAGCTTGCAGTGGCATTTTGGCTGGACACCGTGTGGACGAGAACAAGATCTTTTTGATAGTGTCTTGTGAGAAGAGTGCAGCATTGTGGGAGAGTAAAATCGTCGACTTTAAATGTGCCCCTCCCCCCAGAGAACATTCATTAGAGTTTTTTAATGTGCTTGAAGCCATTGTTTTATATGTTGTTGATTGGTTTGAAGGCTATCACAATGCAAGTCGTAAAAGAAAAAAGAAGGTAACTATGTTTGTTGTGTTTAACCTCCCATTTATTCTTATATTTCAATAAAATCTCAACCACAGAGATCTCCAGATCTTGAATTGTTGCTAGTGACTGTCCATTTATTCTGTCTCATATTTTACAAACTCGTCTCTCTCTCCTTGTGTGTGTGCGTCTGTCTTGTGTGTGTGTGTGTGTGTGTGTGTTGTGCTGGTGCGCAAGGTTTGTTTAGTTTTTATTTTATAATTCCAAATCTTGGCTCGCCCTGAGAGCATAATTTTATCTTATTTTATTTTTTATCTTATTTATTTATTTATTTGTTCTTTTTGTGTGGTGGGGGGGGTGTATTTACCCATCCCTCGTTTGAGGGCATTATTTCACACAAGCTTCAATTTTAAACTGTGTTAAGGCTTTTTTGAATTATGTTTACTAGATGTTGCCAAACAAAGATCAAATAGCATTTCCTACTATTTACTTTGGGGAGAACATACAGATTCATCCTTTCAAATAGCATTAGCATGAAGAGAGACGCAAACTGATCTTCCAGGATTTGATCGCTACGATATGACGAAAGGTGAGAAATGTTATAAATATATATATATATATAATATAGGAGAGAGAGAGAGAGAGAAGAGAGAGAAGAGAGAGTTATTTAAATTGGTAGTAGCGTGATAAGCACCATGTTTAAACATGAAATGTTTTGGAAGGAGAATACGCATTGATAACTAAACATACATATAGTCACGCACACAGAATAGAACTGAAATCGAATGAAGCTTTTCCTTTTTTTAATATTACTTTTGACCTTTTATCAATTATGTTGATTTTCCTTCGTATAAAGGCGTAACGAGTAGTGAAAAAAGTGTGTGTTGCTATCATGGTATAGAATAGTCAGCCTATTCAAAATAGTCAGGTATAAAAAAAATAGAGCGAGAAAAAAAACAAAAAACAAGAAAAAAACAAAACAAGATGAAATGTTGAAAAGACATTAGATTAAGTTGCAGATATTGAAAATCTTGGACGAATAAATAAATGAAGAAAGAAAGAAGAAAGAAAGAAAAAAAAAGAAAGAATAAAATGAATGAGATTGAATAACCGAAAATAGAGATCTCAGGAAAGATGAAGAAATTTTTTTTTCAGTAAGTTTTCAGGACCTCTTCAAATATTTCTTTTTTTTTTCACAAAATTGAAATTGAATTACTAAGGGTTAATAAAAAATATCTTGAGAAAACAAACTTGCACTTATTTTTAAAATGATACTTTTTTCCATTGTAGACAAAATGTTAATTTCTGTAAATCCAGTACTTTACTTCAATACAAGTAATGGGAGGATTTAATTGATCTTTTCTTATTCTATGTAGATCAGAAAGTTGGGGTGAACTCTACATTGTGAAATAATCATTGGATTCTTATTTCGGCTGTACTTGCACAAAGGTGTCAAAATTAGGGTGACCAGAAAAAACAGAAACCCAAATTATTTATTTTATTTCTTTAAAATTAACCTTAAACCCCAACCCTAAACCACCCCTAGTTAAAATATTTGCGGTGAAATGAAAAGATAATTAAAAAAGGAAGAAAAATGGAAATATAAGAAAAGAAAGCGGAAATAAAAAAGGAAAAATATTTAAAAGAAAATTGATAAAAATAACTGAGATAATGTGTTACATAATCTATGGGTATAGTACAGAAAGCCCGCAAATTACGTGAAGTCAACCTGTTTTGGTCCCAGTTCAGTTGGACGTCGGCAGAGAAAATGTCCGCCTTAAACTGGAACTCACACTGCATACGCGCGATATGTTAGTCAAAGTTACATGAATGTTATAGTTAAGGAAATAAAAAGCTTAAGAAATTATCACGGTCTTGTGATTAATGAATGTTTTGGTAACAAGACTAGAAGAATGAGTTAAGTGCGACCGACCAAGAAGTCCAAGACGCTACAAGAGGACGCTACAGAAGACCTAAAGATAGAAGATGAACAGAAAGAAAATAGAAGATATAAAGAAGAAGGGTATACAACAAATGCATTGAGGAGAAGCAATAAAAAAAACCCGAAATAAACAAAAAGAAAAGTGAAAAAGAACAAAGGAAACGGGAAAGCATGAATAGAAAATAAAAAAAGCAAGAATGCAAAAAACAAGAACGAAAGAGAGACGAGAAGTGACAAAGAATATAGACTCTAATCTTTCCGAAATGGGTACCATTCTCATATTAGTTTAGTCTGAGTGTTAAAATCAAAAGATTAAATAATTAGGGAAAAGAACTCTGAAATACGTATGAGTGTAAATTGAACATTTTATTTTCTGCTTTTTTTTTTTATCAAGTAGGAATGCAAATGCTATTCGCAAGGTAAGATTTTAACAAGCCAGGCTTACATATAATGAATTATTTATCATCGGAAGCTATACATTTATGCCCCTGTGCCAAACTAAGTTAGGATTATTAAATTACAACTAAGAGTCAAGACGAGCAGTTGTGAGTCCCAGCTTATTGATGAAGCGTGTATAATTGTAAAAGAATAACACTGCTTGCTTGTACAGCAGTGTAAAAAGAACCCATTCATGCCTCGCCTACTGTATCGAACTCCTGTCCTTCGGTACAGGAAAAATCACGACTTCTGTGTGGCATGTATGCGTGGTTTGATTCAGGTAGATTTGGATACACGAAAGTTTGGAGCTTGATGTCAATACAGAGAGGTCATAATCTTTTCTCTTAGGAAACATATCCTCTAGTATTCTAACCCTATTTCTACATTGCGAGTTTTTGTGATTTCGGTAACTTTTAAAAATGCTGTCTTGAGTCCAAGGTACTAGCTTATGGCCTAATATGTTACCTCTCGGCCTACAGAATGACCATCCTGTCTGCTGAGACAGTAGAATACCCATGACTGATCTTCTTCAGAAGAGTAAAACCCAATGGGACCACCTGTTAGCCGTGAGTGATGCTTAAGGAAGAATTGTAATGGCTGGGCAGTCCATGACATGCAACTCCACTTTGCTTGAGCTAGGCGGGCCCATCCCATCCACATCATGTAATAATTGTCCACCCCTATTGCTCATATGACAACCCAACTTTTTATATATATTGTGCTAGAAGGCGGTGGGTGAGGGTCTTAGTAACCTGGGTAAGACGTTAAACAGCATTAGTGGATGTTCCAATTCTGAAGAATCTGGGGAGTATGGACTTCACTTTACTCCCAAATCAACCCTGGCCCGTAGTGATACTGCCTCTTAGAGAGTCTCAGCCATGTGTCAAATAGACAAACAAGTTTAACATTTGAGTGTAAAAAAAAGCTGAACCCCCAACAAGAAGATAAATTAAAACGCCTTCAGCATAGATAAATCCAAGGGCTGACATGCCATATTTTTTTAAAGATTTATGACATCAGTGTCAAACAATAGAAATAGCATGTAGGAAAAACCTTAAGTACTAAAACCCACGCACGAAATGTAAATGGGATGTAGCATTTATTGTTCAAAGAACTGATTCCCAAATGGCCAAAATCGAATATTACCCACTCCGCTAACATCAAGTAACAGACAACCGAGACTTTTATTTGATTATTATAATTATAGTTTTATTATAAATATATATATAATATATATATATATAATATATATTATTATTATATATATATATTATTATTATTATATTATTACAAATATTTTACAGATGCGGCGCCTTTCAATAACAACAAAGACAACGGATCCGTTCAAACAGGAGCGACATTTCATTGAGGAAGGAATCTAACGATCCCGAGAATTTATGATAAATAAATAAAAAGTAAATCCAGTACACCACAACATCGAGATTCCTTCATTTATTGTTTAATGTTTTCATAATAACGCCCAACTTCAACATAAAAGACACACACAGACAGACACACACACACACACACACACAAATATATATATAGTAAAGTAAAGTCGAGGCGGCCTAGAGTCGTATCAGCCAATCAGCGAGGGAGTCATCCCCTTTCCAATAAGCGTAGACAAGGAGATGTTTTGGCGTCTGAGGTGGGAGCGCCACACCTACCATCAGCTCCTATTTACCGCACAGATCCCTGTGTTACTCATACGCTGAGTTGGCGAGGGCCGACCATCGAACTAGGAACTTTGTGGTTTCTAGCCGAACGCTCTACCGACTGAGCTAACCCGATATATATTAATGATAAATGATAAACTTTTAATTCGTTTACTTCCATTTCATAAAATAGTTTTTTTTTTCTTCTTTCGTCCGTTTGTTTTCAACGTCAACGTTCAGAAATCCATATAGGTCAGCTTAGGATAGAACTGATCTTTCGCACCTTCTACATGGTCGATATGTCGGCGACTAAACTGACACCCTCATTAGGCCACAGCTCGAATTGTTTGGTGAGTTGGGTGTGCGACACCAGCATCATCAAAACAAAATATGTAAAAAGGGGCGGATGAGATCCAGGGGAGCAATAGCTAGTCTCCAGTAAAAACCATGTTTTTGGCTCATGTCTGCTGTGCTGCAGTGATAATAATTTATTACAATGATCCAAATTTATTTTTTCCTTTAGTTTATTTATCATATTTTCTATATTTATAAACACGGATTTTTCAACGAATTGGGATGCCTAATTTAAATTGAATGGATCAGTGAATTTAATTACATACGGGCGTTTGAATCTAGTGAGTTGTTAAATGTCTCTTTTAATCTCTCTTTCTTTTACTTCTAGATAAAGTAACATATTTAACGAATGTATAATCAAGAAAGGGTATAATCAAGAGAGACATAGAGGGAAAAAGAGAAGTTATGACAGGATTTGTCAATTTGTGACTTAATTACAAATTTACGACTAATTAGAACCAATTAAAATATGGAATTTATTCAAACTTACATAATACTAAAACTATGGAATAATTTAGTATAACTTTCATGTTCTTTAAACTAACCAGAAAAAACCCTCTAGACTTTAAACGGTGATTAATTTCAGCTTTAGTATATATATATATATATATATATTATATATAAATAGATATATATATATATATATATATATATATAAATAATCAAAGTCTATCAGATGGATGGATGATACCGAACCTCTGATTGCTTCAAGATTTTGGATAATAATACGATGGTAAAAGATGTTAATAATTTTGTTGTCCCTTTGTTATTCGTACTGTGAAATGAAAAAACAATGCTTCGGGTGTCATCTTTTCCTATATACAAATAAACTTATATACTTATATGCAAGTTGTTTTTCGATTAGACTGTGAAATTTAGTATGAAGTACTCGGCTTATATGTAAAATACCAGAGAAAAAAAAAAAAAAAAAAAGATAAACATCCTCAATATCAAAACAGTCGTGTATAAATAAAATGAGTACTATAGTGTAATGTATTGAATAAGATAAAAATGACATATATTTCAGTGAAAATATCATAACGCTTCGGATTTATTTTCAATTCAAGTAAAATTCGTGTCAATTTAGCGAAACTGAGCCATCGATATTTAGAAGGATTTTGTCACGATCTAGCTTCAAGCTAATTTCATGAAAGTGCATCTATTAACAGTAATTGACTTTTTTTTTCGGCACGATTTTGTTTTCAGGCGGAGTCTTGGAAAGTGTCAACCACTTTTCGTTGAGGCGAAAATATAATCTTACTTATATTTCCAGTAAAAGAAATGTTTCTATAGCTACTAGTGGGAAAGTATTTCTTTAACTTCCACAATCAAAGTACTCACACAACCATACATGCCTATACAAATATATATATATATATATATTATAATATTATATATATATTATATATATTATAGTCTTCGTTATGTAGCACGCTCTCTATTTAAAAAGCGGATAATTTATTTCTGAATCATTTATTTTAGATCCTTATAGGGCCATTGAATTTTGAAAAATAAATCAATATGACAATAAATCTACAACACTGATTTAATTGTCATATATTAAGGAATATTTAAAAGAATGAGAAGAATATATATATATGGGATAGGATGGATGTAGTAGAATCCGACAGTATGAGGTAGGTAGAAGGATGGTAAACAAGAATAAAAAACTCAAAACAAAACTAAGAGTTGAAACGTTTCGTCCGAATTTATACGGACACCCTCAGTCAATTATTTTATTGAAAGCAAAATTTCGTTCGAGTATAAGTGAAATTGGTGAGGGGGTGAGTAGCGGAAATGAAAGGGGAGGTTAGGGCAGACATGAATGAAGTGAGGTAGTATACAGGAAGTGGAAGAGGATGGGAGTGGATGGGCACAGGGGTGGTTAAGGGAGGGGTAAGTTCTGGTATATAATATAGATGAGAGAGAAGACAGTGAGACAGAGAGACAGAGAGAGAGAGAGGAGAGAGAGAGAGAGTAGACAGAGAGAGACAGATTGTCGTCTCAGATACACAGTAACAGCCCGGAATTCATCAACATATACGAACAAACATCAACACATCAATTCGTAGTTATGTATGTTGAATGAGAAATGAGATTAATTCCTTTTATCGCTAGTTAAGAGACAGGATTCCGAAATATAGCAACAAAACTTATTTAAATGTTTTTCTTATATATATAAGTGTTTTTGGCAGCATTTTTCTTTTAACAAGTTTTGTTGAACGTACAGACAAGTTCTTGTCGGACAAGTTTTTGGGTTGATCTTTCTAATTTTCACTATACCCCTCCCCTTCCCACAAACTTGTGACCCCCCCAAAAAAAATCACTACTGCAAGCTCGCTCGAACCACTACCATTCCTACAGCCTCCCACTAACAATTGTTATTACCTCCCACATTCAATTCCTTGCTACTACTCTTCTCGTAAAAACGAGTTCACTAAACCATACCATTGTTTCCTACCTGATGATGGCAACTGTATTGCCGAAAGCGGTTTTGAAACCTTTGGTGGACTTTTACACCAGTTACATCCCGACACCAAAAAAATGGCCCGAAAATTAAAAAGGATCAACAAAAACTAATATATAATATATATATATATATATATATATATATATATATTATATATATAAAATGCCTATTACTGTCTGTTTATATCTATTTACTTGTTCAAATTCCTATATAAAACTACTCTAAAATCCTGTCAACACTACAGAGATGTCAGAGAGATTTTGTAAGAGCTCGACAGAAAGAAATGGCAAATTAGTTACTTCACAACAATTTAGCTTACATTTGACACGAGTGTGTATATGTGCATTGTAGAAAGTGCCATGCTGAGAAATCTTCTATTTTATGTCAATTCTAAGTTAATGGTTACTACAAGCGACTTGCAGTTTGTCTTACAGAAAATCAAGCGCAACAACTGTTAGCAAGATGGATAGTATCCTGACTTTTGTGAGCTAGAAACTACTATGTTAGAAATAGGAGAAGAAGGAAATAAGTGAGAGTGGATAAAGGTTTAAAAAATAGTGATGAGCCAAAAACGGATGAACGATGGTTTGACCGTACGTGAACCCGAATGAGAATTGAGTGTTGACCGGAAGTCACTGGTGACGTGGAATGCGAGAAAGGACTAGTTCTTTTTGCTTTCGGACGCTAGGGACGGACGGCCCTTTGGTGCCTGATTGGGGTCATAGTAATCAAGTAGTGTTTCTCTCTCTCTTTCTCTCTGCCTTTACTCCTCTCCGATGCAGACACACGAGGCGAGCACGAAATAAAGGCTAGCGTTGTGACTACATATTTCTCGCGTTGTAATTTTTATCAACAAAAATACATTTTTAGTACCGTGAATATATCGGCCGCACCACCACCGCCCTTATGTATATCGCTTTGGGTACTGTGACCATATATACGACAACGTTACAGATATTGTTTTAGTGCCCGGAAAAGAGACAACGCGTACACAACACATTCAAGTTTAGTTTCAAGCAAAAATTTGTGTTTTTTATTTTGTGAATACATTCATTAAAATAAAACTTGTTGAACGAGTTTATTACTAATATAGGTAAATTCTAATATCACATCAAAGTTTAGTTATTGGCTGAATGAAAAAAATTCAATTCCCTCAGTATAATGCGACCAACATTTTATTAGCTGAAACTAATAAGAAATTTTTAATTCCATTCACCTCCAGTAAATTAATTGAATATTGGAAATTAAGATTTTTTCACTGGAGACTTTTGATGAAAGGGCTCATTGCTCAAAACTTTTCGTTTTCCAAGATATATTTTTTTTTACTAAAATAAAAAGAATATATTTTAAATGAAATATTAATCATATGATAACACCCACCACACAAATACTTTTACTACGGAAAACCAAACTTAGCAAATGGAGAAACGGGAATCTGTTTTTCATAGATTTAACATTTTAGCAATTGTACATCAAATTTTAATTTTCCATGTTTGCATTGTTTTATTATTTTATATTTATAATTTTTATTCTCATTATTAAATAATCATTTTTACAGCCATCTCCTAACATGTTATAAGGTATATTTTAGAATTCATCATTTATGAAATAACTTGTTCAAATATAATCTAAATTATTCATATCATGAAAAAATATTTATGGGCGCTTTTGACGATGTCCAAATGATCCGCATCTTTTCTTGAGAGCCAGAACATAATTCATTCATAAATGGTCTGTACGTTTTGAACGGTTCGTATGGAATGACACATCGTTTGTGGCCATCATGCGCAATGAGACATTTTGTTTGGTGTACGATATCTGTCAACTTTAATTTTTATAATCCGGCGATGTCTTTCCTCCTGGTTATAAAGGGATTCATAAATGCAAACGAACAAAATACGCACTGTGGCGCCCTATGCTTCAATTTTCCTCTCAGTTTGTGATCCTTGATTTAGATCAACGGATGCTGTAGCCGCTGTATTTGGTAATTAGTAGGTTTTCTTGGATCATATAGTATAGATAGTAAGACAATGTCCCTAGTCTTACCTATTATCAAATGTCAAAATTCATACCCCACACTATGAACTTGTTTATACTACATTTCTCATAATATAAACCCGTAAGATCAAGCAGTAATTAACTAACAACACGCGTTTTTTCGCTGGCCGGGAAAGGAGACGCAGCCCATAGACACCAGTTTTTGAGTAATTCGATCAGTAAAAAGTCTATAGACTTAGAAACAGTACATAGGCACAAATAGTTCAATTCAAGGAGCAGATGATGTACATAGACAATGTACTCGGTTTATAGAACATTAGCGCGTGGTGTAATGGTTAAAGTTCATAGGAAATTAACTTGTCACCCCGAGTTCAAATCCTGGACTCGGTAACTGCATTTTCACTTAGCGCTAATACCCTTGGGAAAGGTATGAATCCATTCTCACTCCAGCAATGGGTAAATAGTAGGCAGACCGGCTCTTTAACCTTGGTATAGGCAAACCAGTCCAGAAGAAGGAAAACTCTGAATTCAAACCTGTTGAATCCGCTTAAGAAATTGACCTTGTGTCACATCCTGCACGTGCGGACGGGGTTGGTAAATATATAACATTAGATATACATAGTATGCTATATCAATTCGTATTAGCAGATGCAGTATAAATAGTCACTGGTAAATTCGTGAGAATCTGCAGTACAAGCGCAACAGAAGATGTATTTTAATAGTATCAACTCTGCGTACGCAATGATAGCTTCACTTATTGCAATGGTTGCCTATATATAGGCACTACTAAAACAACTCTAAAGAGATGACTCATATCCCTGAGTGAACTTTGTTTACATAGACATTGCGAAATGAATTCTTCATCTCCGTATATAGGCACTTTAGATCAATTCTAATATTAGAATGATTTACATAGCACTGATAGTACAATCCTAAGAGCAGATGGGTATATTTGATACAGGCATCCCTTGAATATTCATCTGAGTTCAAATAAAACATGGGGCTTTTAACTTTATTCTAAAGACATACTCTTTACTCACTGTGTAGACTGCTGATATGAGTAGTTGTGGTGAAAATAATGTAAAATGAAAAGCAAAAACAATTACTTAGAAGACATTAATTGTTTTCTAAGAATCATTAGAAAAAAATTAAATGTCTTTCGTAATTGTTTTTGCTTTTCATTTTACATATATTTTCACCACAACTACTCATACGCCAGTCTACATGTGAGTAAGAGTAGTCTTAGAAACCCCTAACTCTGGTAGATTCGCCCCTCCCTTTCTCCAGACCACAGAGAAATGTTGGTTTTTATTTTAATAAAACAAAACAAAAGTATCTTACGGCATGATTTCAATTTTAGTTGAGCGTAAATTTTACGAAATTGAATCATGCTTAAAATAATTTTTTTAAATTCTTTATTATTAATTTATTAATAACATATGTTATAACAATTATAAAAGTTCTATGTATTTAATACGTACTATTGCTTTGATTAATTATTTAGTGTAATAATACTGAATTATATAATACGTAACTGGTACTGATGTTTCCAAAGATATCAATGTTCTATTTTGGGGAGTTTTTTAGAACGATTTACCCGTTACCATATCAGGATTATTCTCATTCCATCTGGTTTGCAATCCGTTTCTTTTTTCTTTTTCATATTAATCCTATCAGAGGTTGAGATAGTGTACTATATTAATTAACAGCTCTTGATATACCTAGACATAATGTGAATAGTCCGATGTTTTGAATTTGCGGATACTCCATAATTCATTTACTGTAACCACACATACACTCAGTATTGAACGTTTAAACAATCGATTCAATCAGGTTTGAGCTGAAGATTGCTAGTCATAAAACATCTGGAAATAGTTGGAAAATAAACAATTATCAATGTTCCCCTTCTTGAATGCAATTTTATTGACAACAAATAACCAATTGTTCTGAAGATGTTTTATTGACTAGCATCTTTTCAGCTAAAACCTATTGATCGATGGTAAACGTTTCAATACTGAGTGTATGTGTGGTTACAGTATTGAATTATGAGTTATTCCGCAAATTCAAAACCACGGACTATTCACATTATGTCTAGGTTATATCAAGAGCTGTAATTAATATAGTACACTATCCAACCTCTGATAGGATCTAATATGAAAAAGAAAAAAAGAAAACGGATTGCAAACCAGATGGAAAATGGAATAATCCTGAATATGTAAACGGGTAATCGTTTCTAAAAACAATCTCCTAAAAACATCCCCAAAATAGACATTGATATCTTGGAAACATCAGTACCAGTTAAGTATTTATAATTCAGTATTATTACACTAAATAATATAATCAGAAGCAAATAGTATCGTATTAATAACAAGAACTTTATAACATATTGTTTATAACTATGTTTATTATAAATTAATAATTAAAGTAATTTAAAAAAAATCTATTAACATGATTTCAATTTCGTAATTTACGCTCAACTAAAATTAAATCATGCCGTAAAAGATACTTTTGTTTTTTTTTTAAAACAAACCAACATTTCTCTGTGTCTGGAGGAAAGGGAGGGGCGAATCTACCTAGAGTTAGGAGGTTTCTAAGACATACTCTTTACTCACAAGTGTAGACTGCTGATATGAGTAGTTGGGTGAATAATTGTAAAATGAAAAGCAAAAACCAATTACTAGAAAAGACATTTAATTTTTTCTAATGATTTATTAGAAACAATTTAATGTCTTACTTAGTAATTGTTTTTGCTTCATTTTACATTATTTTCACCCAACTACTCATATCAGCAGTCTACACCAGTGAGTAAAGAGTATGTCTTAGAAATAAAGTTAAAGCTCCATGTTTTATTTTAACTCAGATGAATTATTCCAAGGATCTGCCTGTATCAATATACCAATCTGCTCTTAGGATTGTACTATCAGTGCCTATGTAAATCAATCTAAATTAGAATTGACTTACAAGTGCCTATTACAGGAGATGAAGAATTCATTTTCGCAATGTCTATGTAAACAAAGTTCACTCAGGGATATTGAGTCATCTCTTATTAGAGTTGTTTTAGTAGTGCCTATATATAGCAACCATTGCAATAGTTGAGCTATCATTGCGTACGGCAGAGTTGATACTTATTAAATACATCTTCTGTTGCGCTTTGTACTCAGATTCTCAACGAATTTACCAGTGACTATATACTGCATCTGCTACTAGAATTGATATAGCAATACCTATGTATATCTAATGTTCTATATTTTTACCACCCCTCCGCACGTGCAGGAATGTGACACAAGGTCAATTTCTTAAGCGAATTCAACAGGTTTAATTCAGAGTTTTCCTTCTCTGGACTGGTTGCCTAACCAAGGTTAAAGAGCCCGGTCTGCCCTACTATTACCCATTGCTGGAGTGAGAACTGGATTCATCCTTTCCCAAGGGTATTAGCGCTAATGAAAATGCAGTTACCGCGTCCCAGGATTTAACTCGGGGTGACAAGTTAATTTCCTATGGACTTTAACCATTACACCACGCGCTAATGTTCATAAACCGAAGTACCATTGTCTATGTACATCATCTGCTCCTTGAATTGAACTATTTGTGCCTATGTACTGTTTTCTAAGTCTATTAGACTTTTTATCTTGATCGAATTACTCAAAAAACTGGTGTCTATGGCTGCCGTCTCCCTTTCCCGGCCAGCGTACAAAAACCGTCGTTGTTTAGTTAATTACTGCTTGATCTTACGGGTTTTATATTATGAGAATTGTAGTATAAAAAACAAGTTCATAGTGTGGGGTATGAATTTTGACATTGATAATAGGTAAGACTAGGGACATTTCTTACTATCTATACTCTATGATCCAAGAAAACTACTAATTACCAATACAGCGGCTACAGCATCCGTTGATCTAAATCAAGGATTACAAACTGAGAGGAAATTGAAGCATAGGGCGCCACAGTGCGTATATTTGTTCGTTTGCATTTATGAATCCCTTTATAACAGGAGGAAAAGACATCGCCGGTCATAAACAAAATTAGTTGACAGATATCGTACACCAAACAAAATGTCTCATTGCGCATGGATGGCACTAACGATGTGTCATTCCATACGAACCGTTCAAAACGTACAGACCATTTAATGAATGAATGTATGTTCTGGCTCTTAAAGAAAAGATCCGGATCGTTTGGACATCGTCAAAAGCGTCCATACATATTTTTACATGATATGAATAATTTAGAATTAATATTTGAACAAGTTATTTCATAAAATGATGATTCTAAAAATACCTTTTAACATGTAGTGAGATGGCTGTAAAAAATGATTATTTAATAATGAGAATAAATAATAAAATATAAATAATAAAAAACAATGCAAACAATGGAAAATTAAAATTGATATACAATTGCTAAAATGTTAAATCTATGAAAAACAGATTCCCCCGTTTCTCATTTGCTAAGTTGGTTTCCGTAGTAAAAAGTATTTGTTATTGTGGGTGTTATCATATGATTTGAATATTTCATTTAAAATATATTTTTTTATTTAGTAAAAAAAAATATCTTGAAAACGAAAGTTTTGAAGCAATGAGCCCCTTTCATCAAGTATCCAGTGAAAAAAATCTTAATTTCCAATATCAATTAATTTACTGGAGGTGAATGGAAATTAAAAAATTTCTTATTAGTTTCAGCTAAATAAAATGTGGTCGCATTATACCTGAGGGAAATATTAATTTTTTTCATTCAGCCAATAACTAACTTTGGATGTGAATTAAAATTTACCTATATTAGTAATAAACTCGTTCAACAAAGTTTATTTTAATGAATGTATTCAACAAAATGAAAAACAAATTTTTTCTTTGAAACTAAACTTTGAATGTGTTGTGTACCGTTGTCTCTTTTTCCGGGCACTAAAACAATATCTGTAAACGTTGTCGTATATATGGTCACAGTACCCAAAAGCGATATACATAACGGGCGGTGGTGTGGCAGCGATATATTCACGGTACTAAAATGTATTCTTGTTGATAAAAATTACAAACGCGAGAAATATGTAGTCACAACTGCTAGCCTTTATTTCGTGCTCGCCTCGTGTGCGCATCGGAGAGGAGTAAAGGCAGAGAGAAAGAGAGAGAGAACACTACTTGATTACTATGACCCCATACTAGGCCCAAAGGGCCGTCCGTTCCCCTACGCGTCCGAAAGCAAAAAGAGACTCGTCTTTTCTTCGTCATTCCACGTCACCACGTGACTTCCGGTCAACACTCAATTCTCCATTCGGGTCACGCTACGGTCAAACCATCGTTCATCTGTTTGGCTCATCACTATTTTTTAAACTTTATCAACTCTCACTTTTTCCTTCTTCCTCCTTTTCTAACATAGTAGTTCTAGCTCACAAAAGTCAGGATACTATCCCATCTTGCTATAGTTGTGCGCTTGATTTTCTGTAAGAAAAACATGCAAGTCGCCTTGTAGTAACCATTAACTTGAGAATTGACATAAAATGGATTTCTCAAGCATGGCACTTCTACAATGCACATATACACACTCGTGTACAAATGTAAGCTAAATTGTTGTGAAGTAACTATATTTGCCATTTCTTTCTGTCGAGCTCTTACAAAATCTCTCTGACATCTTCTGTAGTGTTGACAGGATTTTAGAGTAGTTTTATATAGGAATTTAAACAAGTAAAAATAGATATAAACAGACAGTAATAGGCATTTTATATATATATATATATATATATATATATATATATATATAATATATATATAAAGTTTTTGGTTGATCCTTTTTAATTTTCGGGGCCATTTTTTTGGTGTCGGGATGTAACTGGTGTAAAAGTCCACCAAAGGTTTCAAAACGCTTTCGGCAATACAGTTTGCCATCATCAGGTAGGAAACAATGGTATGGTTTAGTGACTCGTTTTTAACGAGAACGAGTAGTAGCAAGGAATTAGAAGTGGGAGTAATAACAATGTTAGTGGGAGGCTGTAGAATGGTAGTGGTTCGAGCGAGCTTTGCAGTAGTGATTTTTTTTTGGGGGGGTCACAAGTTGTGGGAAGGAGGGGTATAGTGAAATTAGAAAGGATCAACCAAAAACTTGTCCGACAAGATTGTCTGTACAGTTCAACAAACTTGTATAAAAGAAAAAATGCTGCCAAAATACACTTATATATAAAGAAAACATTTAAATAAAGTTTTGTTGCTAAATTTCGGAATCCTGTCCTCTTCAACTAGCGATAAATAGGAAATTATCTCATTCTCATCAACATAGGATAACTACGATTGATGTGTTGATGTTTGTTCGTATATGTTTGATGATATCCGGGCTGTTACTGTGTATCTGAGACGACAATCTGCTCTCTCTGTCTACTCTTCCTCTCTCCCTCTCTCTCTCTTGTCTCTCTGTCTCACTGTCTGTCTCTCTCTCTATATATATATACCAGAACTTTACCCCTCCCTTAACCCACCCCTGTGCCCATCCACTCCATCCTCTCTCCACTTCCTGTATACTACCCTCACTTCATTCATGTCTGCCCTAACCTCCCCTTTCATTTCCGCTACTAACACCCCCCTCACCAATTTCACTTATACTCGAACGAAATTTTGCTTTCAATAAAATCATTTTGACTGAGGGTGTCCGTATAAATTCGACGAAACGTTTCAACTCTTAGTTTGTTTTTGAGTTTTTTATTTCTTGTTTACCATCCTTCTACCTACCTCATACTGTCGGATTCTACTACATCCATCCTATCCCATATATATATATTCTTCTCAATTCTTTTAAAATTTCCTTAATATATGACAATTAAATCAGTGTTGTAGATTTTATTGTCATATTGATTTATTTTTTTTCAAAATTCAATGCCCTATAAGGATCTAAAAATAATGATTCAGAAATAAATTATCCGCTTTTTAAAATAGAGAAGCGTGCTACATAACGAAGACTATATATATTATATATATATATATATATATAATATATATATATATATATATATTTGTATAGGCATGTATGGTGTGTGAGTACTTTTGTTGTGGAAGTTAAAGAATACTTTTCCCACTAGTAGCTATAGAAACATTTCTTTACTGGAAATATAAGTAAGATTATATTTTCGCCTCAACGAAAAGTGGTTGACACTTTCAAGACTCCGCCTGAAAACAAAAAATCGTGCCGAAAAAAAAAAGTCAATTACTGTTAATAGATGCACTTTCATGAATTAGCTTGAAGCTAGATTCGTGACAAAATCCTTTCTAAATATCGATGGCTCAGTTCGCTAAATTGACACGAATTTTTACTTGAATGAAAATAATCCGAAGCGTTATGATATTTTCACTGAAATATATTTGTCATTTTCTATCAATACATTACACTATAGTACTCATTTTATTTATACACGACTGTTATGATATTGAGGATGTTTATCTTTTTTTTTTTTTCTTTTTTTTCTCTCGGGTATATTTACATATAAGCCGAGTACTTCATACTAAATTCACAGTCTAATCGAAAAACAACATTGCATATAAGTATTATAAGTATTTGTATATAGGAAAGAGATGACACCCGAAGAATTGTTTTTTCATTTCACAGTACGAATAACAAAAGGGGACAACAAAATTATTAACATCTTTTACCATCGTATTATTATCCCAAAATTCTTGAAGCAATCTAGAAGGTTCGGTATCATCCATCCATCTGATAGACTTGATTTTATTATATATTATATATATATATATATATATATATATATATATATATATATATATATATATATATATACTAAAGCTGAAATTATCACCGTTTAAAGTCTAGAGGGTTTTTTTCTGGTTAGTTTAAAGACATGAAAGTTATACTAAATTATTCCATAGTTTTAGTATTATGTAATGTTTGAAATAAATTCCATTTTAATTGGTTCTAATTAGTCGTAATTTGTAATTAAGTCACAAATTGACCAATCCCTGTCATAACTTCTCTTTTTCCCTCTATGTCTCTCTTGATTATACCCTTTCTTGATTATACATTCGTTAAATATGTTACTTTATCTAGAGAGTAAAAGAAAGAGAGATTAAAAGAGACATTTAACAACTCACTAGATTCAAACGCCCGTATGTAATTAAATTCACTGATCCATTTCAATTTAAATTAGGCCATCCCAATTCGTTGAAAAATCCGTGTTTATAAATATGAGAAATATGATAAATAACTAAAGGGAAAAAATAAATTTGGATCATTGTAATAAATTATTATCACTGCAGCAGCAGCAGACATGAGCCAAAAACATGGTTTTTACTGGAGACTAGCTATTGGCTCCCCTGGATCTCATCCGCCCCTTTTTACATATTTTTGTTTTTGATGATGCTAGGTGTCGACACACCCAACTCACCAAACAATTCGAGCTGTGCTAATGAGGGTGTCAGTTTAGTCGCCGACATATCGACCATGTAGAAGGTGCAAAAGATCAGTTCTATCCTAAGCTGACTATATGGATTTCTGAACGTTGACCGTTGAAAACAAACGGACGAAAGAAGAAAAAAAAACTATTTTATGAAATGGAAGTAAACGAATTTAAAGTTTATCATTTATCATTAATATATATCGGGTTAGCTCAGTCGGTAGAGCGTTCGGCTAGAAACCACAAAGTTCCTAGTTCGATGCCGGCCCTCGCCAACTCAGCGTATGAGTAACACAGGGATCTGTGCGGTAAAGTAAGGAGCTGATGGTAGGTGTGGCGCTCCACCTCAGACGCCAAAACAATCTCCTTGGTCTAGCGCTATTGAAAAGGGGATAGACTCCCTCGCTGATTGGCTGATACCGACTCTAGGCCGCCTCGACTTTACTTTACTATATATATATTTGTGTGTGTGTGTGTGTGTGTGTCTGTCTGTGTGTGTGTCTTTTTATGTTGAAGTTGGGCGTTATTATGAAACATTTAACAATAAATGAAGGAACTCGATGTTGTGGTGTACTGGATTTACTTTTTATTTATTTATCATAAATTCTCGGGATCGTTAGATTCCCTTCCTCAGATGAATGTCGCTCCTGTTGAACGGATCCGTTGTCTTTGTTGTTATTGAAAGCGGCGCATCTGTAAAATATTTGTAAAATAATAATAATAATAATAATAATATATAATATATATATATATATATATATATATATATATATATATATATATATATATATAAAACTATAATATATATATAATCAAATAAAGTTCTCAGGTTGTCTGTTACTTGATGTTAGCGGAGTGGGTAATATTCGATTTTGGCCATTTGGGGAATCATAGTTCTTTGAACAATAAATGATACATCCCATTTACATTTCGATCTGCGTGGGTTTTAGTACTTAATGGTTTTTCCCTACATGTCTATTTCTATTGTTTGACACTGGTGTCATAAATCTTTAAAAAATATGGCATGTCAGCCCTTGGATTATTCTATGCTGAAGGCGTTTTAATTTATTCATTCTTGTTGGGGGTTCAGCTTTTTTTTTACACTCAAATGTTAAACTTGTTTGTCTATTTGACACATGGCTGAGACTCTCTAAGAGGCAGTATCACTACGGGCCAGGGTTGATTTGGGAGTAAAGGTGAAGTCCATACTCCCCAGATCTTCAGAATTGGAACATCCCCACTAGATGCTGTTTAACGTCTTACCCAGGTTACTAAGACCCTCACCCACCGCCTTCTAGCACATATATGATAAAAAGTGTGGGTTGTCATATGAGCAATAGGGGGTGGACAATTATATACATGATGTGATGGGATGGGCCCGCCTAGCTCAAGCAAAAGTGGAGTGTTGCATGTCATGGACTGCCCAGCCATTACAATTCCTTCCTTAAGCATCACTCACGGCTAACAGGTGGTCCCATTAGGGATTTTACTCTTCTGAAGAAGATCAGTCATGGTATTCTACTGTCTCAGCAGACAGGATGGTCATTCTGTAGGCGAGAGGTAACATATTAGGCCATAGCTAGTACCTTGGACTCAAGACAGCATTTTTAAAAAGTTACCGAAATCACAAAACTCGCAATGTAGAAATAGGGTTAGGAATACTAGAGGATATGTTTCCTAAGAGAAAAGACTTATGACCTCTCTGTTATTGACATCAGAGCTCACAAAACTTTTCGTGTATCCAGAATCTAACCTGAATCAAACCACGCATACATGCCACACAGAAGTCGTGATTTTCCTGTACCGAAGGACAGGAGTTCGATACAGGTAGGCGAGGCATGAATGGGTTCTTTTACACTGCTGTACAAGCACAGCAGTGTTATTCCTTTTACAATTATACACGCTTCATCAATAAGCTGGGACTCACAACTGCTCGTCCTTGACATCTTAGTTGTAATTTAATAATCCTAACTTAGTTTGGCACAGGGGCATAAATGTATAGCTTTCGATGATAATATAATTCATTATATGTAAGCCTGGCTTGTTAAAAATCTTACCTTGCGAATTAGCATTTGCATTCCTACTTGATAAAAAAAAAAACAGAAAATAAAATGTTCATTTACACTCATACGTCATTTCAGAGTTCTTTTCCCTATTATTTATCTTTTGATTTTAACACTACATGTACTAAACCTAATATGATATGGTACCCATTTCGGAAAGATTAGAGTTCTATATTCTTTGTCACCTTCTTCGGTCTCTCTTTCGTTCTTTTATTTTGCATTCTTGCTTTTTTATTTTTCTATTCTATGCTTTCCCGTTTCCTTTGTTCTTTTTCACTTTTCTTTTTGTTTATTTCGGGGTTTTTTTTATTGCTTCTCCCTCACTGCATTTGTTGTATACCCTTCTTCTTTATATCTTCTATTCTTCTTCTGTTCATCTTCTATCTTAGGTTCTTCTTGTAGCGTCTCTTGTAGCGTCTTGGACTTCTTGGTCGGTCGCACTTAACTCATTTCTTCTAGTCTTGTTACCAAGACATTCATTAATCACAAGACCGTGATAATTTTCTTAAGCTTTTTATTTCCTTAACTATACATTTCATGTAACTTCTGACTAACATATCGCGCGTATGCAGTGTGAGTTCCAGTTTAAGGCAGGACATTTTCTCTGCCCGACGTCCAACTGAAACTGAGGACCAAAACAGGTCCCACGTGACTTCACGTAATTTGGCGGGCTTTCTGTACTATACCGCATAGATTATGTAACACATTTATCTTCAGTTAATTTTTATCAATTTTCTTTTAATATTTTCCTTTTTTATTTCCTCTTTTCTTTTTCTTATATTTCCATTTTCTTCCTTCTTTTAATTTCTTTTCATTTTCACCGCAATAATTTTAACTAGGGGTGTTTAGGGTTGGGGTTTAAGGTTAATTTAAAGGGAAAATAAATAAATAATTTGGGTTCTGTTTTTTCTGGGTCACCCTAATTTTGACACCTTTGTGCAAGTACAGCCGAAATAAGAATCCAATTGATTATTTCAACAAGTGTAGAGTTCCACCCCAACTTCTGATCTACATAGAATAAGAAAAGATCAATTAAATCCTCCCATTGACTTGTATTGAAGTAAAGTCTCTGGATTACAGAAATTAACATTTTGTCTACAATGAAAAAAAGTAATCATTTTAAAATAAGTGCAAGTTTGTTTTTCTACAAGATATTTTTTATTAACCCTAGTAATTCAATTTCAATTTTGTGAAAAAAAAAAAGAAATATTTGAAGGAGGGTCTGAAAACTTACTGAGAAAAAAAATTTTCTTCATCTTTTCCTGAGATCTCTATTTTCGGTTATTCAATTCTCATTCATTTTATAATTCTTTCTTTCTTTCTTTCTTTCTTTCTTTCTTTCTTCATTTATTTATTCGTCCAAGATTTCATATCTGCAACTTAATCTAATGTCTTTTCAACATTTCATCTTTGTTTTTGTTTTTTTCTTGTTTTTTGTTTTTTTTTCTCGCTCTATTTTTTTTATACCTGACTATTTTGATAGGCTGACTATTCTATACCATGATAGCACACACACTTTTTTCACTACTCGTTACGCCCTTTATACGAAGGAAAATCAACATAATTGATAAAGGTCAAAAGTAATATTAAAAAAAGGAAAAAGCTTCATTCGATTTCAGTTCTATTCTGTGTGCGTGACTATATGTTATGTTTAGTTATCAATGCGTATTCTCTTCCAAACATTTCATGTTTAAACATGGGTGCTTATCACGCTACTACCATTATAAAATAACTCTCTCTTTCTCTCTCTCTCTCTCTCTCTCTCTCTATATATATATATATATATATATAATAACATTTCTCACCTTTCGTCATATCGTAGCGATTCAAATCCTGGAAGAATCAGTTTGCGTCTCTCTTCATGCTAATGCTATTTGAAAGGTATGAATCTGATGTTCTCCCAAAGTAAATAGTAGGAAATGCTATTTGATCTTTGTTGGCAACAGTCTAGTACATAATTCAAAAAAGCCTTAACACAGTTTAAAAATTGAACTTGTGTGAAATAATGCCCTCAACGGAGGGATTTGGGTAAATACACCCCCCCAACACACAAAAAGAACAAATAAATAAATAAATAAGATAAAAAATAAATAAGATACAAATTATGCTCTCAGGGCGAGCCAGATTTGGAATTATAAATAAAAACTAAACAAACTTGCGCACGCACACACACACACACACACACACACACACACAGACAGACGCACACACACACAGAGAGAGAGAGAGAGTTGTAAAATATGAGACAGAATCAAATGGACAGTCACTAGCAACAACTTCAGATCTGGAGATCTTCTGTGGTTGAGATTTTATCTCGAAATATTAAGAATAAATGGCAGGTTAACAAACAATACCATAGTTACCTTCTTTTTTCTTTACACTTGCATTGTGATAGCCTTCAAAACCAATCAACAAACCAATATAAACACAATGCTTCAAGCACATTATAAAACCCTCTAATATGAATGTTCTCTGGGGGGAGGGGCACATTTAAGTCCGACGATTTTACTCTCCCAGCAATGCTGCACTCTTCTCACCGACACTATCAAAAGATCTTGTCTCTCGTCCACACGTCGTCACAGCCAAAATGCCACTGCAAGCTTTCTCCCCGGTTTGTGAGGGCTAGTCAATAAATACACAATTGCAGTGTTCATCCGGGTTCCTACTCTGACCTGCCCGTGAAGCACGTGCGACACTAATCAGCACGCGTCAATCCTTCTCATCCGGGCCACTCTGGATAGTCTAGCAATTCCCATGCGTCAGGCCACGACTCACGATCAGGAGAATGCGAGTTCAATCTCCCCACTCGCCTCTGATCTCATTCTGCATGCCAAACACAGTTGTGCACGCTTCGAACTACTACGTTCGCGGTTTCTCTCGCCACAAACCCTTCTATATACAATTATATTTTCCTTATGTTATTTTCATTTATGTCTAACTGTTTTTGTCTAACAGGGTCTGTATATTTTGCTCTTCGTAAAAATATTACGCATCTCTACGTAATAAAGCAATTCCAACAAACACTAATGTGCAAACAAATTAAATCAGAAATTCTGTAGAATATAAACAATTACAATTTGCATTAGAGACAATAAATGAAGTTAATGTTCGGAGAAGCACCTCAATATCGTGGTCATACCAGTATTGGCCGATCAGGAATAATACATCAATTAGCTCTGTACGGATCCTGGATGCTGCAAGCAGACCTGCCAGGAGTAATGACCAATAGGACAGGTTACACACGCGGTAGATAGATAGAGAGAGAGATAGAGATAGAGAGAGAGTATTGTGTGTGTGTGTGTTTGAGAGAGAGAGAGAGAGAGAGAGAGAGGGAAGGAGAGAAAGAGAGTGGGAGAGAGAGTGAGTGAGTGAGAGTCAGCGTAATCTGATGATCATTATTATGATAATTCGTTTAAAAGTAAAGACAATTCATTATATTACAAAAATTTCGTATAGCCTTATCGCATAGACTATTCAGATGAGGATGAGGTAGCAAAAGAAGTAAATGAAGAGAAGGAAAAGGAGTAGGGAACGTTAAATAGTCATTATATCATGTTGAGATTTTTTCGTCATACAACGTGTGATAGCACGTGCGATACCCTGCCCTCATCAGCTGCCAACTAGGAGTGATAACACAGTTTCGGTAGCTAAGGCAGCCGAAATATATACTTGTGATTATATACTTGTGACCGTAAAGAGAAAGAAAGAAAGAAAGAAAGAATGAAAGAAAGAAAGAATTATAAAACGAACGAGAAAAGAAAATGAAAAAAAAAAAGCAATACATACATAATTTAACTGACAGTACTGTTTCGACCAAATCGATAAGTTGGTCTTCATCAAAGAGCGACATAGATGGGAAGAGAAGATATCCGTTAAAAAAAAGACTGTTTACAGAAACGAACGCTGAGTTCAACCGCTGAAGTTTTTGAAAAATGCATGTTCTGTTTTAAAAAATAAAATAAATTTTATTTTTAATTTTTAAAAAATCAGAAGCATTATAGTTTATAGAAAAACTCAAAAGAGTTTGTTGTAAAAGTTTATATAAAAATGTAAAGTGGGTATCAAAATAGTATCGTATATATTTTTTCAGCTGTTAAAAAATATACAAGTCCACATGGTAATTTGAAAAAAGATGTTAGATTTCCAAAATTTACTTGTGGCGTTGATAAGTCCGTAGTTATAGATGAAAGTCTTCAAGGTGTAAAAGTCCCAGATATAATGTTTTTTCATTTGACAAATATGAAAAATAGATGGAAATTAATCCGACAGTCTTTTTTTAACGGATATCTTCTCTTCCCATCTATGTCGCTCTTTGATGAAGACCAACTTATCGATTTGGTCGAAACAGTACTGTCAGCTATTACATAACAAAACATCATATGTTTTTTCATAATGTTAAATTTCATACTGTCGGATTAATTTCCATCTATTTTTCATAATTTAACTATATAGGCCAAATCATACTTTGCCTCAAACACACGAGAATAGAGCATCTGTTAAAGATCGAAATCACAAATTTATATCACGTGATTTCCGAGACGAACTCCTCAAACATTATACACTAGGTACCACGAAAATATGCCACGTTATCAGTGAAGGAAGAAACGTAAATATTTTAAAACTTTTTTAAAAAGAAATTACCAACATAAAGAGTTATTACAAAGAAAAACTGTTAATTCAAAGGTCAAATTATCCGATTTGGGACAAATTACTCACTGTTATCTTAAAAATAAGTAAAACAGTCCGTTTTTTTACAACATGGTCGGTTTCCTTATTGATATTTTTCTAGCTGAATTCTATATTTATGGTTCTTTTACTAAATAACTCTGGCATTGAAACTTATAAAAATCTTCTGATATAATTATTCAGACTCTTATCTTTATAGAAAACAACTAAAAATTGATTTTGTCGGTTCATTTTTTCATATTTTATAAAATATAATAGGGGGCTTAGACCTCGTAAAAAATATTTCCCCTAATATATTTTAGGAAAAAAATATTTCAGGCATATAGTCATTAAAAGGTAAGTAATTATGAAAATTTTCGTAAAAATCGGACCCTTAATTGATTTTTCATAGAATCTTTCAAAAAGCCTCTAATCATAAATTGTTTTTGGCTACGTTAAATTTCAATTGTTTTAACGGTGCAAAAATGTAAACATTGTTTTTCGTTTATAATTTTCACTATTTCCGGAAGCTGAAATTTGAAAAAAAAGAGGAGTTTTTGTAATGTTTCTTGTATATAGGGGGTAAATTTCACAGGGAAAATTGGTGGTATGTATTATACACCGATGAGATTATTGCTTTGATTAGAACAAGGCCTCAAGTATGTACATACCCAACCTCTCTAGCACGAGCAGTATGTAACAAAATATCATTTTTAAACGGCGCACTGCTGGTTTTCAGCTTTTCGTTTCCTTTAGAGTAGTCATACAAAGGATAAAAACCCGGTTTACCCTACTGTGGAGGTTATTTTCGTATTTGACTGGGGAGTTGTCTGCCCTTTTAATGTCGCTGGTTCCCACTAGGGGCCTCGTGTATTTAAGCGGCTGTTTTGAATTTCTCTTGCTCTTTGCCTGCTGCTCGACCTACGAGACCCAATGAGGTAGTCTTATGACTACCCCTTTCTTGGTGGGGCTTTGGCCTCCCTTACATTACTGTAAGTGATTTGTACAGCATGTACTATTCTTAGTCTCATGTCTGTACCTTCATATTATGTGTACGTTTGTATTATCTTGTCAGTGACTTTTATGTATGTATGTTTATGTACACTATTCTATCTTCTATTCTTTATGTATCTCGTCATATCCATGTGCTGTATGTATATTAAATGTTTTGTCTATTAAACCTTGTCGGAGTTGTATGTTCAATTATGATTTTGAACCTTACACTACTATTACACAATGCATCAAGCGTAGGCATTTTTTTCTTTTCTCGCGTAAGACTAGACACCTATTGTATTCTCATATAAATGAATAAGACAGAAAATCTCACCGTACCAATACACATGTATTGTTGTATACCCTTTTCATTACTTACTTCTATTCTTCTTCTGACGTCTTTTCAATCTTATGTCTTCTTATAACATCTCTTCTGGCGTCTGGACTTCTTCTTAGGACTTCATGTCTGGTCTTCCATTGGGGGTTTCTCTTTATCAGAAGCCCCGTGTCATTGGGTAGTTTTAGATAATAACACAAGACTTCGATTTACTTAGATCATATTTTATTCTCGAAATCCCCCACAAAACTACCTGGACAGATTGAGTCGGAGCGTGTATAACGCGACTTACCACCGTCGTGTTTTTTGGCCGACTGACTAAAAATCTCTTTCTAATCTAAACCGGAAGAGGGTCTCCTCCACCGATTTTCACGGTATCCACCGGAAAGCATCAGGATGAGGTCAAACCTTGTCACTCATCCTTCAAGGCCGTGGGCTGTAAATTATAACAGTCATTTTGGTTTCTACACTACTGTACATAAATATTAAGAATCTAATAATTATGTAACAGTATTATAGCGTTGGCAATTTATTTATTTGTCCAACACTACAAGTTTTTGCATGCAGGAATATCAGCAGGATTAAAGTGGATTTGAAAAAGCCATTTGCAAGTGATATGCAGTGGTGTATTCTATACGCTGCCTAATAATTTTTTAAATTGATTCATGGGAACATCATCATTTAAAATAATAATTCGACTTCAACCACACCAGTTTTCTCCAGATACTTTTTGAATTTCTTTTAGATATTCAGTTTGTAAGATTTTTTAAAGATATTTTTGTATTTACTATTTTGCTCTGCTTAGTACGACCCTTTCATTTTATTTATAAAAAAGCAATATAATTATATTGAAGTACCACATATTTTCGTGTATAAGTCGATTTCCTCAACTTATGGTAACACAATCATACATTTATGAAATTAATTTGGAAAGCCAGTGTTTGTCTTACTCATTCGCATTTGATTTGAATTTCAACTGTACATGTGATGATTTAAATAAAAGGAAATTAAATCAAAATTAAATAAATTAATAAAAAGTTCTGAGCGTTCTGAACTCTACGTCCAGAGTTAACGGTTTGAATTTCAACTGTACAGTGTGATGAATTAAATAAAGGAAATTAAATCAAAATAAATAAATAAATAAAAAGTTCTGAGTGACTGGACGCTGCGTTTCAGACTTAACGGTCTGATGAAAATAAAGTCTCCATCTATCACTTCGAACAGTTGTGGTCTTTTTATTTCTCTTCATTCCTCATTTCATATTCCTATATACACAAATACCAACATAGCCATCATTGATTAATTTGTTATTTTAGAATTTAGTTTAATGTCATCCTATACAGGCGTATATACATTATCGCCCTGTCATATAGTACCTAAATAATGAGAATGGAATCGGTCTGTTTTCCCTAAAAATAATCTCTGTCAAATCCTAGGAAGAAAGAAAACAACGAGATTTCACGTGTCATTGTTAATTCTTATCTAGCAATTGCAGAATACTCACACCTTTGTATTTTGCTTAGTAACTTATTTTTTTCTCTGTTTATCACTCATATTCCGAATTTACAACGCACCCATTTAAATATGCACATCCTGTATTTGATGCAGGCGATAATGCCAGCAGGAAACTGTTACAGACGCGAATACGCAAATCGTCTTCACAATTAGTAAATTACACATGCCAAACGCGAATAATTGATGAATAGTCAAAGAGAGTAGTCAAAGAGGCGAGGCCTCCATGTAATTTAGATAAAACAGAAGATCATATGTTATAAATAAGGATAAGAGACGTCCTCTAATACTAGACTAATATTGAAGTGAACACACATCGTGTATCACCCAAATTCTTTATTCGCTCACCACAT
>CM042144.1:96879326-96889326 GCA_023376005.1 Doryteuthis pealeii
CGTACTCTTGTCCTCAATCTTATGTTCTCTGCTACAAACGCTTCGATCGATTGCTTTCGGCCTTTTCAGGATTTCATTGTCTTAACTCGAGTTCGATGAACCTAAAATAATAACAGGCCTTAAACATTTGTACCCAGCTCTATGGTTAGGCGAATCGAGCAACAGGATACCTCGTGGATTGAATAAATTGAATTGGCGTCTAAGTTAAGTGATGGCTCCCCATACGACAGAAGGATTCCAAGTTCAAAAACGAAGGTCCTCGACTTGGAGGCAGGCTCCGAGTTTGACAAGAAATACTTTAAAAGGCCGAAGGGCACATCGGCCCAAATATTGTGCCAGACAAACAATACCGATGAGGTCAATAGTCCGAATAATCCAATAATATCAATTACAGCCTCATAAAAAAATTCAGAGAAATTTAATATATACATATGTATGTGTATTAACAGTTTAAAATTGCTCTCTCCAGCTATGTGGGTGTCGCTGATATTTAGGGACTCCGCACTGCTAATGAAAACATTGGTTGGTCTTTCCGGATCCCGGCTGAAGCGAAGCCGCGGTTTTAGTCTAGCACGCAGTGAAAAGAGACGTGATACATGGCAAACAGGACTGTTTGTGGAACTATATACATTATATATATAATATATATATATATTATATATATATATATAATATATATATATATTTAAGGTGAGAAATGTGTCAGTAACCAGGCGCCGTTGATTCTACACGCCATCAACTTAAATATAAATGCACTATCATGATATGACCACTGTTTTTTCATGTTGTGTTTTATATATTGGATGTATATTATTGGATTCTACTTTAATTTGATCATTTTAAATCATTACAGTCCTTTCTATAGAATCTTTATGATGTACAGATTTATGTCAAGTAATTTTGTTTGTTTTGGTTTGTTTTAATTATATATTTTTTAAAAATGTCAAATAAAACAACTGTCCCCTCTCTCTTCTCTCTCTCTCTCTCTCTCTCTCTCTCTCTCATACCATATATAGTATATATATATATATATATAAGTCATACTGAAGACACGTGTTTCGGCTTTCACGCCTCTTCAGTATGGCTCAGACACAACTATCTCTTGGCTAGGGTTCGAACCATTAGACTGATGTTGGCAGCCTCATATCTTATCCCCTACCTCACGACAGCTGTAGCGGAGACTGTGGTTTTAACTATTAAGTACATAGTTTGTTTATGTATTTTACGGTCACAGAGGGATCAAATTTCCGGGGAGGGAAACGATCATCGCTTATATGCTTTAGTATGAGAGTTAATTTAAAATTACCAAGTAAGGAGATGGCGTGCGCCTTTACGTTTAGTACTGTTTCTTCATATGTTCTGCGCTTTCTTTCCAACTTTGACCCAAAAGTTACTACCTGTCGTCCCATCTATGTGACAATACAGTCTCAGGATTAATGACTTGTGAAGTCCATAATTGTTTACATTGACTTTGGCATTTTAAAAATATTCCAACAAGGTCTTATATTAATATGTTAAAACAACTACAAATTCAACAAATCATCTTTATCATATTCCTTTTCGAAAATCACCTCGTGGAGTTAGATTTGGAGAAAGTAATCTATATTGAAAGACAATACGATTGTCACAGCCTGGAGCAACCATGCTCAATGTCATGGATACATATTCTTTAAAGAACGATTATTCATCGTTCATTTTTCCCTTACAGTTAATTAACCACACATCTACGCATTCCTCATTACTTATTCTATACCAACCAATCGTAATTCGCAGAATCAGTGAGACCAAACAGGCAGTCCGATATTGCTTTGTAGACGTCATCGAACGCAATACAGAACCCATATTCGACTTATCTGACTTTGTAACGGCATATCCAATACCCGTCTGGCGGTATATGGTCAATGCCTAAACGGTTAGGAAGCTAATACTATCGATGCCTGTATTAATTCTATACTTTTTAGTAATTTGGTTTTAAAAAATGTACAGTTAGCAATTATTGGGGATTTATGTTGATTATGGTATTGATTTAATTTCATGCCTATATTTCTATGGTACAATTTTATTCCCCGCATAAAAAGAGCGAGAATATCCTCCATGTTGACAATTTTCATTCAGATCTTTCATATTTTTTGCTTTAAAATAACGGTTTCTGATGTGAGCAAGAAAACCTGCATGCCATTAATAAGTGTTAGCAGTCAAAAGTTGTGCTTGACATGTTCCACATTGTGGTTGTTGTTCTTGTTGATATTTGGTTTAAATATTACGTGACGCTAAGTTATACTTATCCAAGCTGTTTCCAAATTCTGGTAAAGTAAACTATGTTTGCTATTGTGATCTGACTCCTCCTCTGAACACCACTTATCCACGAACCCCATATGATGTGAGATAAAAAGTCAGTTTCTTGACTGAATGTTAACTTGTGTGAACGGCGAATTCCTGTGTTAAGCCAAAAGGAAGTGACTAATGTCTTCGCTGTCAAGGACTCGGAATAATTTCCGGAACTAAAGGTGCATCAATCTAGAGAACATGGTCACCGCCATGATATCCTGTAAGCTTCTGGCCTGACCCTGTTTAATCCTCCCCCTCTCCTCTCTCTCTCTCCTCTCATCATCCTCCTTCTCCCTCTCTTTTCTCGCTCTCCTCTTTCTTCTCTCTCTCTCTCTCTTTCTCTCTCTGCCTCACTCTCTCTGTCTCTGTCTCTCTCCTGTCGTCTCTCTCTCTCTCTCTCTCATCTCTCTCTCTGCTCATCTCTCTCTCAGATATAGTATTATAACTACTAATACTATATGTATAACTATATTATCTTACACACACCACGCCATCACGAACAATCACATGTGAACACACACACGCAAATCAGACTAATATAGGCCGTGCCAATTGCCAAGAAACGAAAAGTGTATTCACACTGATGTATGATGCATGTTGGTATATTGGGACGAAGGAGAATGAACTACAACGTAATTACTTTACTCTGATCTGGTTCTGGTTTATACATTCTTTAATGCCTGTTTGTATCTCAAAATCATCATCAATATAGTAACAGATTTCTGGGTTTCGTGAATAATACGCCTCTATACCATTCTTGAGGGAAGGGCCAAAATTTCAGTCACTTGGAAATTCCAAGTTTACTACACTTTCCTCATTCGACTCGTGCTTCGTCATGTCTTCGTTCACTCCAGTTTGCTATATTTGGTTATATATATATTAATAACTCTGTCATCTCTATCCCACATAGCATACACTTACTATTATTTTTATTATTTTCACTCATTTGAATTTTTCACACCTTAACTCTGGCTGGGTATTTCCACTGGGTCTAGTGTGATAACAAGTTTCCTCAGGTCCAGGACTCTTTTGGGTATTCTAGCCCGATTGCAGCAATAGTAGAGTATGAATGGTCTCAATTCACTGATGATTTCCAGATCCTCCAGTCGTTTTTCCAGAATTTTGTGACCGTTTCAAGTGGCATCACACTACAATTGGTATCAGTTCCCCCCCTTAATATTCCACATCATTCTTTCAATACTCTGGCAATGTCCAGATATTTGTCCATCTTTTCGTTTTCTTTCAGCGTTTCTGTGATCTGCTGGAACCACAATATCCACAAGTTGGGAAGTTATCTTTTTATATTTTGTTAATCAACACTAGGTATGTTCTCTATCTCGTCTTTATTTCTCGAATTATCAGATATTTTTTCTGCGTTTCATTCTCAGGAAGAGATGCTGGTCTTATGCCCTTATACATTTCTGTTGGTCAAAAATCTATACATATTTATTCTTACATTAAATTCCCCGGTCCGAGATTTCACACACTTCCAATCCAGTACGATGCTCTATGCATTTCGGTAATTCTCGATTGCACGCTCGAGTGTCGCTCAGTTTGCTTCATTCAGCTTAATACATGGTCTTACAGTCTCATCTTCTGTCTCATCCACACAAGCTCTACACATCTCCCTGTCTACGCTCTACATTTACTGTTTTGTTCGCGTCGGTCCTAATCAATTTCTCTGCATTGAGATTATATAATTTGCTTCTTATGAACCATTATTTTGATTTATAGATAAATTAATTTCAGTATGATCAGGTTCTCTCTTTATGGCTTCCTCTTCTTAAACCATGTCCAGTCTTTTTCAGTGCGCACCTCTCCCGATTTGGCTCAAGTTGAAGTTCGTTCAAATAAATCGGTTTAACTTCCCAGATGCTATGTTTTCTAGTTTTCATCTTGTTTTTCTGTTTGCCCCATTAATGTGAATCTCTGCTGTTGCCTTGGGCCCATAAGTAATTTTATCTTTGTCTATTTTTTGATGGTTTCTTTTCGAACGTCAGTCGTATTTAACGCCATCCACGCAGCCCTCTATCAGTTGGCAATACTCTTTTCTTCTTACCTCTCTTATCTTGATACATATAGCGCCTAGGGTGTAAGAGCTTATGTGCATTACATTAATTGCTAGTTGGGTCGATCGTTCTTCTTTTTTCCATTTTAAGTATGACACAGAGTATCTTTTATAACGGGGCACGAGCCAATGGCACCTATTCATTTGATATTACTTTATATTTTATTTTTTTATATATCCTCATGGTTAATTATTAATTCAAATTACCTTATTATTACTTCATATCAAAACTCATCCTTATACTCCATGGTACCTGAATTTTTCCACACAAGCTATTAACTCTAGGCATTTTCGTATTGGAGTCTGAATGTGAAAGTTGCTTGTATCCTCACCAGTTCTAGCAGGATTCTCGTCCAATCAAAATCTACTCATATGTTCTAGTATACTATTTGAGTAGCGCTTGTTCGTCACCTGGTCGGTTGCAAAATTAATTGGTCCAGCTACTTCATTTTATTCAACTCTTTCTTAACAGACCGTCATTTGGAAAAACACGCTCTCAGATACGGATTACCAACATTTACGGTATCGAAAAAATCTTTCACTACTTTGCAAGTTTTTCACATCAGCCACTAAATTGTTAGTTGCAGCAATGTCATCAAATATCGAGAATAACTTATTTTAACTGCACCAGCCTATGGTCTGGTAAGTCCACAGGTATTTATTTATCTTCACTTTCTTTGTTTCACTCAATGTTCCCACAGAGCAAATCCATTTAGGATGACAAGAATTTTCTTCGTTATTATTAACACTAGCTTTTGAACATCTGGTCAAGTCTCAGAATTTTTTATACTTCCTTATCTGGTTTAAGCAATATTATATCTTCGTTAGTAAATTTAAAAATTTAAGTTTTGGTCTATTCCAGTAAAGAGCAACCACAGTCATGAAATATGGTTAGCTGTTCACACCCCAGCACTAATAGCTTGCACGCATTCCTACATCGCATGTTGATACGCTGCAACCAAAAGTTAACTCTGAACACGAGACACCAATCAACCAAGCCACACATTAGCGCAGTACCGTACGCTCTCCTCGAAACGCGACGTAAGGAGGATTTATGTGAAAAGATATTCCCGTACTAGCCGATTTATTACTAAACAGGAACTCTTAAAACAGCCTACTTTAAACAGCTGCCACACAAAACAAACAGTTGCGACATATCTCGTCAAACAGAAAATGAAAACGACCATTAATAAAACAGGAATCAGCACACCAACCACACGCACAAATTCCTGTCTGTCGTAAATTCTACAATAGAAAACAGCCACAAAAGAATGTTCTACACCTAAATTACTCAATTATATAATATATATATATATATATAATATATAATATATATATGCCGCCCTGTCGGCTGGGCGTTAGAATGCACCGACTGTACCTCTGCAGAGGGGTAAGACTCCCCCAATGGCCGGCCACCTGTTGGCAGTGGGTGGCGACCCATGATGCTTAAGGATAGAGTCCAGGTGGATGAGCAGTTCATGACATGCAAATACTCCACTTTGGTCCTATCTTGGGCTAGACGGGCGGTCGGAGAGGCACCCTCCGATCAATCCGGCTGCGTCACGTCAAGCCCTAGCCACCTATATGATTTTCCCAAACCCTATTGCCTTATGGCAAGCCCCAACCCCTTTTTATCATATGGGTGCTAGAAGGCGGTGGCTGCGGGTCTACATGTCCTGGGAATTACGTTAAACTCTCTGATGGTGAGGTTCCAGTTTTGGAGGTTTGGGATTGTGGAGCACCCCTTCATCACCATTGCTCCCCTGGTACACTCTGACCCGGAGTGGTAGTACCTGTTAGGGTCCCATCTTATGGCTTAATAGAAAAATGTATTTATAAAAAAAAATTGTATTATCCATTAAGAATTGATTCTATTTCAAAACTTTATCGGCATTAAAATGACCCACTGAGGTTGATATGCCGTAAAACAAAACAAACCATACCAAATATATAATATATAATATATATATATATATATATTATTATTATATATATATATATATATACATATATATATATATATATATAAACAAATGCGAACGAAAAAAAGATTTACCAACAAAACGAAGGTGCATCGACTGTATAAGGCGTCAGACAGAATTGTCATTCATTTCACCATTAGAGTGTCATTTATCTTTTGTCTCCATGGAAACCTTCCTCATTACTAGCATCGAATATTCTGTTATTCTTTTCCTGGTCATCTCTGACAAATTCCAGACAAAATATAGTTATTTATGTATGTACCCAAGATTAAAATCTAATATCTACATTACAACACGAGCAAGATATATTTCTAAAGTAATGTTTCTTACCAGCTTCATAATAACCAACGGATAGACTGTCCAATACTTGGGTTTGTAACTATTCAATAACAGCAGATATAGATAGCCATATATGGTGTGTATTGCAGATGGAAGAAAACCGAGTAAATAATGACCTAGGTTATTTTTCGTAAATAATAAGATGCGACCTTTTTCTTTAAAAAAATAAAAATCGTTCAATTGAATCAGAGAAAATTATTTTTCTGCATCAATATAACGAAAAATATTGTTTTTAAAACACACTACAAAAATTATTTTTGAGTTTTAAAAAAGTAACTTTTAAATTTTCACATAACGTTTTCGGGAATCGATTTTTTTTAATATGGTCTTCTGATTTGATCTTTCTAGAAATGTAAAAATATTTCGTACACAGAGACAATTCAAACTTGATCAGAGTGAAATTTTATTTTGAATGAAAAAAAAAATTCGTTGGAGAAAATAAAATTTCACTTTGATGGTCGAATTTTCTCTGTGTACGGAATATTTTTACATTTTTCTTTTATTATCATTTCATTTCATTTGTTTATTTAATAATAATAATAGTTTGAATCGTGTACACAAAGATAAACTGACCAAAACACATGTGTAAGTGATATTGATTAAATTCATCTTTTATTATCCATTCTGTACTTTCTTTTCCTTATTCATTCTTCCTCATATCGTCGGATTCAATTCCAATTCCATTTTTACAGGAAGAGATTTTTATCAAAATAACCAAAGTGTGAACCTCATCCACAATCTTAATTGATAAAAACTTTTTAAAAGTTTTTCTTAATAGAATAAGCTATTTATAATAAATTAAGTCTTTAATAAATAAAGTGCTGATGATTTGATTCATATCGGAAAATTCCCTGATTGTAGGTAATTGTTGAAAAATCAACAAAAAAAATTACCTCCCCTGATGAAAATTGGACATACCATCATGTCTTTCTACCAGACCACAAAGCGACGAACGGTACATTTTTGTCCTCACCAGACCAGCCACACATTCACCTTCACCTAAACTGATTATTTTGTTATTACATAGTTTATCTTTGTAAATAATACGATATAGTCATTTTTGTAAATAATAATGTGGATTATTTTTCGTATCCAATTCTGAGTTCGTAACCTTACCGTTCATCAAATGTATTTTTCTTTCATAATTATATTTTATTTTATTTATTTATGCAAATGTTTTTGATGAGTGAATGTGCCATAGGTGAGTGAGTGCACTTGTTAATGCCCAATCTATGGGTTAAATAGCTTTTTATTGTTCTGGGTATGAAGCTAATCTGGATCAAGTAGTGAAGTTCCAATTTTACAGCTCTGGGAGTTTGAAGTACCAATTCATTGCTATTGCCCCCAGGTCCACTCTAACTCCGGTGGGTAGGGTCCTATCTATGGGACAAATAGATCTGTTTGGAAGTTAATGAAAATTATTCTACCAGTTTATTAGTACAGTTAAAGCAAATGAAAAAAAACCCTTATACAAATTATTTCTTACAGTTCATCAATATGTTGCATACCCTTTCTATCATTCTTCTGCTCATCTTTGGTATACGTTCTTTTTCTAGCGTCTGGACTTCATCTTGCTGGTTGGTCGTCCTTGATTCATTTCTTCTTCTAGGTCCGTCTTGTTGCCAAGACATTCATCAACCACAAAAACCTATTATTTATTTAAACCTTTATTTACTTAACTAAACATATTCCTCTAACTAACATAGCGCGCGTGTGCAGGTGATGTCCAGCTAAAGCAGACAGGTCCTATCTGCCTGACGTCCAAGCTGAAACTGAGAGCCACCCAGGTCCCACGTGACTTCTCGTATTTCGCGGGCTTTCTGTAATATTCCATGGAAAGTCCCGCCCGTGATATGAAAAGGGGCCATCCCTTCAGAAATACAGGAGTTTGACAATAATCTATGCATAGATTATGTAACAAATAGACTTCAGTTAATGACAATTGTTTCTACTATTTCATAAATACACATTATGTTAATGAAAATTATTTCTGAGAATTTATTAATTTACATAAGGTTAATGAACGATCTACCATGACTACGAATTTATTACATAATAAGTTCTTCCTTCTAATTTATCATGAAGTCTATGAAAATCATTTCTACTAGTTTATCAATAAACATGAAAGAAAATGCTACATAAAATGTATATCTACCAATACACTGATACAGATTGAGAAAATAAAAGTGATTTCTAAAAGTTTATTACTACATATAAACAAATTGTAATAATAAACAACACTGGTTTACAATAATAATATTTTTTGCCTGAAGCAAGAATGTGAATAGGAGTTTTTTTTTTACTAATTTGGGTGTGCTGAATTCAAATTTATAAACAGTTTTGATCTATCACCTCTAGTCTTATGTCTTTTAAATATTCCCATTTTAGTATATACAGAGTATATACATGCTTATTTCAACAGTTGCAGCAGCTTATTTCAGATAAAACTGGATAGATAAAGAACATTGACGGAATAAATATACTTGATGAAAATGTACACAATTCATAGTACCACAGACAGTTAGATATGTGTTTTCTTAGATGATCTGCTGACTGCCAGTGCACTACTGGCCAGTGCACTACTGTCTGTTGATTGAGACGTGTTGGCTACGCTTAACTGTTAAAATCCGTCTTGATATATATTATATATATATATATATATATATATATATATATATATATATATATATATATATATATATTAATGTAATGCTATCACTTACATTTATTGCATAATAAGTAAAAAGAAAACGTAAGTCACACAATATGAGTAATTAACCCTGAGTGCATATACGCCTTTATGTACAGTATGTGTATAAAATCTACAGTATGCATATCTAAAAAAAACTAGAGGTGATGAGTAAAAACAGATTTCAAATCTGAATTCAGCACCCCCAAATTAGGTTAAAACAGCTATTTTTGTATTTCTCTGAATGTTTGAGATGAGGCTTGAAGATTAGTATTATCTGAGTTATTCGGACTATTGTCCCCATCTTCATTGTTATTTGTACAACGTTTCGGCCAATATGCCCCCCGGCCTTCTTCAGGTATTTCTTGTCGGACTAGGGAACCTTCTCGGACTCGGGAACCTTCTCGGAATCGGGAACCTTCTTTTCGAACTCGGGAACTTTCTTGTCGTCTTCAGGAGCTATCACGGAACTTTGAACCTAACCCTTTATTTAGTCCACGGGTGTATCCTGTTCTCATTCTGCTAACCATAGCTGGGGTAGGAGTTGTGTTAATTAGTAAGGTTCCCGATTCTGAGAAGGTTCCCGAGTCCGAG
>CM042144.1:96896826-97044326 GCA_023376005.1 Doryteuthis pealeii
ATTTTTGCGAACAAAATGAAGACCCAAATATTTTGATTGAACACAGAATATTTTTGATGCAAATGAATAAATGAAGCTGGATTGTTGCTACCGAAAAAGACATTGGTCTCCATTGCGAAATCAGATAATCGAGAGTTCATGTCCTTTAATCATGACGGTGCCTTTTACTTCTAAAATGGCGATCCTCTAAAATTAGTAGACCAAATCATATATCTCGGTAGCTATATCTCATCTACAGAATGCGATGTCAACACGCGCATAAATAAATTATTTACTGCTATTCAGAAGTTAAATGCCATATGGAAATCTAATATCTGATTAAATAAACCAAACATTCTCCCAAGTTGTATGGGTGCTCCGGTCGGAGAAAAAACTAGATTGACAATACAGAAGAAAACAGTGTGCAAAGAAATTTCGGACGCAGCTCCCTAAAAAACAGCAGCTATACGGCTATTACTTTCTATCTAGCAAACAATCCAAGTGGGATGATCAAGTGCTGGGTACTTCTAGACAAGTAAGGTCGAACTCCTCACAAACGACGTTATCACATAGAATCCTACCCATGGAGATAATAGTGTTGACTGACCATCAAAAACTTCTTACTATCATCAAGTCTGTACGGATATTCACTGCAGTTTAGAGGACTTGCCAGGAGCGATGATGGATAGGGACGGATGGCTAAAGGGAGCCATGGAGATGATAATACTAATTATCATCATGCAGCTCTCAACCGCCGATTGTTTTCATATATTTTGGCTAATCAACTTTTTGAGGGTTGTTTAATGCAGCAAATTGATTCTTTTGTACATACTTTATTACAATAATAACTATCTATAATTCTTACTCGGCCTTACTAGTCCGGTAACCTAGTTTGATTGTGGGAACGTATCTCTGCACGAGTCCATTTCACTCCAGGTCTATAAATGGTTTGAATTCAGTTTCCCTTTTCCTAGATTGGTTGCCATGTCAACGTTAAATAGCCCAGTCTGATTTACTATGTACCCATGCCTAGATCGATTCATACCTTTGCCAATTATATTATTCGTATTTGAAATTCAAACAGCCCTGTTCAGAATTTGAGCCCGTATAGATGAGTGGACTTCCTATTATGTGCGCCTCCAAATATATTTCACTATCAAGTATTCGTATATTGTAGAACTACATTTCAAAGATATAGTCTATACTATTGATTTTACTTTAATTTCATTGAAGCTATGTAAGAGGAAAATGGTGACGAGACGTGGATTCATATAGTCTCCAAACTGTGAAAATAGTTTTGTATTAAATGTGGAGGCGTATTCCTTAACGGTTATCGTCTTAGAAAATAGTCTCAATGGGCTAAGTTCAAATCAAGGACGAAGCGGTTCGTGTTTCACTTGACGCTTATGCCCTTGGAAAAGACAGACATACATCTATTCTCCCCACATCTTTGGGTAAATAGTAAGACAGGCTTGCTCTTAAACATTGGTTAGGTCTTGGTTAGGCCATCGAGGTAGGAGATGGAAAAACCGAAAATATTGAAGTTGGTTAACGGGTTGGGAAAATACGTATGCGCATTAGATATGAAATATTCTAATCATTTTCAAACAGAGTGAGAGTTGTCATATGATTCTTTTGATAATGCAATCTTATTTAAATAAACAGACGAGAAAGAATATTTTCCGAAAATGTCATTTATAATCGTAGTATCCAAAACATTGAAGTCCCTACAGTGACATGCAAGAAATCCATGTGTAATTGTTTAGATTATATCTAAAAGCAATCAATCAAGAAAACATCTGGAAAAAAAACTCAGAAAACATAGAATATTGAACAGTGAAAAAATCAATCATTTTTACAGATATAGTAGAAGGTGAAATGTTCACATGTTCAAACATGACATAGTACCTCCCCATATATTGCGTGTAACAAACACCTGTTTTATTGATGAAGACATTGTAGTTTTATATTTTGTAGTTTGGCTGCCAAAAATCCTACCCTTAACATAATAGAAGTTAATTGAACAGAGTTGGGAACACTTGTATAAAAGCAAAGGCAAATAATTACATTATCCAGATGCGACTTCGATACACAATCATAATGTGCTTAAAGGTGATTTAAAAGTGACCTTTTAACGTGTTCTATTAGCCAAACTATAATGTGACGATGGTAAATTTATCGGTCACAACTTGAATTTCGATATCCACCCCATGTAAATCATTATAAAATACACGTGTTCCATTTGAGTTGAAATTGCGGTGAACCTGGCACATATTAACAAATGATTATTAAAGCGTTGAAAAAACAAGAAGCTTCAATTTAAATTAAAAAGGTGAAAAAATCTCAGATGGCAGATTTAAAACAAAACCATAAAAACAAAAATCTCTAAATTTCGATAAAGGCCCTCCTTCCACCCAATTAATATAAAACCCATGTACTAAACATTGAAATATATACAAACGTAACATACACGTTCAGTGAAACTCGTTAATTAGTTTTTGAAAATATCAAAATTTACACAAAACCGAAAAGAAAGGCGTAAAATATACCTAGAAAATGGATAATAAAATTTTAAATAATTGATTTTTTAAATTTTCTGATGCTTGTAATGTATCATAACCCCCGAAATATTTTCAGGATACCTAAAGCCTTTCCCGTTCAGATAAATTCAAAACAGATATTTAACGCGGCAGATGTAAAAATATAAACATCAGGTAACAATAGAATAATGAATGAAAATGATGTTGATCACACGAGAAATAAAATAATAATAGTTGATTGAAATAAATAACATGGAATTAAAGCTAATTTAAAACTTAGAAGATTTTCTTTTCTTCCGTGGAGAAAAACTCACATGATCAAAACCTTACTTGTGTATTAACATCTATATGATATAAGGATATGTACAATATATAGATGTATTTTACAAAACAGGTTTAATATTAAAAGGTGTTATTTTGATTTGTGTGTATCATTTTTAATATTTAGTCTTAGTAAGGGTTTAATTTGAAATTTGTTGAACGTATCCGAAAAGAGTTATTGGGTGAAATGTTCAATTGTTCATATGGTACGAATCCTTACGGTCCCCACTAAAGGGATTAACACGTACAAACGTGTCATCAGAGTTTTCTCAGAACTGGAAAATTAATACAGAGAGAAAAGAAATTCGACAATAGGGTTAACATTATGTAAGCGGTAGAAGATTGAAAGTAAAATCCTGACATAAAGAGACAATGCAAACAAAATCGGATTAATCTCTTTAAAAAATCTAATTGAACTTGGGATGCATTGCTGAGAAGGACAACAAATATTTGGAATATTCAACAGGTGTTATCTAACAAAAGATCTATTTCGATAAAGTAGATATTTACCTCGCATCCCTCGTATGCGGGTGTGACACAAGGTATATTTAATGTGGGACCACCCACGAGCCGAAACTCATGGGGTGGTGGGTGAAAAATGCGTTGATTCCGTCGGCATTGCTACTCAAGGGGACGCATCAGGCATTGGGTAATAAACCCAGCCCTGTCCCTTTAAATGAATGCGGCTGGTGTTGCCTGGTGGGATAGCCCTCTGAGATCAACGCTGTTAATTACTTAACCGGTCAAGGATCGAAGCCACTGTACCCTCGACGGTGTCAGGTCAAGTAATTCTAATAGAAAAACGCTTAGGTTTCCCAAATTAATGTGTATTTATTTATAATGATATTTTGAGAAATATGTCTGGTTAGTTTTGGGATATTCCTTCATAAAACGTAAAACTGCTGAACCTAGATATAATTTAATGGTTATCAATCTGGTCTTTGTCCAATTATTGCGTGTTCGAAGAACAATCTTTTTTGCAAATAATACAAAAAGTGCTCCACGTGCAAAATTAGTTCATATATATATATATATATATATATATATATATATATATATATATGTATATATAACCTGGAATCCAGCACGCAGAATCAGAGACTCTACTCCTAGGCCGCCGATACGTATCACACAATACACGTTACTACTATACAAAGTACAGTGGACGTTGAGAAGACCGCCTGTGCTCCGGCGTAAGAACTGATATTACACAATGTGTTTTAAAGTTGTTTTCTTGTTTTTCAAACTAAAATTGAATATCATGTTTTAAAATACATTTTATAATTACTTTAATTATTTTTTTTTTTTAATTTATAGGGTGAAATCATTTTTTTTAAATTAGAAGATTTTATTTAGCTGGTTTCGGTAAAATATAAAAACTTACTTGCTTAGCACTGTCATAAAATTACAGAATTAAATTGTTTTATTCCTAAATAAATGTAGATAAAATAAAATAAATAAGAAACTTAATCTTCGTAAATGAAGAGATTTTCAGCCGTATGGTACAGCAGACAAATCTAAGCATCTACGCATGCGTAAAGCTGACGTAGTTCTCCGTACCGGATTGGTAAGTGTGTAGCTGTAGTAAAAAAGTGCAACCCTCCTTTTTGTGTCTATTCTCAATAAAATCCAACTTATTTGGACAGTTTTGGAAAACTTTAAATTGACGAAATGATATTATCCTGTGATTCTTTTCAACAATCCAGCCTGAGCTCAATGGGTGACCCAAAGGGTCATGTTTTTTCTAGTTCTCATTATAATGTTCAGCTAGAAATAATAGTATCCTGGTAAATTAGGTTTAGGGGTAAATTCTCTTTATTCTAAAGAATTTTAATGTGTACTTATTTATATGATATACTGTATATTATTTTGCATGTGAGTGGTTTAATAATTATCGTTTGTGAAACGATTCAAATTCTGAACGAGTGTGTGTGTATGTGTGTGTGTGTGTGTGTGTGTGTGTGTGTGTGTGTGTGTGTGCGTGCGTGTGTTTACACCAACCCAGTGTAATCAAGCCACTAAACCGTATTAAATGAACCATAAAACAAATAAAATGTCCTTTAAATGCGAATAATCACACTAAATCTAATAAAAGTAAGTGTAAACACCTCTAATTATTTAGAATAAATTAATTGTTATTATTTATGAATTGATACGCTTGTGTCTCACGTCCTCTCACGTCTCAAATATAAAACCATATATATAGACCAGTGCGTTTTGATTCATAAAATATGCATACATGTGTTCAAATGTTATGCCCAGTGAAATAAATAATTGTCCATTTCGTTGTGATAGTGCGACAAAAGGACGAAAATGTACGTGTTACACGCCAAAGAAAGAAAGAAACGAAGAAAAAAAGAATGATAAAGGAAGATATAGCAATTATCTTCTGCTTCAACGAAATGGAAGAAAAGAAAGAAAGAAAAAAGGAGTGAAAAATGAATGGAAAAAAGAAAGAAAAGAAAAAAGAAAAATAAATAATTTTGTCAAAGTTAAAAAGAATAGGCAATAGAAATTCATCTCCGTACTTAATATTGAATTATTCGTGCTATTATTTGAAACATTCATATTACACTTTCTCAATTGCATCAATGAGTCAACAAGAGTTAAATTAAGATTATTATAGTATTATTTGGAATATGTTCCTTATCTTTATTGTTATCTGTACAATGTTTCTGACGATGTGTCCTCCAGCTATCTTCAGATATTTATGCCAGACTCGAAAGCCTTCTCGAACTCGGAAATCTTCTTATCGAACTGGGGAATCTTCTTTTCGTAATCAGGAGTCATCACGGACATTTGTACCCAACGCTTTATTCAATAGACGGGGTATCCTGTTTTTATTCCGCTAACCGTAGCGGAGTACCCGTATTAATCTTTGTTAATTATTATTTTATGTTATTGTTGCCCTTGACCAGGATTGAACTTGCAGCCCATAGATAACTGTCACTTAGAACTGGCTTAACCTTACGTCCTTATCCACTATGCTATGTGTCCAATTGGACAATTCAGTGTGAATTTTGGGAACTGATATGCCTAATGACTTGTTTAACCTAGAATATCAGCCTTTTTACTTATGTATGATTTTTTTTACCTTGACTCATATTGCATTTTAAAAAAAATCTAATCTAGCCTTTTTAATCATAGGTTACCATATTGTATTCATCTTGATATTTGGTCTACTTAAGAGGTTGATTCATATGAGCTGATTCTTTGAGGCGTCTTCTCCTCCAATGTTCTTCCTCATCTATTATCTTAACTTCATCTCACAAAGGCAGATGGTTTCTCTTTTCGTTCCATATATGGTCAGCCATGCCCGAATTTTCTATCTCCTCATACCTCCGCTTTACGGTGTTCTTCTAGTTTTACTTTCAGTTGACGGCATGTTTTTCCTTTATATACTTTGCCACAACTGCATGGGATGGATTACAAACAATTGCTGGTCATGTTTTATCCCGTTGGTGTTGTTATGATTGGATCCCATTGGTCAAAAAAGTAATCAACAATAGATTTGAGCTGATTATATGAACTTTTAGACCAACCCTTATAGTTATAAACTATTTTGAAATAATAGTTATTGCAAAATAATACACAATTCTAAAACTCATTTTAAAATAATACATGTATTTTCCTTACAAGTTCATTGAAAATTAAATGCATTCTCTGAGATTCAGGGACAGCGTCAAGTCATTGAAATGTCACTTTGAATCAAAATTATACACTTTCTATTCCATTGCCAGCAGCAAGGTGGTCCCACCTTTCTTGCTGAAAGAATTTCTTTATCGATTTGTTCCCCTCTTCGTCCTCGAAGAGACACAGTAAATAAATCAATGGTTGACCGCTTACCATGGAACAAGTGCAAGAAAAATATTATTTCAGCTTTATCATTAATGTGCTAGAAATCATTGCAGACAGTTGATTATTTTCACAGTATTTTGCATGCGTGTCTTGAGAAGAATCCGATAGAGGGGAGAGGCAGAGGCCATTATCTTCTCCACTCTACAAAAACCACCAGTAACCCCTGAAACGTGAGCGCACAATCGTTTTTGATCTCCCTCGACACACGAACGACTTCCGCTTAAAAAGACCTTCTCAAAACTCAGCTTAGTGCGCCTTGATTGCTGATTACTCCGTTTACATGTCGATATTTTTTCCCTCTTTGGTCCTTTATATAATGTATCCGTCTTTCCTATCTCGCAGCCTCACCCTCTCTCTCTATTACTCTTGCATTCCATCTCCTATTTCTTTATTTCTCTTTCCACCTTTTCATCCTTTTCACCATCCTCCCGATTTTTGATTATTTCTTTGTGGACTTTTTGCTTTCCGCTTTCCAGTTTTTTCCACTTCTATTTTCTCAACTTTAATCTTTAAAATGCCCTCAGCCATTTTCCTTCCGCTTCAAATCGAATTCCTTTTCCACTTCCGATTCATCCTACAGTTTTTTCTAATATTTAATAGGATTAGCAATGTATGACACAGGGCCGAATGTAGATATATAAAGCAAGGGAAATATATACATTTATATATATTTGTATTTTCTTGTATTCATATGAGATGATTTATATAATTCAATTTATTATTTATTATATATATATTTTTCTGTTTTTAAATTAGGAAGAGTCCACAGCAAAAGAAAGTAATGTTTTGTTTTTCATTATGCGTAGTATTAAAAGGTTTTTGTTACCATTGGTGCCAAAGAGCATCTTAGCCGGTTATCTTATATATATATATATATATATATATATATATATATATATATATATATATATATATATATATATATGGCAGGTATTCTTAAAGGCTACGAAATATTTATTCTTTATGATCTTCATTTGTACACGTGCACGTCTTCTTTCGTAGTTGTCTTTCGTAGATCAGTATCCAGATGGTAAAGAAATTGTTTCTTAATTTTTACCCAAACACTTTCAACCATTTCACTGATCGTCGTCAGGGAATTGTATGTTGTGCTATTTGTTTGGTGCAAGGTTTATTCGGTTGGAATATGTTGTTTTGTGATTTATTCGGAAAGTCTATTAGTGTATCAGTTATTAATGTTAATTAGTATGTTGCTGCCGGTGTTAAATTCTACTACTTCCATTATGTTGATGGTTTTTAGTTTTGATGCAAATAACCTCGTGTATTTATAAGCATTTTATTGTTATTTTTATACATTAATTTAGTGTTGTTTGGGAGAATTTTCCCTATATCGAATTCTTTAACATTACCTGCCTAAATAATAAATTGAAATCTAAATGTCCATATATATATATATATATATATATATATATATATATATATATATATATATATATATATATAATATGTGTGTGTGTGTATGTATATATATATATATATATATATATATATATATATATATATATATATATATTTATATATATATTAAGAAAGAATGAAAAACACAGGTTTAAATGAGTTAAGTGGTGAGTTTATTGGCCGACGCTGCAGAGTTTCTATCTATTAATTAGATCATCTTCAGGGCATTTGTTGGTATGTGGAAGGCAATAAGAATTTTTTATCACAGAATAACGAGAAAAGCGAGTGGTAGTCCTTGTTATTCAGTCTGTTTAACATTTGAGGTTTGAAAAAAGGAGACGGTTAGAAATATAAACTATAAATATAATTGTAAACAGACTGAATAACAAGTACTACCACTCCCTTTTCTCGTTATTCTGTGATCAAAATGTCATTACCTTCCATACACCAACAAATGCCCTGATGATGATCTAATTAATAGATCGAAACACTGCAGCGTCGGCCAATAAACTCACCACTTAACTCATTTAAACCTGTGTTATTCATTCTTTCGTAATATACTACATACCGTCGGATTCACTTCCCTTTCTTCACACACACACACACACACACACACACACACACACACATATATATATATATATATATATATATATATATATATATATATATATATATATATTACAGTTCTTCACCTTAAATTCTATTTCATGTATATATCAAAATTATTCCTATTTTTAAACTATAATTACTTTAATTCTTGTATTTTTTCAAAATTATTTTTTTCCAAAATAGCTGTATCGGGTGGTATTGAGTGAAGGTTGAGTCGCAGCTAGTCTTCCGAATTTCTCTGGACTCCCCCAGTAATTATGGCAATCTTAAATGCATTATGATCTGGACGATCGCAATTTTGACTACGGTTACCCAACCCTACCGTTCTACATGCAATGTTATTCGTACTCATTCCAAGTACTCCGACTATAATCCATATCAATGTAGCAATATTATGTACATTTATTTGTTTTCAGATCTCTATTATTTGCTCCGACTTTCGTCATTTCTATGTCACCTTGGTAACCTGAAATTTTCAATCCAATCCCGACTTAACCTATGGGCTTATTTTGTTACCCATCCCGTTTTCATTTCTGAGTGTATATATCGTATCAATTAATTATTTTATATATATTCTAATTTATTTTGTCCTTGGTAGATGCCTCGCTTGTGCCTGGCACTGAAACAGCGTAAAAGCTATCATCATATGAAAGGGAATCGTTGAACAAGTTTCAAATTCTGAACGAGGGTGTGTGCGTATCACTTTACCCATGAATCCCCTATGATGATTCATTCTTATTTTGTCTTAATATTTTCTTGTTCTACTCTGTCATACTTGGACACCGTTTAAGTCATATTCTTATCCGTTATCAAATATATCTCCGTTGCTCTACCATTGTCAGTTTATTTTTATTTGACTCTCACTATGGTAAAGAGTTTCAATACAATTCTATCCGTTCCCGCGATTAAGTTTACCCTTGATCTAATGCTAGTTTTACACTAACGTATCTCTAAATATTATTTCTCTTTCTCTTTTCTTTCTTTATCATTCATCTTTCTTTATCATCAGCATAGTCTCCTTACTTTATTTCATTCTATTTGGAATCAAAGATTCTGTCTTTTCATGTAAAACAATGTAAAACAATGCTGAAAAAAAAGGATTCAGTAAATTGATATTCTCGTCACAATGCGTAGGAAGAAAGCCGTCATGGCAAAAACATTTAAAATAATTAAATTACTTGCGAATGTAAATGATGGGTATTTCCCAATGAAAACAAAAGTCAATACTAGGAAATTTTGCACAAAGCAACAAACGAGAAAACAAAATCTATTTAACTAATGGACTAAAATTAATACGACTAGTGTGCAGGCATTGTTTGCGGATCACTTTTCAAAACCAATTTAATAGAAACATGCATTAACGGTAAACGATATATATATATATATATATATATATATATATATATATATATATATACAGAGTGTTCATGATAAAGTTGACAGTTTAATAAGGAAAAAGAAAAAGTTCAGTTTGATAATGAACAAGTAAAGAGTTCAGAGGCAAAATATTGGGACTGGTGTAGTCGTAAAAAATTCGTCGTCAACCATTTTTTACTTTTCTCAGAGGTGTAGAAGGGGGCTGGATCCTGCTGCAATACATATGGTCTACCATTGGCTACCACTGTTATCCAGGGGTTAACTACAGTCTTAGAAACTCCTAATAGTCATCTGAGGGTCATCCAACAATTTTTCTGCAGATTTTCGTGGAATTCTGCTGTACCAACTCAATCAGATCGTCTGTTATGTTGCTTTCTTCTAGCCACAGCCTCGCAGTCTCCATTTTAATGTTCCAGTTCATGACTGATTGTCTTTACACTGTTCAGGGAAGATTGTGCAGCAACAATAATTTCCTTATTTTGATGGCTGGCTCAGATCATCATGATACAAGTTATTCTCTTCCATGATTCAGATGGGTTCCATCATCATTCTATCTGTCATCTAGTATCTGAATGAAGAAGGGTCCAACCTTTTAAATGATAATTAGTGTGCGTCAATAACTCCAACCTTCGGAAAATATAAATATGTCACCCTTTATATATATCACAGACAAAAAAAATACTTTCATATTTAAAGGAGTGTTAAGAAGAAAACTGGAAGACTCATCTCTAAGCGTAACATAAGGTTGCTTGTTTTTTCTATAACATGTCAAGTCTTGTTAGATTATTTACTTTCGAATTCAGTTAAAAAAAAGGCCTGGTTTAGCTTAGTCTGTAGAGTATTCACTTAGGAACTACAAAGTACCGGATTCGATAGCGGCCCTTACCTATTCTGCACAGCTTAGATCTGTTATTAAAGTAAGGAGCTTGTGATAGGCGTAGTGCCTCATCACAGATGTAAAACAATTTTCCTAGTCTAGTACCAGTGAAAATGTCGTAGGCTCTATCGTAGTTCGGCTGTTACCAACAATAGGCCACTCCGTTGATTTTACTTTATATGGTTTCAGGATATAATGGGCATCTTTTATATAAAAGTTATAGCTTCAAGTAATTATCTATCTATTAATAATGGAAATTCGCTTCCGGTTTTTGTTTGTAACAAAAATTACGTCACTGCTTACGTCACATTACCTAAAATCGTCATAACATAGAATAAAAGTTATTCTATGTTATTTTGAGTGTATTTATTCAATAAATACACTCAAAATTTGAACATGCAACATTAGACAGTCCTCATTGTTTTTTTTATAACAAGTTTTAATAAATACATGACTGGTATTATATATCTATATATAGTTTGTTTTATTTTAATACATATTTAACGTTTACATTTCAAATCGTTTTATTTTTTTGATCTTTTAATGAATTTGATGATTTTATTTACTTAGGGTACAAACTCGCTGACATTGAATTTTTTACTCCCACCCCTCAGGCAATATATTTCAAAAAATCTATTTTACATCGCCCGGAGGGTGTCTTTTTAATTGATGATTTATACAGAATTATATGGCTTTAAATAACTATTTATATTTACTAATAATAGGTATTATTCGTTCCCACACAATTATATCTTTTCAAGTGTCCATATCCGATAGTAGCAATTTGCACACAGTTCTATGCCTACTCTGTCAAGTTTTACATTGATCAAAACACACTGATACATCTCTTTTGATATGGGGGAAACCTTCATCGTATTTTTAATGTAACAAACTTAGATGGATTTTCTATTTAGAAATGAAAGTTTGCTGTTTGGTTTTAATGCACGTAAACTCTTTGTTGGCTTATTCCATGCTGAAACTGATTCATCTATTATGGTCTCCGATTATGTACGGGAAATGTGAATTCACAATCATTTTAAACATGTAAACACCTTATTATCTCAAAAACACTATGAGGAGATCCTAATGGGTACATCCAGTTCAGATATGATAGGGAACTTGGGAGAGGTGGCTGAACACTCCACAAAGCTCCAGTACTGAAGCCTCACCACCGGATACAGTTTAGTGTCCGATTCTAGAGATATCTTATTCCTGTGTAGAAGATGCAATCGGCGTAGTCTAAGCCTCGAAAAAACTGTCACTCAATGACTAAAAAGGAGTCTATTTGTAATGTCAGATTGTGGTAGAATTATAATGGATCCTGGTTACCATGCAAAAGATATCAGAGAGGTTAAACCAAAAGAGAGAGAGAGAGAAAAAGAGAAAAACTCAAACAATTACTGTACATTTCCTTTTTCTCTCTTCTTTTTCCCGATTTTATTTTTATTAGTAAGTCTTCTTCTAGTTCTTCCAAGTCCTGTTCTTTATTTCTTTCTTTTTCTGTCTCTGTTTCTATGAATATATTTCCTTCCAATTTAATCTCCGTTTGCTTTTTTATCATATCATTGTATATATTTTTCTTTTTTCTTTCTTCCTTTTCTCGAATAAATTGACCGACTGCCAAGCGTTCTCAACTCGACAGTAAAATTGATGACACAAGCTGGAAACCATAGCAAGCAAAAATATTAATATACTAGAAATAGTACCCGTGTTTCGCTACAAAATATTTTTCAATATAGGGTTTCAATTGGTAAATTCTCACAAAAGGCAAAGAAAACAAAGAATAGCAAAACAATATATATGAACAAAACATCAACAACACGAAATAAAGTAAAAACAAACATAGAAATAAAGAAACCGTATTGATTTTAATTGGATACATTTTTATCAAATACCACCACCTAAAAACGTTAGGGATGCTATATAAAAATGAAAATCGTTGCCATAGATTTATAGGTATATGTGTGGGTGTTTATAGTTTATTTTTATTTCAGTCGTCAAAAAAAAACATTGTTCTTAAGTTCTCATTTAATTTCTTTTTAAGGTTTAACAAGATTGAAAGAAAAACAATTTTTGTGCTTTCTTATAAAATATATACACAAAAGAGTTGTCTATATATATGAAAGGAACCACATATAAATGGATAACACAGAGAAGTTAGCTATTATAACCTGCTTTGTATTAACATTAGTATAATTACATCTCACAGGCATATAGCACTCACTAGATACCTAACTAATAATATTTCTGAAAAACTCCGGTTTTTAGTATAGATAATAGTCCTTGATTGATGATCGTGCGTAATAACTATTTAATACATTATTTTATATCAGCATAGGGGCATAAATAAATCTGCATATAAACAATACAATAAAAAGACTGAGTTAAAATAAAATACCCCATACCCCCTAAAAGCATAGCAAATAAAATATGAATAAGTCTTATGTTTCAATGATTTGTCTAAGTATACTTAACTGATTTCATCATTCCAGTGGTTTGGGTGTTCTGGATCCTTTCTCTAATTCACCCATTCCTCCATTTTATTTCTCAGTTTCTTGGAGACCATTGAAAGATACTGTTATAGGTGATATACCCTATAGACTAATGGAATGCGCCGACGGTTACTATAAGTAACAGGGACAATTATGGCTTGAGATTAAGCCAATGCGAGTTAGCTCATAACTCTATTGTCGGACGTATTTACCACTGTACTGTAATTGTCTACTTTTTTGTTAATACATATTCCTACATTTGATGCTTAGAGGCTCTCTTCCAAATTGTTTTGTTCTAATTCTGACCTCTGTAATTTCCTGTTCCATTCTCCCTTCTCTCAGATATATCTGGGAGTGAATGATACGTGATAGATATAGCTGCCGACGTTACCAACGGGTGTTTTAAGTAACTAAGACTCAAGCAGTAATAGCATTAAGTTAAGTGTAGCGTCTCCTAACTCAATTAATTAGTTGTGTACTGTAAATGCATATATACTAATCTAATGTTACCAAATGCGTTACTCGGCCTGTTTAATGTAATACAAGCATTAGTTTTTTTTTTTATTAGAATTTACTATATAAAATTATGCATGCGTTAATCTTATAACAAAATTTATATCAAATTTACTTGCTACCTTAGACATTTTAAACCTGTTATAATAAAACTAAGGCTTTTATGAGAACCGCCATTATAAATTGCTATACTTAACTAAATAATTTCCCTTTCTTTTTTAAAAAAAGGGGAACATTTTTGCGTCATTATTATTATTATCTTCTTTTTACAAAAACGACTCTACATATCAACATAAAAAAATCTAATACTTTTTAAAGTTGTTATTTATATGTAAAACTAAAGGAATGATAACAAAAAGCATAATAGATTTGGGGGTACGTCCGCTGTATAGCCTCCCCCTCACCATGTTTTTCTGTTTATCTATTTTATCATAATCAGGAAATATAGAATCCATTTGATAATATTTAACTCCACTTTGAATATTGGCTGTTTATGCAATTGTGCTTTCGTGATTTCACATAATTGAATGGGGCGTTGGTTTAGTGTCGCTATGTTTAAAATAATATTTTGGAAAGCCCACTCACAATTCAAAGCAACATAAAAAGACAACAAAAACTCATAAAAAACACAAAGCAGAAACTGATAATAGAAAGTTGCTGTAGCTACATACATTATCTTAAATAATACAATGGAGTAGACACACAAGTAAGTTAGAAGCAAAAGCGTAATATGTTGTGTCCTGTATCAGTTAATATACGAGTCCTAAAGGAAAATGATGGCGACCGAATAATCACTAAGCAAGACAGAACTTAACAATAAACAGAAACGTTAATTTCTTTTATCAAAATAGTTTCCTGAACATTCCAGCAAGTTTTCAATAGGTTGAAGTGGATATGAAACTCCTCTTTTGATAGTGTGTAAAATTGTGCTATTGATATCTACTACATTCTAATATCTCTCTCTTGAAATGATTTTCCCGAACGATGATGATGAAAGGGTATACTCTGGTACAATCTCTTGTACAATCTTGTTTTTCACCAAATACTGCACATTGAAAAGTATTAAGAAGTCTGATCAAATCATGTATCTGTTATAAGTGATACACCCTATAAGACAAATGGAATGCGCGACAGGTTACTATAATAACAGAGATAATTGTGGCTTAGCAGTAAGCCAATGCGAGTATGCCAATAACTCTGTTCGTCGGACGTAATTTCCACATCTCTCTATTGTATTTGTCTACTTTCTGTTAATACATTTTTCTACATTTGTTACCCGTCGTTTTGTTCTTATTTGACCACTTAAAACCTCACAACAGTATCGTTACACTGACAACACGAATTCCTATGATCTCTCTCTCTCTCTCTCTCTCTCTCTCTCTCTCTCTCTCTCTCTCTATCTCTCTTTCTCTAGCCACCCGTACCTATCGGTCATCACTCCCTCCGACATCCAGTATCTGCACAGAGCTGATCAATATAGGTATTTTCTGGTCATTTCATTCTGGTGAGTCCATGTGTAGGTATCCACAGGAGAACGTCGTCTGAGTTCAACCTTACTTCTCAAGTATTGTCCAGTGTTTCTTGTTCGTCTTATTTGGATGGTTATGTGATAGGACGTAAGTGGATGTACACCTGCTTTATGGGAGGTGCTGCTTGAAGGATTTGTTCAGGACTGCACGTGACAAAATTGTGTAGTTGCCATGTAACTGATTGTTTTGTTGAAATTCAAGTGGGGCATTCGGAGAGTAGCACTTATACGGTTACAGGTTGGAAGAATTCTCGCTTTAATTAGTTTTGATTCGTCTACACGAAGTTTAAACACTACTGTAGAGGTGTAGACATACATGTTTAATAAGTTTTTAGTACTGTACATATCTTGATTTTAAATTTAATCTTTAAATAAAATAAAAAGATTCAATCTCGATACTCCTTTTTTTATGTGGCCTTTTACTAAAAACTTCTATGGTTGCTCAAACATAATGTCAACTTAACTGAAACAGAAAATAGTTCTAATAAAAGCTCGGCGGTAACCTGTGTGATCTTAGTTATTAGCATATTGATGATAACATTAATAACATCTCTCTGTGTAAAAGCTTAAGGCATGTCACCGCAAACATCAGAGAACTATATCTGGAAACCGATGACCAAACAGTCTAATCTTCAACTAGGTTATGCACAAGATGTACAAGGTCATTCCTGTATTAACAAGGTTGGCTTAACTACGACGGTTTTTGTTTAGTCATGTGCTACGGATACTTAAAGAGCACCTGCACAAAATTCCTTGAATTTAGTGTAATAGAGTTAAACAACTACCGGGCACGAATGAGCTGCTAATGCATTAAATTGCTCGGTAAGCTGCGGGAAGACTTCCAAAATTCAGGAGAGGCGCCATGAAATCTGGCAAGCAACTGAGGAAGCTAAGGATACTTGCAAAGCAAAGGACAGAGTTGTTTCAACTAAAGAACTCAATGTTTTTTGTCGGATGCTTCAAACTGCAACAGTGACAGAATACAATATATCATCATCTTTATCCCTCTTCTTCATTATTATACTTTTTGTAGTGAGAGAGGAGAGCCTACCTCGTGCAACACGGTGTGACAGAGAGAGTGACGGGCGTGAAGACTTGCCGTATACTCGAAGGAAGAAGGCTAGGCTTTGCCTGGCGCGTAGGGCTGACCTAGAGTCGAGACGAGCGGGACAAAGAAATAATTTTGGATATTGGATTTTGGAGCGTGATACAGCTGGGAGTGTTTAGACTGTCGATTGGAACCTTGCGTCAGACTTGACTGTGACCCCCCCCCCCACACACACACACTGATTAGACTTTTATTATAAGATGACCCATTTTTTCACCTAGATTTACTTGCATGTCATAGTCATTGTCTTTTTATAACACCACGTTTCGGTCAGGCTACCACCTACAACTGTTAGTTAAAAAGTGTCAATTATAAATGAAAGAATATACAACAATTACGTATAGACACACAATAACGTTTCACGTTATTGTGTGTTTATACGTAATTGTTGTATATTCTTTCATTTATAATCCGGACGATTTCTTAAACGATTTGGCCTCGGTAAAATATCATTAGATGAATTACCATAATACCATATTGATATATTCTTATCAAATTTTTATCTGGCTTTCCTCACCGGGTATTGCGTGTTTAGTTCTTATGATGATCATTATAAAGACTTACATTCTCTAAACGTCTAAGATGAAATGATTAAAGCTAAAAATAATCCACCAAAACATCTCTTTTAGTCGTTTGTCTATCATCACATACCATATGGACGGCATACCCTATGGCTGTCAAATTTCTATGGGTATTAATAAATTGAGAGCTTATATTTTTAGTATTAAAAAAATCAAATATATTTTTACTTTTAGGCAAGGACTTACTTACACTGTAAGTTTTACACTAATCTCGACCCTTACTTTGCTTTTCGGCTTTGCTAAATTGAATCCTTACTGTTTTAGTTAAACAAAAAATGTAAAACAATTTTTGAATAGTTTTTTTCCTATATTATTATTGTCATAATATTAACAAGATGTATAAAAACAACATATTTCTTAAATTTTTAATACAATCAATGACTATTAGCGGAGCGTAAACACTAGCCTCTCGACAAAGTGTATTTATCCTTGCAGAAATATAAATGTGACGGAGAACGAGGAACGAAAAAGAGCAAGACTTTGTCTTGCCTGCTGGGATCGAACGCGCGTCCTCCCGCATGCGAAAACAGATGCGATGTAGGAACTGGAAGGACGCGAGGTTTGACTGACGTGCCAGTATGGTTGGCTAATATGCACATAAAATAACAAGTGAGTCAAGCGCTGGGCAGTGAGCAGTCTGCAGTCAGCAGCAGCAGAATCAGTCGACGACGAAACGCTTTTCAGTAAAGAAATGGAATTTAGTCGAACAGAAGCAAAACTAAATAGGAAATGTGATTTTGAACTTCTAAAGATTATTTCGACTACGACGACGGATTTTTCCAGCTGCTAGACGAAGAATGTGTTGACCAACAGAGGGTCTGACTTGTGAAAAGACTGAGAACTCGCTTGTTGTTGGTTTCCCCTTGGCGGGAGCTTGTTGATTCGAAGGTCTATTTCGCTTCATATATCCCCCCACTTCTATATGCAAAAATCCTATACTACAATCAACGTTATTCTGTTCTTAATTGCTGTCACTTAAAAGCAAGCATATACGTAAAATGAAAAAGGTAATCTTAACCTGATAAATAAAACTCATATGAAAGAGCGCCATGTTACCATCCAAAGTATTTAACTCCAGAAATTGTTGCGCAGCTTGCTGTGACACTGTTAAAATCTTTGGGAATAACCAATGTCAACGTTCGGTGGAAGCATTTTAAATTCCTACCATATCAAGGGTTTAATTGCAGCTAGTTATTATTAAAACAAACTGGTGCTGCTTTCAGATGATTTGCATGGTAACAACATTCGTTCTGCAGTATGTTAGCGTAAACAATTTCCATGGATACACGCTTCGATCTAGTTGGTCTAAATTATCGGAATTATCATTAGTTTACACCAGAATCGCTCTTAATCCAGATAACAATATAACTATTGGCGAAAATCTTTTTAACAGATTTTGTATATTATTTCATATTAGCATGGTTCCCTGTTTTGATCGATGTGGGTATTGTATAATTAAGTTGCTCAACGCTATGCGATTCCCAAGAATTGGAATTTCTATCATTAGGAAGATAATCGGCATTGTTGCATTTTCAGTGTTATTATTATTAACTGGATTTATTTTCATATTAGCATGTTTTCTTCATTTGGGCGTCTCTATTATTTGTCATTGATTTTGTTAAACGCAGTAATATATAATAATCAAAAATGTGTTTTCTTCACAAATTTTTCTCTGTTTCTCTTTTGAGTGAACGTGTCACCATTAATCACAAAGAACATGAGCTCAGTGTCCGGAGGAATTATATTCTGATCATAGATTTTGCTAATTTGAACGTAAATATAGCCCTGTAGGCGGAGTTTTGAATACGCTAATTATATGCCTTGTAGAGGTGTAAGATTCCTACTCCCTCAAAAGGGTATTGTGGCTAAAGTAGTAAATATTATCTGATAGTGAGGTTCCGATTGTGGATCTCTGATGATTATGGACGATCCCATAATTGCCATGATAGTTCCTCTGACTCTGAGTCATAGTACCTGTTAAGGTCCGATCTATGGTTCAAAAAGATGTGTTTGAACATTTTTAGATAGGAGTGCTTGCGACTATAATTATATATTAAAAATAGTTTCCTGATGGTATAGTGGTTTAGTTTGGTTTGTTTTGTTTTACGGCATGTCAACCTCAGTGGGTCATTTAATGCCGATAAAGTTTTGAAATAAATCAATTCATAAATGGATAATACAATTTCTTTTATAAATACATTTTTCTTTTTAACCCATAGAGGATGGAGGGGTGGACACAGGGTCAGAGTGGAGCAATGGGGTGTGCTCCACATTCCCCAAACCTCCAAAACTGGAAACTCACCATCAGATAGAGTTTAACGTCATTCCCAGGACGTAGACCCGCAGCCACCGCCTTCTAGTACCCATATGATAAAAAGGGTTTGGGGCGGGCTTGCCATAAGGGCAATAGGGTTGGGAAAATCATATAGGTGCTAGGGCTTGACGTGACCAGCCGGTTGATCGGAGGGGGCCTCTCAGACCGCCCGTCTAGTCCAAGATAGGGCCAAAGTGGAGTATTGCATGTCATGAACTGCTCATCCACCTGGGCTCTATCCTTAAGCATCATGGGTCGCCACCCACGGCCAACAGGTGGCCCCATTGGGGGAGTCTTACCCCTCTGCAGAGGTGCATTCGGTGCATTCTAACGCCCCAGATGACAGGGCGGTAGTGGTTTAGTAATGATTATAAGTAGTATCAACTGACTTGAAGCAATATGACTGTGCGCAAACAAATGATTATTGTTAAATAGAAATAGTTATTTTAAACCGTATAATTGTGTATAAATTATCACTATTTGTTTGTAAAATTTAAAATCATGAAATTTCGTGCAAATTATTTGTATTAGATTAGAACAACTGATATTATATAACTGTGTGTAAAATCTTAAGGAACAATTACATAAAATATGTAAATAACAATGTAAAATGAACCACACCCCTAGGCATAAAAAACCCCAGACGGGTTCACATGCTGTGGAAATCACTCAATCCACCAATCATTGACATACTATATCTGTGTTTAAAAAAATAAATTCTGAAAAGAACTATACACACAATTTAACTATAAATGTGCAATGTACTGCACGAGTGTGCTCACTTCAAATATTACTAACCTCTAGGTATAAAATAGCTCCATAAGGGTTGACATGCCGTTAAACTAATCAATCAATCAATCAATTACAAACGTAAATAAAGCCATCATTTTTAGGGAAATTATTTTACATAGAATTAACAAGGGAATTCTCACCTGTTTACAAAATCTGGCATTCAGGTACGCCACAAAAATAAACGTATCCACTACGCCTGTGTTCAGTAAAATAATCTTGGATATAATTAATGCAGATTGTAGTAATCTTACCAAGAAGAGCGGAAGTGATATTTTGATCCTAATTAGAGGTTGTAACATCATGTATACTGATTTTAGCCCCACGTGTCGATTCATAGGTAAATATTCCCAGCAGCTAGTACGTGGACCATGATGAAAAAATCCAAATGCCCACAGCTTACGGTCAAACCAGGTTTAAAACACGTTGCCACGACATCAAAGAAGTTAAGCAACAATGTGCCTGTTCTATGATTGGATGAGTGAATTTCTGACAATATCAGCTGTTGCTGATATTGTAAGTAATCAAAAATCAAAGTTACTTGATTCAGCATTAAATGAGCTGAAACTAGTTGTTTGTTTGGTTTGGTTGGGTTTTACGGCATGTCAACCCCTTGAGATATTTTATGCCGAATACTTCTATTGGTAATTTGGTATGCAAAAATGTTTAATGCCGACAAAGTTTTGAAATAAATTCATTTTTAATGGATAATACAATTTCGTTTATAAACTCATATTTTCTATTTAACCCATAGATGTGACCCTAAAAGGTACCACCACTCCAGGTCAGAGTGTACCAGGGAGCAATGGTGATGAAGGGGTGCTCCATTCCCCAAACCTCCAGAACTGGAACCTCACCATCAGATAGAGTTTAACGTCATTCCCAGGACATGTAGACCCGCAACCACCGCCTTCTAGTACCCCTATGATAAAAAGGGATTGGGGCTTGCCATGAGTGCAATAGGGTTGGGAAAATCATATAGGTTGATCAGAGGGGGCCTCTTCGACCGCCCGTCTAGTCTAAGTAAGGTTCTAAGTGGAGTGTTGCAGGTCATGGACTGCTCATTCACCAAGTCACCGTCCTTAAGCATCACGGGTCGCCACCCACGACAAACAGGTGGCCCCATTTTGGGAGTCTTACCCCTCTGCAGAAGTGCAGTCGGTGCATTCTAAAGCCCCAGCCGTCAGGGCGGGAAACTAGTTGTTAGGTCGTTAAAAAAGAACCGATGGATATGTAACTATAACAATAAGTTTTATTTATCTTAATTTGATTCATAAATTACAATGATACATAGAAAAATGACTTTTTGTTGAAAAATCTACCATTAAATCATATGCAGTAGTTTTAACATGATCTTTGGGTGATTACTTCTATAGATTATCATTATTTGTTTATATATTAGTCTTTACTCGCTTATTGAAAATAAATAAGTTAACTTAATATTCAGTTTAATTCCATCTAATAATTAATAGGTTATGAAACATTTATCGAAACTGAATATATGGAATCTTAAGAATTGTATTATTATTATGGGGGATCTGGTGACTTTTGGTTTCAAAATAAATTTCAAAATAAGCGTTCTCCTTTCATGTGTTTTTATCATGTCTTACTCTCTATTCATTCCTGATTGGGATTTTTCCGCTAACTTCCCTTTACTATTTTCTTCCTTCTTTCCTTCCTGTTCATTTGATTATGCAGAATTTAAATGTATGATGTGTTGGGTAATCATCCACAACCTCTCCCTCGATCAATGGATAATATATATATATATATATATGTGTGTATGTATATATATATATCTTATTATAATGGAGATTGTGGGTTTTTATGTCTGTAACCGAAACTATATTACTATTCAAGTCACATTCCCTTTGTTATTTACATCACATTCTCCATGATTTTTTTTTTATTTAAACCTCAATTATTAATAAAATTGTTTTACATCATTAATACTGTTGACCATATCTACATACTAATAACATGCAATTGTATTTTTATACACAAAATAGCGGTTTACAGTGTGAATGGGAAGGCTAATTTGCATATGGAACTTAAAAATTTTATTTCAATAAATATATGCTAGGTATTATTGATTTCTATTGTTTGGTTTTATCTTATTGAATATGAGCAAAATCTTGGGATAAATCTTAAAAGAAATCCATTAAAGAAGAAATAACTGTAATATTATTTTTACTTCCTATCTTAACTAAATAGTTAAATTAGGAAAATTTAATGAAAGACGGGAGTAAGTGCAAATAATGGAAGAGTTAGTTTCAAAGTTGTTCTATTTTTCATACCCCCTCTGTTCCAAATATTTTATCTGAATTCTTATTCAGTTTCATTAGTTTTCTAATTTAACACATTTTATATTAAAATTTAAATACTTGCACCGGAGGGTGCATATATTTGCTAGTATATATATATATATATAATAATATATATATATATATATATTATAATATATATAATTTTCTAAATATATATATATATATTTCATGTGTTCTTTGTTTCTCTATTTGCTTATTTGTCTATTTTTATTTATTTGACTTCTTTTTCACACTTACGTAAGTTTTTTTTCGTTTTCTTTCCCTTCTTTTCTCGCCAATCAAAACATAATTTTCCATTTAATTATATGGTGTGATGACAGGATGTTACATTCGGATACATGCATTCATGTCTTATCTTATTAATGTTATAGATTAATCTTCCAGCTGGGATTAAATTATCTTTCTCATATTTAAAAAAAAGATAGATAATCATTGCCATAATCTTTACAAACTATTTTCTCATTCCTTATTATCAGCATTAATCGCTTAATCTTTGAAATCATCAAATAGTGAAAGATTTAGCATTTTCGTTCGGTTTAGATTTCTTGTTCTTTGTATTGGTATGTCTGTTGTATACCCCTGTCATTACTTCTTTACTTACTTCTATTCTTCTATTCTTCTTCTGACGTCTTTTCTATCTTTCTACCATCTCTTCTAGCGTCTGGACTTCGTCTTGGGGACTTCGTGTCTGGTCTTCAATTGGGGATTTCTCTTTATCAGAAGCCCTGTGTCATTGGTAGTTTTTAGATAATAACTCAAGACTTCGATTTACTTAGATCACATTTTATTTCGAAATCTCCACCAGACTAACTGCGCAGATCGAGTCAGAGCGTGTATAACACGAATTACCACCGTCGTGGTTTCTCGCCAACTGACTAAAAATCTATTTCTAATATAAACCGGAAGAGGGTCTCCTTCACTGATTCTCACGGTATCCACCGGAAAGGATCAGGATGAGGTCAAGCCTTGTTACTCATCTTTCAAGGCCGTGGGCTGCAACTTATAGCAGTCGTTTTGATTTCTACACTACTGTACATAAATACTAAGAATCTAATAATTATGTAACATGTCTTTTTTTTTCTATTTTTTATGTCTTCAATATTTTTTTAATTTTTGATTATTACCATTTGTTCAGGATACTGATTAATTAAAAAAAACTTTACTCATTTATTAAGTAAACAATAAGACAGTTCATTATTTTTGTTTGTTCGTTTTTAATTTCCGACATTAACTTTATTGAACAACAAAATTTCCGTCCAGTTCCAGCTACCATCTTTCCGACGGCTTCATCATTCTATTCTTCCGTGATAGCACAGTTATTATAACGATTGTTTCCTCGTATTTGAAATGGACAGTTATCAACTGTATCATGCCATGAGCTATTCAAATGCTACGGTGAATAACAGAACATCATGGTATTGTGTAATAAGATGTTTACATATATCGTCCTTAAAAGTCTGGTCTATTCAACCGACGCATGCGTCCAAAAGTGCAGCAAATAGAAACGCTTTAGTTCCTGGAGCTCTGTGAGTGACGAGTGAGCCTTTGTTACCATCACTTCCATGTCCAATCAGTTTTGTAGTGGTTAGGATCTCATCTATGCATCAATTACTCCTGGATAATGTATAAAATGATTTACAACAAAATTTGCTCTCAATATATTGATATTATAACCAACCCGTTCGAAGGGAGAATGTAGCACAAGGTCGCAAATATGGGTCATCCAGTGAGGAACGAAATTGCTATTCAGAATTAAAGGATCTGTGAGACTAGCTTGCTAACTATTACACCTCGATTGGATGCCCAGTTTTTACCCAGCCCGTTCGTCATGGGAAGGGTGGTCATAGGATATCCAGTATGTGGCATTCAGCAATAAATGATTTCGTTATTCAATAGTAATGGATCTGTAAGACTAACTTGCTAACGATTACACTACGATGGGATGCCATGCTATTGTAATTAAGTATGAAGTTTTCAAATGATTAAAATGATTGAATATTATCATTATTGGTTCTTAAAACAGTGATATTACAATATGAAAGAAATGGTTATTTAAAGATTTATTACTGTTTGCAAATAATTACTATACGAATGATTTACACACCATTAGATAGACATTTCCTACCCGTCCTTCGGGACGGGGGAACAGTGTGCTTCGGCCACTGGACCGGTGTGTTCAATTAATAGCGTCGGTCTCAGGGGGCTATCCCTCCAGGCAATACCTGCCCCCTTGGGGGTAGGGCTGGGTTTATTGCCCAGCGCCTGAGGCGCCACCTTGAGGGGGAAACCGAAGGCATCGACGTCATTTTTGTTCTTTCCCACCCATGAGTTTCGGCTTGTGGGTGGGCCCACGTTAAAACGAGGCCTTGTGCCCAGCCCATACAAGTGGGGTATGAGGCAAATACCCACACCATTAGATGGTGTCAGATGTTTTTACCTAATACTAATCATTTTCAAACAGACCTATTTGACCCATGTCAGTTTTTACCCTTTCGGGTCAGATTAAACCTTAAGAGTAATGGCAATAAAGGCGTATTCCAAACTGCTCAGATTTTCATATTCACGACAGCAGTTTTTCTTACAAATCTGTAGAAGACGCAGTCAACATATTCTAAGTCCCATTTACATATCTCGTGTGTGTTTGTGTGTCTGTGTCTGTGGATCTGTGTGTTTTTGTATGCGAATACTCGTGAGCGCATGTGTATGTGTGTGTATGTGTTTATAACGTAGTATAGAATAAATCATGAATATGTTTTTCTGTGCCATTTCCTATTGATAGCTATTTGACAATTCCGAACCGACACTAACACACTGTATTAGTAAACTGAGTAGCGATTAAGCTAGCTTGTATTTGAACAAACTTCTCTCACATATACAAGATTTAATTTAATAAGCATGAAAAATGTATTGCTGTTTGATGTCTATCTGATATTGTCTTGTTCTTTTATTAATTGGCATCTAATTTCTGCCATTTGGTAACAGGCAATTTTCCTGCATTGGAATTGTCTGATTATTTATTAAAAAATGCGGAGTTGAATTTTATTTATTCTTAAAGATAAAAGGACTAATTCAATGATTGGTGATTAATCTTTTAAAATTTAACAAATATGTACTATTTCTGTTTCAAGTCTTGTCGCATATCCTTCGTGTTTCTTGTCGTCATCAAGTAGTTATTAAGTCTAGATCAGATTAGGTATTGACTTTATCTTTTCTCAGCAAAACGCTAACAATTTCTAATTACTCTTATTTGGTAACGTTGCGTATGTAAGGTATCTATTAATAGAAAATATGAATCAGTTAATATAGTATTTAATTTTGATAAAATCTTGACGCTTCGTCGCTGGTGCTTAGAATAATCCCCAGAGGAGTAAAGTGTCTCTAAAAAGGGACATGACAATAGATTTAATCTAATAATTGATTCATTGGCTCTTAAAACGTTGGTAGCGTGACTATGTATAATATGTTTACAAGTTCAAAATGATTGTGGAATTTATTAGTAAATTAGCTCTTATAAAATTGATATTGCATTTAAGTATGATATGTTAACCAGTTTAAAATGATTTGGGTCTTAATGAATATATTGGCTCTTATAACATTGGTATCATAAAATAATATGAAATGTTTAGCAGTTTAAAATCGGTGTGAACTTTATTAATACATTGGCTCTTAAAACGTTAATATCGCCACTAGCTATTAAAGGTTTACAAGATTAAATTGATTGTGGATTTTATTTATAAATTGGTTCTTATAGAATTGGTATAGCTAATAAGTATTAAATATTTACCAATTTAAAATGATTGGACACTTTATCAATACTCTATTATTTAATTTATATTAGAACAATCTATGAAATTTACCAGTTTCAAATTAATGTGGACTTTATTAATATACTGGCTCTGATAACACAGGTATTGCAACTGTTATTGGTATCGTAGCTACGTATGCTATAATATTAGTATTGCAATAGATTATAAATTATTTACCCGTTTAAAATGATTTCGAACTTTATTAATACCTTATAAAATTGGTATTGCAATTAAATATTAATTCTCTCCGTCTAAAATTATTGTGAACGTTATTAACACATCGGTGCTTATAACAGTGGTATTGCAACTAATGAGATTTTACCACTTTCAAATATTTGTGAATTTTATTGATACAATTAAGCTTACTTATAAATTTTTCATCTGTTCAAAATTATTGTAAAGATGCATGTGTTATTGTATATAATTTTAGACCGTAATTGTTAAAGTATCTTTTGCATAAAATAACCCAACAAATGTTGATATGCCACAAAACCAACCAACCAACAAACACTAAAATCTCTTTTAACCTTTTTCATTTTTCTTGATACTGTATTCATTAATAGCCAATGATGACTTGTTATAATTGAAATAATAAAAGACTTATTCATTGGGTAATTATAACAAAAGATTTCCCAAATGACAATGAAATAGTCATAGCAGTATTAATAATACACTGAAGTGAACTGGATCAATGCTGCGTGTAGCATATTTCAGATGACAAAAACATCGCTGAGATTCGCCTGAATTATGAATGACTAAAAGTAAATAGGAGACTCATTAAACAGATGTACCTGACACAACATTGTATTGCCACTCCCAGTTGAAGCAATGTTATCAATTATGCATGTAATCTACATCACTTCATTGTCCAGACGAATATCGCAGTACCGTTTCTGTAGTTCTAATTATCTTGTAAATACAAGTTCAAAGAAACATGTCTGGCTTTTGTCAATGGGAAAACCTGTGACTTTACTGATTTTCAAGGTCATTAAGTTCTTCAAAAAACAGTTTAAATGGTTGGAATTTAATCGAGTCTTTTCAAACGGGTGGGAGAGAGACACATTAAAGGGCTACATCAGGGCAGCTTACTTCTACAGGGCTACAAGGGTAGACTAAGTTTCCTCAGGGCTACAAGGGTTAGGGTTAGGTTAATAGGGATATTAAGTTCCTCAGGCTAGAAGGGTTAGGGTTAGGTTAATAGGGACAAGGGTTAGGGTTAGTTAATAGGGATATTAAGTTTCCTCAGGGCTACATTAAGTTTCCTCAGGGCTACATATGGATATTAAGTTTCCTCAGGGCTACAAGGGTTAGGGTTAGGTTAATAGGGATATTAAGTTCCTCAGGGCTAAAGGGTTAGGGTTAGGTTAATAGGGATATTAAGTTTCCTCAGGGCTACAAGGGTTAGGTTAATATGGATATTAAGTCTTCTCAGGGCTACTTAAGTTTCTCAGGGCTACAAAAGGGCTACATTAGTTTCCTCAGGGCTACAAGGGTTAGGGTTAGGTTAATAGGGATATTAAGTTTCCTCAGGGCTACAAGGGTTAGGGTTAGGTAATATGGATATTAAGTTTCCTCAGGGCTACAAGGGTTGGGTTAGGTTAATAGGGGTTTCCTCAGGGCTCAAGTTTCCTCAGGGCTACGGTTAGGTTAATATGGATATTAACTGCCTTACTTCTTCCTCAGGGCTACATTAAGTTCCTCAGGGCTACAGGGATATTAAGTTTCCTCAGGGCTACAAGGGTTAGGTTAATATGGATATTAAGTTTCTCAGGGCTACAAGGGTAAAGGGTTAGGTTATAGGGATATTAAGTTTCCTCAGGGCTACAAGGGTTAGGGTTAGGTTAATAGGGATATTAAGTTTCCTCAGGGCTAGAAGGGTTAGGGTTAGGTTAATAGGGATATTAAGTTTCCTCAGGCTACAAGGTTAGGGTTAGGTTAATAGGATATTAAGTTTCCTCAGGGCTACAAGGGTTAGGGTTAGGTTAATAGGGATATTAAGTTTTCCTCGGGCTACAGGGTTAGTTAATAGGATATTAAGTTTCTCAGGGCTACAAGGTTAGGGTTAATATGGATATTAAGTTTCCTCAGGGCTACAAGGGTTAGGGTTAGGTTAATAGGGATATTAAGTTTCCTCAGGGCTAAGGTTAGGGTTAGGTTAATAGGGATATTAAGTTTCCTCAGGGCTACAAGGGTTAGGTTAATGGATATTAAGTCTTCTCAGGGCTACCTCAGGGCTACAAGGGTTAGGGTTAGGTTAATATGGATATTAAGTTTCCTCAGGGCTACAAGGGTAGGGTTAGGTTAATAGGGATATTAAGTTTCCTCAGGGCTACAAGGGTTAGGGTTAGGTTAATAGGGATATTAAGTTTCCTCAGGGCTAGAAGGGTTAGGGTTAGGTTATAGGGATATTAAGTTTCCTCAGGGCTACAAGGGTTAGGTTAATATGGATATTAAGTCTTCTCAGGGCTACAAGGGTAAGGGTTAGGTTAATAGGATATTAAGTTTCCTCAGGGCTACAAGGGTTAGGGTTAGGTTAATAGGGATATTAAGTTCCTCAGGCTAGAAGGGTTAGGGTTAGGTTAATAGGATATTAAGTTTCCTCAGGGCTACAAGGGTTAGGGTTAGGTTAATAGGGATATTAAGTTTCCTCAGGGGCTACAAGGGTTAGGGTTAGGTTAATAGGGATATTAAGTTTCCTCAGGGCTACTCCTCAGGGCTAGGGTTATAGGTTAATAGGGATATTAAGTTTCCTCGGGCTAGAAGGGTTAGGGTTAGTTAATATGGATATTAAGTCTCCTCAGGGCTACAAGGGTTAGGTTAATATGGATATTAAGTCTTCTCAGAGCTACAAGGGTAAGGTTAGGTTAATATTAAGTTTCCTCAGGGCTACAAGGGTTAGGTTAGGTTAATAGGGATATTAAGTTTCCTCAGGGCTAGAAGGGTTAGGGTTAGGTTAATAGGGATATTAAGTTTCCTCAGGGCTAGAAGGGTTAGGGTTAGGTTAATATGGATATTAAGTCTCCTCAGGGCAACAAGGGTTAGGTTAATAGGGATATTAAGTCTCCTCAGGGCTACAAGATTATTCTAGCTGGTTTTTATATTGATATAGTGATGATCTCTATTTCTCTGATCTCCGGATCCCCACTTTCCTTTCCAGAATTTTGAGGTTCATTTCAAGGCACCAACTATGATTTCTAATCCTTTCACCTTTATTATCCACAGCTTTTTCAGTTTTCTGGTATGATCCAGATATTTTTCTATCTTTTCGTTCTCTTTTATTTTTACAAGAACCACTACAAACACAAATTCCACTAGATGTCAAGTCCATTTATTCTTGTTTGTGTCTTAAATTTCCAAAGGACATATAGTATATATTCTGGTTACACCATATACATTTTTCAGCACGGTCAAATGTTTATTTCTGGCATAATTTTGAGTAGATCACTTTCCCCACCCAATCAAGCCTAGTCTTGTACTTCGTTTGTGACAATTTGCTGCATTCAATTATTATCTGATATACCAATGAAGAACATACATTCACAATTTGTTTGCGTATTCTTAACTTTTACTTTGTCATAACTATTTTTCATGGCATTATTCTATGCTGATATACAAGTGTTGTTCTCGTGTGGCCAATTACACATGGACACAGAGGTGTAGACCAACGACCAAAAGACTGTATCAATCAGTTATGTGCGTATACTGGATTTCGGATGGAAGACCTGTCATAAGACCTGGCCAATAAGGACGGGTGACAAGTAAGAGCCATGGAAATGTGTGCTGCACAAACTGGTCTATATATATATATATATATATATATATATATATATATATATATATATATATATATATATGGAGGCGCATAAGCTAGAGGTTAGTGTCGTGGAAAATGGACTCGTCGATTCGAGTTCAATTCCTAGACGAAGCTGTTGGCATTTCACATAGGGCTAATACCCTTGGGAAAGGTATGAATCCATATATTATTCCTCCAGCTATGGATTAAATAGTAGGACAGACTGTGCCCTTCAGCCTTGGGTAGGTAACCAGTCTAGGAGAGGGATAACTCTGAATTAAAAATTCATGAGGTCGGTCGTTGATTGGGTTTGTGGCAACCCTTGATGCACCAATTCTTTCCTATCGACTGTGCCAAAAAGTGTGGATGGTCCAAACACAAGCCTTCACCACTATAAACAAATCATGTGGGTGTTCATTGTATGAACCTCATGCGTCGAAAATCGAAGAGAGAGTCCATTATATATATATATATATATATATATATATGTGTGTGTGTGTGTGTGTGTGTGTGTGTGTGTGTGTTTGTGTATTATATATATATATATATATATATATATATATATATATATATATATATATAGTAAATTACAATCCAATTATAGCGTTATAATTATAATTGGATTGTTTATGTATTACCTGATATCAAATTTCGGCAAGTGTTCTACGAAACATTTCACAATAAGTGATAGTTATAACACTGTTGGCCAATAGAGTGTGTCCATCTAATTTTATTTCATGTCTCATCCTCGATATTCTTAGATGATCAATATATGAGTTTAATTATTCCTCCGTAACATTCAGTTTTCTATTAAGTTAGGTTCATGTTGTCTTCAACATAAGACCGAGGGAATTAATAACGTTTGGGTTGTATTTAAACTTGTCTCTTAAACACAAGGGTTTACCTAGATTTCTTGCACCATCGTACAAGATTAAATTTGGTATTATGTAATTCTGTAGTGATTTCTTCTGATGACATGACCCTTCGAGTTGAGAGAGGGTTATGTTAGTCGAATTGATCTTTATCAGCCACATTTGATGAGCTCAAAGAAATCTGCTGTACAAGAATTAAATGAACTATTAAACAAATAAAGAATCTATAACAGATGTATCCTTTATAAGAATGTCAAAAAGAAGGGATTTTGGATCAATCGATTCAAGCATTCAGAAATTCATGAATCTGCTGCTCTTGAACATCAAAGCTAGATAGAAATTTGCATCCCCTGAATTACACCCCCCCCCCCCAAAAAAAGAGAATAGCTTGGAATATGTTAAATGTACATCGAGGAGTTGTTTCATTCAGAAAGAGTTAAATTCTGGAAGAGTGGAACGATGTTTTTTTTGGAAGATCTATCATAATGAATGAATTTTAATAGTGAATATATCACTAAGACCATGATTTGAAGATTCGTTAAGTACGATATTTTAAAACCAGCAAATTTTAGTTGAATCACGAGAGGATTTATAAGGAATAGGTTTCTAAGCATTTATTGGAAATAGTTGGAAAATAACCAATTATCAATGGTTCCCCTTCTTGAATGCAATTTTATTGACAACAAATAACCAATTAGTTTCTGAAGATGTTTTATTGACTAGCATCTTTCAGCTCAAAACCTGATTGATCGATGTTTAAACGTTTCAATACCTGAGTGTATGTGTGGTTACAGTATGAATTATGGAGTTATCCGCAAATTCAAAACCATCGGACTATTCACATTATGTCTAGGTATATTTAAAGAGCTGTTAATTAATATAGTACACTATCTCAACCTCTGATAGGATCTAATATGAAAAAGAAAAAAAGAAACGGATTGCAAACCAGATGGAAAATGAGAATAATCCTGAATATGTAACGGGTAAATCGTTCTAAAAACATCCCCAAAATAGACATTGATATCTTTGGAAACATCAGTACCAGTTAAGTATTTATAATTCAGTATTATTACACTAAATAATATAATCAGAAGCAAATAGTATCTTATTAAATAACAAGAACTTTTATAACATATGTTTTATAACATATGTTTATTATTAATTAATAATTAAAGTAATTTAAAAAATCTATTTTAAAGCATGATTTCAATTTCGTAAAATTTACGCTCAACTAAAATTGAAATCATGCCGTAAAAAGATACTTTTGTTTTGTTTTATTAAAACAAACCAACATTTCTCTGTGGTCTGGAGAAAGGGAGGGGCGAATCTACCTAGAGTTAGGAGGTTTCTAAGACATACTCTTTACTCACAAGTGTAGACTGCTGATATGAGTAGTTGTGGTGAAAATAATGTAAAATGAAAAGCAAAAACAATTACTAGAAAGACATTTAATTTTTTTCTAATGATTTATTAGAAACAATTTAAATGTCTTACTAGTAATTGTTTTTGCTTTTCATTTTACATTATTTTCACCACAACTACTCATATCAGCAGTCTACACCAGTGAGTAAAGAGTATGTCTTAGAAATAAAGTTAAAAGCTCCATGTTTTATTTGAACTCAGATGAATTATTCCAAGGGATGCCTGTATCAATATACCAATCTGCTCTTAGGATTGTACTATCAGTGCCTATGTAAATCATCTAATATTAGAATTGATCTACAAGTGCCTATATACAGGAGATGAAGAATTCATTTCGCAATGTCTATGTAAACAAAGTTCACTCAGGGATATGAGTCATCTCTTATTAGAGTTGTTTTAGTAGTGCCTATATATAGCAACCATTGCAATAGTTGAGCTATCATTGCGTACGCAGAGTTGATACTATTAAAATACATCTTCTGTTGCGCTTGTACTGCAGATTCTCAACGAATTTACCAGTGACTATATACTGCATCTGCTACTAGAATTGATATAGCAATACCTATGTATATCTAATGTTCTATAAATTAACCAACCCCTCCGCACGTGCAGGATGTGACACAAGGTCAATTTCTTAAGCGGATTCAACAGGTTTGAATTCAGAGTTTTCCTTCTTCTGGACTGGTTGCCTAACCAAGGTTAAAGAGCCCGGTCTGCCCTACTATTTACTCATTGCTGGAGGGAGAACTGGATTCATACCTTTCCCAAGGGTATTAGCGCTAAGTGAAAATGCAGTTACCGCGTCCAGGATTTGAACTCGGGGTGACAAGTTAATTTCCTATGACTTTAACCATTACACCACGCGCTAATGTTCTATAAACCGAAGTACCATTGTCTATGTACATCATCTGCTCCTTGAATTGAACTATTTGTGCCTATGTACTGTTTCTAAGTCTATAGACTTTTTATCTGATCGAATTACTCAAAAACTGGTGTCTATGGGCTGCCGTCTCCCTTTCCCGGCCAGCGTACAAAAACCGTCGTTGTTAGTTAATTACTGCTTGATCTTACGGGTTTATATTATGAGAAATGTAGTAAAAAAAAAACAAGTTCATAGTGTGGGGTATGAAGTTTGACATTTGATAATAGGTAAGACTAGGGACATTGTCTTACTATCTATACTATATGATCCAAGAAAACCTACTAATTACCAATACAGCGGCTACAGCATCCGTTGATCTAAATCAAGGATTCACAAACTGAGAGGAAAATTGAAGCATAGGGCGCCACAGTGCGTATATTTGTTCGTTTGCATTTATGAATCCCTTTATAACAGGAGGAAAGACATCGCCGTATTATAAAAAAATTAGTTGACAGATATCGTACACCAAACAAAATGTCTCATTGAGCATGATGGCCACTAACGATGTGTCATTCCCATACGAACCGTTCAAAACGTACAGACCATTTAATAAATGAATGTATGTTCTGGCTCTCAAGAAAAGATGCGGATCATTTGGACATCGTCAAAAGCGCCCGTACATATTTTTACATGATATGAATAATTTAGAATTATATTTTGAACAAGTTATTTCATAAAATGATGAATTCTAAAATATACCTTTTAACATGTATGAGATGGCTGTAAAAAATGATTATTTAATAATGAGAATAAAAATATAAAATACAAAATATAAAATAATAAAAACAATGCAAACAATGGAAAATTAAAATTGATGTACAATTGCTAAAATGTTAAATCTATGAAAAACAGATTCCCCCGTTTCTCCATTTGCTAAGTTGGTTTCCGTAGTAAAAAGTATTTGTTAGTGTGGGTGTTATCATATGATTTAATATTTCATTTAAAATATATTTTTTTATTTAGTAAAAAAAAATATATCTTGAAAACGAAAGATTTGAAGCAATGAGCCCCTTTCATCAAAGTATCCAGTGAAAAAAATCTTAATTTCCAATATTCAATTAATTTACTTGGAGGTGAATGGAAATTAAAAATTTCTTATTAGTTTCAGCTAATAAAATGTTGGTCGCATTATACCTGAGGGAAAATATATTTTTTTCATTCAGCCAATAACTAACTTTGGATGTGATATTAAATTTACCTATATTAGTAATAAAACTCGTTCAACAAAGTTTATTTTAATGAATGTATTCAACAAAATAAAAACAAATTTGCTTTGAAACTAAACTTGAATGTGTTGTGTACCGTTGTCTCTTTTTCCGGGCACTAAAACAATATCTGTAACGTTGTCGTATATCTGGTCACAGTACCCAAAGCGATATACATAACGGGGCGGTGGTGGTGGCGGCGATATATTCACGGTACTAAAAATGTATTTTGTTGATAAAAATTACAACGCGAGAAATATGTAGTCACAACTGCTAGCCTTTATTTTCGTGCTCGCCTCGTGTGCTGCATCGGAGAGGAGGAAAGGCAGAGAGAAAGAGAGAGAGAACACTACTTGATTACTGTGACCCCATACTAGGCACCAAAGGACCGTCCGTTCCCCTACGCGTCCGAAAGCAAAAAGAAACTAGTCCTTTTCTTCGTCATTCCACGTCACCACGTGACTTCCGGTCAACACTCAATTCTCCATTCGGGTTACGCTACGGTCAAACCATCGTTCATCCTGTTTTGGCTCATCACTATTTTTTAAACCTTTATCAACTCTCACTTATTTCCTTCTTCCTCCTTTTCTAACATAGTAGTTCTAGCTCACAAAAGTCAGGATACTATCCCCATCTTGCTACAGTTGTGCGCTTGATTTTCTGTAAGACAAACATGCAAGTCGCCTTGTAGTAACCATTAACTTGAGAATTGACATAAAATAGGATTTCTCAGCATGGCACTTCTACAATGCACATATACACAGTCGTGTACAAATGTAAGCTAAATTGTTGTGAAGTAACTATATTTGCCATTTCTTTCTGTCGAGCTCTTACAAAATCTCTCTTGACATCTTCTGTAGTGTTGACAGGATTTTAGAGTAGTTTTATATAGGAATTTGAACAAGTAAAAATAGATATAAACAGACAGTAATAGGCATTATATATATATATATATATATATATATATATATATATATATATATATATATAAGTTTTTGGTTGATCCTTTTTAATTTTCGGGCCATTTTTTTGGTGTCGGGATGTAACTGGTGTAAAAGTCCACCAAAGGTTTCAAAACGAGCGCTTTCGGCAATACAGTTTGCCATCATCAGGTAGGAAACAATGGTATGGTTTAGTGACTCGTTTTTAACGAGAACGAGTAGTAGCAAGGAATTAGAAGTGGGAGGTAATAACAATTGTTAGTGGGAGGCTGTAGGAATGGTAGTGGTTCGAGCGAGCTTTGCAGTAGTGATTTTTTTTTGGGGGGGGTCACAAGTTGTGGGAAGGGGAGGGGTATAGTGAAATTAGAAAGGATCAACCAAAAACTTGTCCGACAAGAATTGTCTGTACAGTTCAACAAAACTTGTATAAAAGAAAAAATGCTGCCAAAATACACTTATATATATAAGAAAAACATTTAAATAAAGTTTTGTTGCTATATTTCGGAATCCTGTCCTCTTCAACTAGCGATAAATAGGAAATTATCTCATTCTCATCAACATAACTACGAATTGATGTGTTGATGTTTGTTCGTATATGTTTGATGATATCCGGGCTGTTACTGTGTATCTGAGACGACAATCTGTCTCTCTCTGTCGCTGTCTCTGTCTACTCTCTCTCTCTCCCTCTCTCTCTGTCTCTCTGTCTCACTGTCTGTCTCTCTCTCTATATATATATACCAGAACTTTACCCCCTCCCTTAACCCACCCCTGTGCCCATCCACTCCAATCCTCTCTCCACTTCCTGTATACTACCCTCACTTCATTCATGTCTGCCCTAACCTCCCCTTTCATTTCCGCTACTAACACCCCCCTCACCAATTTCACTTATACTCGAACGAAATTTTGCTTTCAATAAAAATCATTTGACTGAGGGTGTCCGTATAAATTCGGACGAAACGTTTCAACTCTTAGTTTTGTTTTGAGTTTTTTATTTCTTGTTTACCATCCTTCTACCTACCTCATACTGTCGGATTCTACTACATCCATCCTATCCCCATATATATATATTCTTCTCAATTCTTTTAAGTATTTCCTTAATATATGACAATTAAATCAGTGTTGTAGATTTTATTGTCATATTGATTTTTTTTTTTCAAAATTCAATGCCCTATAAGGATCTAAAAATAATGATTCAGAAATAAATTATCCGCTTTTTAAAATAGAGAAGCGTGCTACATAACGAAGACTATAATATATATATATATATATATATATATATATATATATTATATATATATATATATATTTGTATAGGCATGTATGGTTGTGTGAGTACTTTTGATTGTGGAAGTTAAAGAAATACTTTTCCCACTAGTAGCTATAGAAACATTTCTTTTACTGGAAATATAAGTAAGACTTAATTTTCGCCTCAACGAAAAGTGGTTGACATTTTCCAAGACTCCGCCTGAAAAACAAAAATCGTGCCGAAAAAAAAAAGTCAATTACTGTTAATAGATGCACTTTCATGAATTAGCTTGAAGCTAGATTCGTGACAAAATCCTTTCTAAATATCGATGGCTCAGTTTCGCTAAATTGACACGAATTTTACTTGAATTGAAAATAAATCCGAAGCGTTATGATATTTTCACTGAAATATATGTCATTTTTTATCTTATCAATACATTACACTATAGTACTCATTTTATTTATACACGACTGTTATGATATTGAGGATGTTTATCTTTTTTTTTTTCTTTTTTTCTCTCGGGTATATTTACATATAAGCCGAGTACTTCATACTAAATTTCACAGTCTAATCGAAAAACAACATTGCATATAAGTATTATAAGTATTTGTATATAGGAAAGAGATGACACCCGAAGAATTGTTTTTTCATTTCACAGTACGAATAACAAAAGGGACAACAAAATTATTAACATCTTTTACCATCGTATTATTATCCCAAAATTCTTGAAGCAATCAAGAGGTTCGGTATCATCCATCCATCTGATAGACTTTGATTATTTATATATATATATATATATATATATATATATATATATATATATATATATATATATATATATATATATACTAAAGCTGAAATTATCACCGTTTAAAGTCTAGAGGGTTTTTTTCTGGTTAGTTTAAAGACATGAAAGTTATACTAAATTATTCCATAGTTTTAGTATTATGTAATGTTTGAAATAAATTCCATTTTAATTGGTTCTAATTAGTCGTAATTTGTAATTAAGTCACAAATTGACCAATCCCTGTCATAACTTCTCTTTTTCCCTCTATGTCTCTCTTGATTATACCCTTTCTTGATTATACATTCGTTAAATATGTTACTTTATCTAGAAGTAAAAGAAAGAGAGATTAAAAGAGGCATTTAACAACTCACTAGATTCAAACGCCCGTATGTAATTAAATTCACTGATCCATTTCAATTTAAATTAGGCCATCCCAATTCGTTGAAAAATCCGTGTTTATAAATATGAGAAATATGATAAATAACTAAAGGGAAAAAATAAATTTGGATCATTGTAATAAATTATTATCACTGCAGCACAGCAGACATGAGCCAAAAACATGGTTTTACTGGAGACTAGCTATTGGCTCCCCTGGATCTCATCCGCCCCTTTTTACATATTTTGTTTTTGATGATGCTAGGTGTCGACACACCCAACTCACCAAACAATTCGAGCTGTGCCTAATGAGGGTGTCAGTTTAGTCGCCGACATATCGACCATGTAGAAGGTGCGAAAGATCAGTTCTATCCTAAGCTGACTATATGGATTTCTGAACGTTGACCGTTAAAACAAACGGACGAAAGAAGAAAAAAAAACTATTTTATGAAATGGAAGTAAACGAATTTAAAGTTTATCATTTATCATTAATATATATCGGGTTAGCTCAGTCGGTAGAGCGTTCGGCTAGAAACCACAAAGTTCCTAGTTCGATGCCGGCCCTCGCCAACTCAGCGTATGAGTAACACAGGGATCTGTGCGGTAAAATAAGGAGCTGATGGTAGGTGTGGCGCTCCACCTCAGACGCCAAAACAATCTCCTTGGTCTAGCACTATTGAAAAGGGGATAGACTCCCTCGCTGATTGGCTGATACCGACTCTAGGCCGCCCCGACTTTACTTTACTATATATATATTTGTGTGTGTGTGTGTGTGTGTGTGTCTTTTTATGTTGAAGTTGGGCGTTATTATGAAACATTTAACAATAAATGAAGGAACTCGATGTTGTGGTGTACTGGATTTACTTTTTATTTATTTATCATAAATTCTCGGGATCGTTAGATTCCCTTCCTCAGATGAATGTCGCTCCTGTTGAACGGATCCGTTGTCTTTGTTGTTATTGAAAGCGGCCGCATCTGTAAAATATTTGTAATAATAATAATAATAATAATAATAATATATATATATATATATATATATATATATATATATATATATATATATATATAATAAAACTATAATATATATATAATCAAATAAAGTTCTCAGGTTGTCTGTTACTTGATGTTAGCGGAGTGGGTAATATTGATTTTGGCCATTTGGGAATCATAGTTCTTTGAACAATAAATGATACATCCCATTTACATTTCGATCTGCGTGGTTTTAGTACTTAATGGTTTTTCCCTACATGTCTATTTTATTGTTTGACACTGATGTCATAAATCTTTTAAAAAAATATGGCATGTCAGCCCTTGGATTATTCTATGCTGAAGGCGTTTAATTTATTCATTCTTGTTGGGGTTCAGCTTTTTTTTTTACATTCAAATGTTAAACTTGTTTGTCTATTTGACACATGGCTGAGACTCTCTAAGAGGCAGTATCACTACGGGCCAGGGTTGATTTGGGAGTAAAGGTGAAGTCCATACTCCCCAGATCTTCAGAATTGGAACATCCCCACTAGATGCTGTTTAACGTCTTACCCAGGTTACTAAGACCCTCACCCACCGCCTTCTAGCACATATATGATAAAAATTGGGTTGTCATATGAGCAATAGGGGTGGACAATATATACATGATGTGATGGGATGGGCCCGCCTAGCTCAAGCAAAAGTGGAGTGTTGCATGTCATGGACTGCCCAGCCATTACAATTCCTTCCTTAAGCATCACTCACGGCTAACAGGTCCCATTAGGGATTTTACTCTTCTGAAGAAGATCAGTCATGGTATTCTACTGTCTCAGCAGACAGGATGGTCATTCTGTAGGCGAGAGGTAACATATTAGCCATAGCTAGTACCTTGGACTCAAGACAGCATTTTTAAAAAGTTACCGAAATCACAAAACTCGCAATGTAGAAATAGGGTTAGGAATACTAGAGGATATGTTTCCTAAGAGAACAGACTTATGACCTCTCTGTTATTGACATCAGAGCTCACATAACTGTTCGTGCATCCAGAATTCAACCTGAATCAAACCACGCATACATGTTACCCAAAAGTCGTGTTTTTCCTGTACCGAAGGACGCGAGTTCGATACAGGCAGGCGAGGCATGAATGGATTCTTTTACACTGCTTTACAGGCACAACAGTGTTATTCCTTTTACAATTATACACGCTTCATCAATAAGCTGGGACTCACAACTGCTCGTCCTTGACATCTTAGTTGTAATTTAATAATCCTAACTTAGTTTGGCACAGGGGCATAAATGTATAGCTTCGATGATAATATAATTCATTAATGTAAGCCTGGCTTGTTAAAAATCTTACCTTGCGAATTAGCATTTGCATTCCTACTTGATAAAAAAAAAAAACAGAAAATAAAATGTTCATTACACTCATACGTCATTTCAGAGTTCTTTTCTATTATTTATCTTTTGATTTTAACACTACATGTACTAAACCTAATATGATATGTACCCATTTCGGAAAGATTAGAGTTCTATATTCTTTGTCACCTTTCGGTCTCTCTTTCGTTCTTTTATTTTGCATTCTTGCTTTTTATTTTTTCTATTCTATGCTTTCCCTTCCTTTGTTCTTTTTCACTTTTCTTGTTTATTTCGGGGTTTTTTTATTGCTTCTCCCTCACTGCATTTTGTCTATTCTTCTTCTGTTCATCTTCTATCTAGGTTCTTCTTGTACTTGTCGGCGCACTTTCATTTCTTCTATTTTCATTTCGTGGGGGCAAGTTTGCTCTTCCAACCTTCACAATTATGTAACACATTTATCTTCAGTTAATTTTTATCAATTTTCTTTTAATATTTCCTTTTTATTTCCTCTTTTCTTTTCTTATATTTCCATTTTCTTCCTTCTTTTAATTTCTTTTCATTTTCACCGCCAATAATTTTAACTAGGGTGTTTAGGGTTGGGTTTAAGGTTAATTTAAAGGGAAAATAAATAAATAATTTGGGTTCTGTTTTTTCTGGGTCACCTAATTTTGACACCTTTGTGCAAGTACAGCCGAAATAAGAATCCAATTGATTATTTCAACAAGTGTAGAGTTCCACCCCAACTTCTGATCTACATAGACTAAGAAAAGATCAATTAACTCCTCCCATTGACTTGTATTGAAGTAAAGTCTCTGGGTTACAGAAATTAACATTTTGTCTACAATGAAAAAAGTAATCATTTTAAAAAAGTGCAAGTTTGTTTTTCTACAAGATATTTTCTATTAACCCTAGTAATTCAATTTCAATTTTGTGAAAAAAAATATTTGAAGGGGGGTCTGAAAATTTACTGAGAAAAAAACATTTTTCTTCATCTTTCCTGAGATCTCTATTTTTGGTTATTCAGTTCTCATTCATTTTATAATTCTTTCTTTCTTTGACTTCTTCATTTATTTATTTATTCGTCCAAGATTTCATATCTGCAACTTAATCTAATGTCTTTTCAACATTTCATCTTTGTTTTGTTTTTTTCTTGTTTTTTGTTTTTTTTCTCGCTCTTTTTTTATACCTGACTATTTTGATAGGCTGACTATTCTATACCATGATAGCAACACACACTTTTTTCACTACTCGTTACGCCCTTTATACGAAGGAAAATCAACATAATTGATAAAAGGTCAAAAGTAATATTAAAAAAAGGAAAAAGCTTCATTCGATTTCAGTTCTATTCTGTGTGCGTGACTATATGTTATGTTTAGTTATCAATGCGTATTCTCCTTCCAAAACATTTCATGTTTAAACATGGTGCTTATCACGCTACTACCATTATAAAATAACTCTCTCTTCTCTCTCTCTCTCTCTCTCTCTCTATATATATATATATATATATATATAATAACATTTCTCACCTTTCGTCATATCGTATGATTCAATCCTGGAAGAATCAGTTTGCGTCTCTCTTCATGCTAATGCTATTTGAAAGGTATGAATCTGTATGTTCTCCCCAAAGTAAATAGTAGAAAATGCTATTTGATCTTTGTTTGGCAACAGTCTAGTAACATAATTTTAAAAAACCTTAACACAGTTTAAAATTGAACTTGTGTGAAATAATGCCCTCAACGGAGGGATTGGGTAAATACACCCCCCCCCACACACACAAAAGAAAACAAATAAATAAATAAATAAGATAAAAAATAAAATAAGATAAAATTATGCTCTCAGGGCGAGCCAGATTTGGAATTATAATAAAAAACTAAACAAACTTGCGCACGCACACACACACACACACACACACACACACACAGACAGACGCACACACACAGAGAGAGAGAGAGAGAGTTTGTAAAATATGAGACAGAATCAAATGGACAGTCACTAGCAACAACTTCAGATCTGGAGATCTTCTGTGGTGAGATTTTATCTCGAAATATTAAGAATAAATGGCAGGTTAACAAACAATACCATAGTTACCTTCTTTTTTCTTTACACTTGCATTGATAGCCTTCAAAACCAATCAACAAACCAATATAAACACAATGCTTCAAGCACATATAAAAACCCTCTAATATGAATGTTCTCTGGGGAGGGGCACATTTAAGTCCGACGATTTTACTCTCCAGCAATGCTGCACTCTTCTCACCGACACTATCAAAAGATCTTGTCTCTCGTCCACACGTCGTCACAGCCAAAATGCCACTGCAAGCTTTCTCCCCTGTGAGCTAGTCAATAAATACACAATTGCAGTGTTCATCCGGTTCCTACTCTGACCTGCCCGTGAAGCACGTGCGACACTAATCAGCACGCGTCAATCCTTCTCATCCGGGCCACTCTGGATAGTCTAGCAATTCCCATGCGTCAGGCCACGACTCACGATCAGGAGAATGCGAGTTCAATCTCCCCACTCGCCTCTGATCTCATTCTGCATGCCAAACACAGTTGTGCACGCTTCGAACTACTACGTTCGCGGTTTCTCTCGCCACAAACCCTTCTATATACAATTATATTTTCCTTATGTTATTTCATTTATGTCTAACTGTTTTTGTCTAACAGGGTCTGTATATTTTGCTCTTCGTAAAAATATTACGCATCTCTACGTAATAAAGCAATTCCAACAAACACTAATGTGCAAACAAATTAAATCAGAAATTCTGTAGAATATAAACAATTACAATTTGCATTAGAGACAATAAATGAAGTTAATGTTCGGAGAAGCACCTCAATATCGTGGTCATACCAGTATTGGCCGATCAGGAATAATACATCAATTAGCTCTGTACGGATCCTGGATGCTGCACAGCAGACCTGCCAGGAGTAATGACCAATAGGGACAGGTTACACACGCGGTAGATAGATAGAGAGAGAGATAGAGATAGAGAGAGAGTATGTGTGTGTGTGTGTTTTGAGAGAGAGAGAGAGAGAGAGAGAGGAGAGAGAAGAGAGGAGAGAGAGTGAGTGAGTGAGAGTCAGCGTAATCTGATGATCATTATTATGATAATTCGTTTAAAAAAGTAAGACAATTCATTTATATACAAAATTTCGTATAGCCTTATCGCATAGACTATTCAGATGAGGATGAGGTAGCAAAAGAAGTAAATGAAGAGAAGGAAAAGGAGTAGGGAACGTTAAATAGTCATTATATCATGTTGAGATTTTTCGTCATACAACGTGTGATAGCACGTGCGATACCCTGCCCTCATCAGCTGCCAACTAGGAGTGATAACACAGTTTCGGTAGCTAAGGCAGCCGAAATATATACTTGTGATTATATACTTGTGACCGTAAAAGAAAGAAAGAAAGAAATGAAAGAAAGAAAGAATTATAAACGAACGAAAAAATGAAAAAAAAAAAGCAATACATACATAATTTAACTGACAGTACTGTTTCGACCAAAATCGATAAGTTTGTCTTCATCAAAGAGCGACATAGATGGGAAGAAAGATATCCGTTAAAAAAAGACTGTTTACAGAAACGAACGCTGAGTTCAACCGCTGAAGTTTTTGAAAAATGCATGTTCTGTTTAAAAATAAAATAAATTTATTTTTAATTTTAAAAAATCAGAAGCATTATAGTTTATAGAAACTCAAAAGAGTTTGTTGTAAAGTTTATATAAAAATGTAAAGTGGTATCAAAATAGTATCGTATATATTTTTCAGCTTTAAAAAATATACAAGTCCACATGGTAATTTGAAAAAAGATGTTAGATTCCAAAATTTACTTGTGGCGTTTAAGTCCGTAGTTATAGATGAAAGTCTTCAAGGTGAAAAGTCCCAGATATAATTTTTTCATTTGACAAATATGAAAAATAGATGGAAATTAATCCGACAGTCTTTTTTTAACGATATCTTCTCTTCCCATCTATGTCGCTCTTTGATGAAGACCAACTTATCATTTGGTCGAAACAGTACTGTCAGCTATTACATAACAAACATCATATGTTTTTCATAATGTTAAATTTCATACTGTCGGATTAATTTCCATCTATTTTCATAATTTAACTATATAGGCCAAATCATACTTTGCCTCAAACACACGAGAATAGAGCATCTGTTAAAGATCGAAATCACAAATTTATATCACGTGATTTCCGAGACGAACTCCTCAAACATTATACACTAGGTACCACGAAAATAGGCCACGTTATCAGTGAAGGAAGAAACGTAAATATTTTAAAACTTTTTTAAAAAGAAATTACCAACATAAAGAGTTATTACAAAGAAAAACTGTTAATTCAAGGTCAAATTATCCGATTTGGACAAATTACTCACTGTTATCTTGAAAATAAGTAAAACAGTCGTTTTTTTTACAACACGGTCAATTTCCTTATTGATATTTTTCTAGCAGAATTCTATATTCATGATTCTTTTACTAAATAACTCTGGCATTGAAACTTATAAAAATCTTCTGATATAATTATTCAGACTCTTATCTTTATAGAAAACAAGTAAAAATCGATTTTGTCGGTTCATTTTTTCATATTTTATAAAATATAATAGAGGGCTTAGACCTCGTAAAATATATTTCCCCTAATATATTTTAGGAAAAAAATATTTCAGGCATATAGTCATTAAAAGGTAAGTAATTATGAAAATTTCGTAAAAATCGGACCATTAATTGATTTTTCATAGAATTTTTCAAAAAGCCTCTAATCATAACTTGTTTTTGGCTACGTTAAATTTCAATTGATTTAACGGTGCAAAAATGTAAACATTGTTTTTCGTTTATAATTTTCATTATTTCCGGAAGCTGAAATTTTAAAAAAAGAAAAAAAAGGAGTTTTTTTAATGTTTCTTGTATATAGGGGGTAAAGTTCACAGGGAAAATTGGTGGTATGTATTATACACCGATAAGATTATTGTTTTGATTAGACCAAGGCCTCAAGTATGTACATACCCAACCTCTCTAACACGAGCAGTATGTGACAAAATATCCTTTTTGAGCGGTGCACTGCTGGTTTCCAGCTTTTCGTTTCCTTTAAAGTAGGCATGCAAAGGATAAAAACCCGGTTTACCCTACTGTGGGGTTTATTTTCGTACTTGCCTGGGGAGTTGTCTGTCCTTTTAATGTCGCTGGTTCCCGCTAGGGGCCTCGTGTATCTAAGCGGCTGTTTTGAATTTATCTTGCTCTTTGCCTTCTGCTCGACCTACGAGACACAATGGGGTAGTCTCATGACTACCCCTTTGTTGGTGGGTATTTGCCCCCCCCCCTTACATTACTGTAAGTGATTTGTACAGCATGGACTATTCTTAGTCTCATGTCTGTACCTTCATATTATGTGTACGTTTGTATTACCTTGTCAGTGACTTTTATGTATGTATGTTTATGTACACTATTCTATCTTCTATTCTTTATGTATCTCGTCATATCCATGTGCTGTATGTATATTAAATGTTTTGTCTATTAAACCTTGTCGGAGTTGTATGTTCAATTATGATTTTGAACCTTACACTACTATTACACAATGCATCAAGCGTAGGCATTTTTTTCTTTTCTCGCGTAAGACTAGACACCTATTGTATTCTCATATAAATGAATAAGACAGAAAATCTCACCGTATCAATACACATGTATTGTTGTATACCCTTTTCATTACTTACTTCTATTCTTCTTCTGACGTCTTTTCAATCTTATGTCTTCTTATAACATCTCTTCTGGCGTCTGGACTTCTTCTTAGGGACTTCATGTCTGGTCTTCCATTGGGGGTTTCTCTTTATCAGAAGCCCCGTGTCATTGGTAGTTTTTAGATAATAACACAAGACTTCGATTTACTTAGATCATATTTTATTCTCGAAATCCCCCACAAAACTACCTGGGCAGATTGAGTCGGAGCGTGTATAACGCGACTTACCACCGTCGTGTTTTTTGGCCGACTGACTAAAAATCTCTTTCTAATCTAAACCGGAAGAGTGTCTCCTCCACCGATTTTCACGGTATCCACCGGAAAGGATCAGGATGAGGTCAAACCTTGTCACTCATCCTTCAAGGCCGTGGGCTGCAAATTATAACAGTCATTTTGGTTTCTACACTACTGTACATAAATATTAAGAATCTAATAATTATGTAACAGTATTATAGCGTTGGCAATTTATTTATTTGTCCAACACTACAAGTTTTTGCATGCAGGAATATCAGCAGGATTAAAGTGGATTTGAAAAAGCCATTTGCAAGTGATATGCAGTGGTGTATTCTACGCTGCCTAATAATTTTTAAATTGATTCATGGGGAACATCATCATTTTAAAAAAAATTCGACTTCAACCACACCAGTTTCTCCAGATACTTTTTGAATTTCTTTTAGATATTCAGTTGTAAGATTTTTTAAAGATATTTTGTATTTACTATTTGCTCTGCTTAGTACGACCCTTTCATTTTATTTAATAAAAAAGCAAATATAATTATATTGAAGTACCACATATTTTCGTGTATAAATCGATTTCCCCAACTTATGGTAACACAATCATCACATTTATGAATTAATTTGGAAAGCCAGTGTTTGTCTTACTCATTCGCATTTGATTTGAATTTCAACTGTACATGTGATGATTTAAAAAAGGAAATTAAATCAAAATTAAATAAATAAATAAAAAGTTCTGAGTGACTGGACGCTGGCGTTCAGACTTAACGGTCTGATGAATAAAGTCTCCATCTATACTTCGAAACAGTTGTGTCTTTTTATTTCTCTTCATCTCCTCATTTCATATTCCCTATATACAACAATACTCAACGATAGGCCAACATTGATAATTTGTTATTTAGAATTTAGTTTAAATGTCATCCTATACAGTATACATCGCCCTGTCATATAGTACCTAAATAATGAGAATGGAATCGTCTGTTTTCCCTAAAAATAATCTCTGTCAAATCCTAGGAAGAAAGAAACAACGAGATCTCACGTGTCTTGTTAATTCTATCTAGCAATTGCAAATACTCATCACCTTGTATTTTTGCTTAGTAAACTTATTATTTCTCTGTTTACACTCATATTCGAATTACAACGCACCCATTAATATGCACACCGTATTTTGATGCAGGCGATATCCAGCAGGAACTGTTACAGACGCGAAATACGCATCGTCTATCACAATTAGTAAATACACATGCACAAACCGAATAATTGATGAATAGTCAAAAGAAAGTAGCAAGAGGCGATGGCCTCCATGTAATTTAGATAAAACAGAGGATATATGTTATAAATAAGATAGAGACGTCTCTAATACTAGACTATATTTGAAGTGAACACACTCGTGTACTCACTCCAAATTCTTTATTCAAAAAATAAGAAGTGAATACATGAGTGTGTCATCACAACTCGGCATATAAGCCGGAAGGTTCAGTTTGGCGGGGGAGGGTAACAAAGCTGGTCATATCACTACATGGATCTATTTAGCTAGGTTCACTCACTGACCGATCCATTCAAAAATAAATCTGTCATTCTGTCCGTGCACAGCCTACTTACACCAAAATACCTCTTTCGCTCTGTGGCTTTAACCTACTTAAAGTTTTCTCTTTCGAGTGATTTAGAATTTAAGCATATGTTTGCCTCGTATGATTTGAAGGAGATGTAGGGGTTGGGGTAACAAAAAACAAAAGATTCCCAAGAAACTGAAAAATGTTTGGTTTGGTTTGTTTGTTGTACGGCATATCAAACTCAGTGGGTCATTTAATGCCAATAAAGTTTTGAAATAAATCAATTCTTAATGAATAATACAATTTTCTTATAAATACATTTTTCTATTTTACCCATAGATAGGACCCTAACAGGTACTACCACTCCGGGTCAGAGTGGACCAGGGAGCAATAGTGATGAAGGGTGCTCCACATTCCCCAAACCTCCAGAACTGGAACCTCACCATCAGATAGAGTTTAACGTCATTCCCAGGACATGTAGACCCGCAGCCACCGCCTTCTAGCACCCATATGATAAAAAAATAGGGGGGGGCTTGACGTGACCAGCCGATTGATCGGAGGGGGCCTCTCCGACCGCCCGTCTACCCCAAGATAGGGCCAAAGTGGAGTATTGCATGTCATGAACTGCTCATCCACCTGGGCTCTATCCGTAAGCATCACGGGTCGCCACCCACAGCCAATAGGTGGCCCCATTGGGGGAGTCTTACCCCTCTGCAGAGGTGCAGTCGGTGCATTCTAACGCCCCAGCCGACAGGGCGTCTTAAAAATGTAACAAAATAAAAATGTGGACCATTTTGGTTACCCCTTTCCCTCTACTACTGTGTAGGACCGCCGACTGTCTTTCGATCTTTTCGAGGTTCGAAAGCAAGCCGGTCGGTTCCTCTAAGATGGCAGTGGGTGTCATTAGGTGGTGTTGTTGAAAAGATTGGGTTTTCTAATACTAGACTGTAAGCCCTAAAAATAGTAAACTACATCACATACCTAGATAGTAATATATTATTTAGAGAAAGCCATGTCAATATACGCATAATAATGCACGTACTGCTACAGACAGATTATTGATAATATGGAAATCTGATCTGTGATAAGGTAAAACAAAACTTATTCACTACTTTATCCGTGTCAGTTCTAATGTATGACTGCACTACTTTGACTAAAAAAATGCTTGGAGAAAAAGCAAGATGTGAATTGTTTATGGATGCTGCCAGCTATCATGAAGAAATCCTAAAGCAGCACCCCACAAAAAGCAGCTGTACGTCCACTTGCCACCTATCACACAAACCAATCATGTAAGACAAACAAGACATGCCAGAGAAGCAAGGACGAGCTCATAAGTGACGTTCTTATGTGAAAACATACGCGTGCACGCATGGTGTGGGTCGTCCGAGGATAGGGACGGGTGTCGGGGAAGAGTCATGAAGATTCGTGCCGTCAGCATTGATATAGTTGTTGTTGTTATTGTTGTTGTTGGTGGTGGTGATGATGATGATGATTTCTTGGAGAATATTACACAGTCAACACGGATATGGTTACTATCAAATCCGGTAGCATTGAAAATTGTAGGTATTTACTCAATCCGTTCGCCACGAGTAGGATGTGACGCAAGGTCAAAATTATGCGGAATGCAAAGAGAATTGAATCCGATATTCCGTAGTAATAGATCTGGGAGACTAGCTTGCTAAATATTACACTACGCCGAGACGACGAACATGAAAAAAAAGCAACAATCACAAAAGAAATGCATGTATTTTTTTTAAATGGCAATTCTATTATGGTTTACAGAGTTGTAAGATTTTGTAATATAACATATTTAATATTATCCGCATTCATTCTATAATGTTTTACAAATATAATACAATACTCGTATTTTTTTTTTTTTTTTGGAGAGAAATTCTCATGTTATTCAAAGAAATATGGGCAATATATTATGGTAAGTGATTGTACTAGATAATAGTTCATTAAACGTATTAAAATAAAATAAAATGAAACATACTATTAAATATGTAAAAATCAGGATTGAATAACGGTGGCCAGTAGTCTTTGTAGCATAAACATAGCAGTTGTCGCGTTAAATATCAGTAACAAGTAGCAGATTATTTGAAGTGAGCACATACGTGCACTCACTCCAAACAAACTTTTTATTTATTCGGAAATGAGGTACAGCGCATGTGCACACAACTCGGCATGTAGCCGGAAGTTTGGTTTGGGGGGAGAGGTGATAAAACTGGTCATATCACTACACGGATCTATCTAGCTAGGCTCACTCACCGACCGATTCATTCAAAAATAAAAAATAAAATTCTTGCATTCTCACCTTGCGCAGCTCCCTTCCACCAAAATACCTCGTTCGCTCTATGCATGTATCCTACGTAAAAATTTCCCAATATTGATGATTGGCGATGGAGGGGGTGGGAAAAAATTGAAAATAAAAACCACGAGAAACTGAAAAACACATGTAAACAAAACAAAAATTGTGGGTCATTTTGGTCAGTAACAAGTAGCAGCCTATCTGTAATAAAAAAACAGCGAATATCGTCATGTTTAAATGACTGTCACCAGTAGTCTGTATAGCCTAAACGGTAAAGCAGTTCCCTAGAATATGTAATACGTAGCAGATTATCTTACTGCAAGAAAACATAAAAATAGCGATTATCGTCAGATTTGGATGTCTACAGCCACTAGTTTTGTAGCCAAACCAATGTGGTAGCTATTACGTTATATTAAACTAGATTAAAAGCCGCTGTACCTGGGGGGGGGATTAAGCGAGTTATTCCAAACTTTATTTTCAAGTCATAAAAAATGTTAGCATACAAAATTTCGTCGGATAAAAATTGATGTAAACAAGCAATTAATTAAAATTTGTGAATTTCAGGATTGCGGGTCCGGATTCGGCCCAGAATATTTTTAATTTGCTCACAATGTCGGCCTGATAGCAAATTCATAGGATATGTTGGCTACATTCAATAGAGTAACGTTAAAAAATGTGGCACACTGACATATTGATACACTAGATATTCGCATTGTTTATTAGAGATTATAATAATGTCAAAATATATTACAATATGGTATTTGATTTAGCTAATTACTGAAAAATGACTTCCCAAAAATTAATTGGAAGCTGGTTGGAATAGCACATTTCAGTATATTACTATAATAAAAAACCATTGTGATGATATGCCATTTTTTGTATATACACGCGCGCGTGTACTCATGCACACACACGCGCGCTGGCATAAAAACAACACACACACACACACACACACACACACATATATATATATATATATATATATATATATATATATATATATAAAAGTAAAGTCGACGGGGCGGCCTAAAGTCGGTATCAGCCAGTCAGCGAGGGAGTCCTCTTTTCAATAGCGCTAGACCAAGGAGATTGTTTTTAGCATCTGAGGTGGAGCGCCACACCTACCATCAACTCCTTACTTTACTGCACAGATCCCTGTGCTACTCATACGCTCAGTTGGCTGGGACCGGTATCGAACTAGGAACCTTGTGATTTCTAGCCGAACGCTCTACCGACTGAGCTAACCCGGTGTGTGTGTGTGTGTGTGTGTGTGTGTGTGTGTGTGTGTGTGTGTGTGGAGACACGCTTCGTGTAACGGTTTTCGTGGCTGGAAAATGGAATCAGTGACTCGAGTTCAAATTTTAGACAGGCTTGTTTGCGTTAAACTTAGTGCTTATGACCTCAAGGGATTCACTGTTATTCAACCAACTATGAGTAAATAGTATGGCAGAATGGGCTATTTAGCCTTGGTTAGATAACCATTCAAGAAAGAAAACACCGAATTAAAACCAGCTTGGAGCCGGGTTAGCTCACTCGGTAGAGCGTTCGGCTAGAAACCACATGGTTCCTAGTTCGATTCCGGTCCTCGCCAACTCAGCGTATGAGTAGCACAGGGATATGTGCGGTAAAGTAAGGAGCTGATGGTAGGCGTGGCGCTCCACCTCAGATGCCAAAAACAATCTCCTTGGTCTAGCGCTAGTGAAAAGGGTATAGACGCTCTTGCTGATTGGCTGATACCGACTTTAGGCCGCCCCGACGACTTTACTTTACTTACGTATTGCACTTAGAAATATCCTTTTGTCTCATGCTTCCTCTGGTAGAGGGGTTGGATAAATCCATACACACAATTGCACATCGTTTTATAGATTATATTTTTATATCGTTAGTTTAAAACTAAAACCAGATTAGAAAATAAAATAGTGTTCGATGCAAGAATATCGGAGAGTCGATATAATAATAATAATAATAATAATAATAATAATAATAATAATAGTTTACGGTTTACTACTAACGCAAATCCTGCATGAAAAAAAATTCCAAAGTTCGTGTTTCTATTTTCCTTTTGAAAACGACGTAAATAGTGAATCGCGGACAGAGCGTTTTTGTGATGACGTCAAAAAAGCATGACGTAATCAAAGAGTTTATACGTATCAGCCATTGAATGTTATATTACTAACATTTCGTAAAGCCACTAGAGGCCCAAAATCGGGAGAAAGTTGGCTGAAAAAAGCGGGAAGATTTAACGCCACCATATTTCTTCTTGTGGGACATGTCAAAATTCCAGCTCAGATTAAACTGCGTTGACGTATCTGAAAAGAAGTAAAAACAGAAAAAAAAACCCAACTATCTAAACAAAAAGGCACATTTGTAAACTACACTACTGCTTGGATATCTAAAAGGAATCGGACCTGCCTCTTATGAACTGCAACGGCAGGCAATGAATTACAATGTTTCTTCGTACGATTCCAAATACCATTCGGAGATCACAGAGGATATCGCCCATGTTCTTCAAAGCGATAGCTCTGAAAGCCTTAAGCGCTCTTCCTCTTCGGATTACTTGGAAGACTGGGACTGCAGGGAAAAAATGCAGTCAGCGCTAGAGAATGCACAAAAACGGAGCAGTGAGGTGAGATGCACACCAAGGATTCGGACTGGCGGAGCGAATGAATCGGACTCAAATCATTGTTGTCACCGTGTTGTTAAATCGGTGTCGTTCAATGAGTGTTTTTCACACAACCCGAGTTCGTCCGATACTGCTTGTGAAATGCCGAAGTCAGTCACGCACACGGTGTCTGAAAACCTATGCCGGTGCGATGACACTGATTCTGCTCCAACCCAGAGAGCTAGTTTTTCCAACATCATGGTACACAATGTAGACTTAAAATCCAGAAAAGGTAGCAGTAGCTATAATCTAGGAGAGACTGACATAGACGATTTAATCACAAAGTTCTCCTCACACGCAAATGATAGTGAAATTCCGTCAAGCACCCCACCGAATCTGATAAAAGAATCTATTCAGCACGACAGAAAGAAACTCATACGGCGTATCAACGAATTAGAAACAGAGAAACTTGATGGAGAGAAGAAACTGCTGGACTTGAAGCTGACATTGCTGTCACTTCAGAAAGAAAAGGAAAGTTTGAACGATCAATTCACAACACTTCAAGAGGAGTTCTTAGCTCAGCAAGTTACAGATCATGGGAAGACAAAGCTGCACAAAAAGATTTCTCAGTTGGAGAAAATTAATTCACAAGCCGAAAGAGAGCTGCAAAGTCTCCGATCCTGTATGGTGGCTACAAAAGGCGAGAAGGATCTTCTTATGAAAAAAATTCTCGATCTTGAAGAAGATCTCGAGGAACATAAGGAAAAAAATAACAAGCTTTTAAGAGATAAAGAAAAGGGGCGTAGCCGCGTAGAAGAGGCAAACAAATGGGTGGAAGCTCTTCGGGAATGGAAATCGAAAGCTGTTTCCGACATGGAAATTACAAAAGGGAATGTCGTTAAATTCTCCACTCTGGTCAAACAGAATACTCTACAACTGAAGACGGTGCGATCTCGAAATAAAAAGTTGCGTAAGAAACTGAAAAAGGCGAGCACGATTTTAAAAGATGCCAAAAGCAATAATGAGGCGTTAGAGGAAGAGAACAAGGAGTTAAAAGCTCAGGTGGAACAAATGAAAAATCAAATGGAAGAGAAATCAGCTGAGATTGAACGCAGCCAGCTGGATCTTTTTGAGACAAGAGACATGAACGTAGCTCTACAAAAGCGCCTGGAGAATGTTTCTGAGAGTAAACTTAATCACACCAAACAATCCAATGACGTGATCCAGTCACTGGAGAAAGAGGTGAATGATTTAAAACTGCGCATTGAAAATATCGAAGACGAACACCGTGACGAAATGGATAAGATGGAGAAGGACATTGACACTGAAAAGACAATGCGAAATTTCATGATAATCAGTTACAAAACATTAGAGGAAGATTATAACATCCTGTATAGTAGCGCGTTGGATTTCCGCCAAGTTATGACTGCTGTTGTTCAAGGAACAAATTTTGTTTCAGGAATATAGTCAGCATTCCTTAGGATCCATTTGTTTGACCTCGAACTTCTTTAAAGCTGTAAAATTTCTGATTGAATCTCGAGAATTTAAAATAAAGTTTAGGGGATCCCGCTCAGGCGAAAAGTAAACAACGGTTTGATATTCATCTTCACTTATTTTAATATATTTCGCGGGGTGTCTAAGGATGTTTATGTGATTTATTCATAATAGTTTATTTTTCTAAAATTTTCATAATTCAATTTTCGATTCTGCAATTTAGACAGAATCTATGATTTTAAATGACTACAATAATTAATAAGTAAATGTACCCTGCCAACTCCCAGTTATTAGCAAATAGTACGGAAGACTTTACCGCCGTGTTATCTCAGATATCGGCTGACTATATTCCTCGGCTTGTGTTTCTTTATGCTTTTGAAGTCTTAAACGAAGACAAGAACACCCAATACAGAGAGAGAGAGAGAGAGAGAGAGAGAGAGAGAGAGAGAGAGAGAGAGATACAGACAGACTGACAGACTGACAGAGAGAGAGAGAGAGAGAGAGAGAGAGACAGACAGACAGACAGACAGAGAGAGGAGGGAGAGAGAAAGACAGACAGACGGACAGACAGACAGTTGATTGGTTGGTGTTTAATTCCATATCAACCCTTTTAGGTTATTTAAATCTTCTTTTTCATATATATTTGTTTAATTCGTGTGTACTTTTGAATTGGGAGAAATCATTCTCACGTCAGTTGTGTTAATGAATTGGATGTTAGATGTTTGAAATAAGTTTTATGTTAGTTAATTTGTTTAACGGCCTATCAATACTTGTGAGCCACCCAATGCTATATTATGTCCTTCTGTATATATGATTTATAAACAAACGGTTTATTAGTAAATATTTAGTTTTGTTTGGTTTTATAAACTTGTAGACATTATTTTTATTAACTCAATATATATCAAAATATTAGTAGAAATTATTTTATGTTTGATTTTTCATTACCGTCACGTGAATACACAAATTCGCAAGAATAATTTTCATTAACTTGCAAGCAGATATATTTGACCTATTGATGTGTCCTAAGTGGTATTACCACCGCGTGTCAGGGTGGACCTGGAAGCAATCGTAATGTAGGGGTACTCCACCCTCCCCAGTGCTTCAGAATTGGAACCTCCCCACTAGATGTAGTTTGTGTCACACTCAGGACCCTAAGTTATAAGAAATAGTGTGTATGCAATTTTTTTCTAAACTTCATATGTATCAATAAACTGCTGGTTAACCACCAGCCACCAACTTCTAGCACCTATATATTAAAAAGTGGACGGTGTTTGCCATATAGCAATCTGGAAAATACAATGGGAACCATCATATAGTTGCCAGGGCTTTACTTGACCAGGTGACTGGCTGGATGTGGTCCTCTCTGACCGCCCACTTAGCAAATGTTAGGGCCAAAATATAGTGCTGAATGTCAGAGTACTACTTAATACCGGTTCAGAGACCGCACAACCGCCAATTCTGTCCTGAAGCATATCGGGTTTTCACGCACAATCAACTGGGATGAACCCCTCTGCAAAGGTGCAGTCGGTGTATTCTTATAGCCTTAGCGGAAGGGAGAGAGAGAGAGAGAGAGAGAGAGAGAGAGAGAGAGAGAGAGAGAGAGAGATGAACTGATATAGCACTTTAATCCTTAGCTGGATTCGGAGATTGTTTAGTCTCTAGTTAAGCATTCTCGTTAAGAATGTCAGTAAACCAAATTGTAATTACAAAATAATAATTTTATATGTCCTAATATACACCCTCTATGAATAATAATTAAACGCCAGACAACGAACAGGAAGACGAGAGATGAAGTTTTAAGAAATAAATACGCAGAAAACCAGGATTCAGTCTTTAAGCAACACAGGTCACTACCCACGGCCAACAAAGTGGCCCTATTGAGGTGTCTCATCCCTTTGCAGAGGAGAAGCCGATGTATTCTATTGCATCATTCAACCGGTCTCCGAATATTTAATAAGGGAATTTAAAATACATCTCCCAAAAAGGACAAATATTAAGTTTTTGTTTTGTTTCTGTTTTTCTTTTTTCTGACGAAAAGGAACATATTTGACTTGTTTTACAGTATTTTTCTTCAGATTTCAAATAAGCCATCCATGAAACTGATTCTTTTTTTTTCTTTTCAATGTTTAAAGCTCGCAATACAAATCATCTAATAAAGCCAGGGATTGAAATAAATACTGAAATTTACTCTTCAGGATATATCTTTTTAAAAATTCAGTTTTATTTTTTTTTAATTCTATGTAAAAACAATCTTATTAAAATTCTATTAATAGATTTCTGGCAAATTTCCCACTGTAAATTATTACGTCACACATATTGTAAAATAGTTTTTCAAATGCAAATAGTTCTGTTTTATTTGTTTCGTAAGCATAATTTTTCATATCAGAAATTTCCCCAATCTTCATTCCCACAAAAATTATTGACTGTAAACATTACTTTTTCATGCTCTTTAGGATTTTCCCAAACAACGGAAACCATTTAGTCTTATCTATACAAATCTTATAGTCTGTCTCTTCTCCAATAAATAGCATTAATTCATATCTGAGAATCTGGTTCTTTCCGATTTCATAGCTTTAAATGATCCCGTACTTTGGTGATCTTTATGACTCACGGTAGATTACCCTTTTCTCCTTCATTCATGAACTTTTACTTTGTAAGGCATTTGCGCACTTGGAGAACTAATCTGTTGTGAATTGATGTAAATCGGATGAAAAAGAATTCATGAACTCCGTTGTGTCCTGGTGCCTTCCAGTTCTCAATTTTCTTGGGAATTCCTCTTAATGAATCAATTTGTATTTCAATTTCCGGTACTTGATATATTCCCTGTAATTTGTTGATCAATAATTCACCCCTCTTATTCATTGTTTTCTGTATTCATAATCTAACCCAGAAAATGTGTATTTCATTTGCGCCTGGTTGCTCTGTTTCCTTCACGCTATCCCCGTTAACATATTGGTAGATTTTTTTGACATCATTTGGGAATATCCTATTTTGCTTATATTGTTCAATCCTTGGTCGGTATTTATTCAGTCTACTTTCCACATACAATAACTTTCCTCGTATTTCGTCAAGTAGGATTGTCTAACATCTTTACTACTACTTTAGTTGGTTATTTTACGCTTTTCTCACACATTGTCATTTCCTGAGTGTTTTAGTACTTAAGTATCTCCTTATAGTACTTCACTGAATATATCTGCTCCAACTTAGATTAGATTGTCCAATTTGATGTTCTCTTTTAGTACTGTATATATTTTCCCATTTCTAATGATATTTTTTGACAATTCTGATACCGTACAGAGTTATATTTTATTCAATTTCTTCTTGCTTTGATTTCCAATATTTTGTGTTTCAGCTCCCTAGCAGACCTTGACATGCTAAGTGTTTTTTTTAATTACCTGTTCATATATAAAAATTAGTAGATCAATAAATATACCTCGATAGCAATGTCACATCTACTGAAAATAATGGGAACATAAGCATATTTATCGGTGCTTATGTTCACATCATTTTCAGTATTGCACGATATTGAGAAGTTAACGACCTTATGGAAATCTGATCTCTCTGATAAAATAAAAGTAATTTTTCAGACTGTATCCGTATCAGTACTACTGATGGTTGAACCACTTGGACATTAACGAAGCGTTTAGTGAAAAAGCAAAATGATATTCTACAATCATGCTATTTTGACAAACCTTCTGGAAGTAGCACCCTATAAAACTGCAGCTGAACGGCCACTTACCTTCCCTTTCACAAACCACTACTCGATAATTAAGAAAAAGCTCATAATAAAATTGGGAAAAGCGAATTTACAGGGATTTGTACACATGGAAAGATCAGTGGGAGTAAACCGTTACAAAACAAAAGTGGTAACAAACGCATACGTGCAAGTTCAAAAGGAAAAATTTTCTCTAAATTTTAGAAAATCGAAGTATGAAATAAATATTTTTAGAAAAAATAAATACATGATGAAGACTTCTTTAATAAAGGGTCGAAACAGATTTCTGTCAGCGAATTATAACATCATGTGTTTGCTTTTTCTAAAGATATTTATTTCATACAGTCGGATTCACTTCCATACACTTTTTCATGGAAAGATCTGTGTTGGTCGACCAGCAAGTAATTACATTCATCAGCTCTGTACTACCACTGGGTGCCGTCTAGATGACCAGTCTAGAGCGACGTCCGATATGGACGGGTGGGGATAGAGGAGCAAAGGAATGGGTGATGTTGCTATATGTTGAGGATGGTGATATTTCCAGAATTTCAGAATCCGAGAAATATCCTTTCTTTAAAATCATTCTTGGCTTGTTATATGGGACTTTGCCATCTCCTTCATTCATATTTCTATTATCTGTTTACTGTAGCTTCCTTGTGGGCGATGTCCTTTAAAATAGCAATACAATACTAATTTCTAATCTCCTCTACTCCATTGATATTTCTGGCCTCATGAGGTATTATTACGTTGGCAATCAGCTGATTATACGGGAAGATCTTACCTGTTAACTTGAAATTAGAAAGTCCAATGTTCACAAAAGGACGAATAGATTCCCCCTGTTGACCAGAAACAGAAGAGCTACCGATCATGAATGTAAATCTATCATTATTTGGAATAATTTGACATTATCATGGACACTATATTGCGGCTGTTCCAGACCCAGGGGTTATTTATTAACTGTGCCTCTATCAAAGGATAATATTGTATTTTTTTTATATATTATCAGCGCAAAACATATTAGTATTATTATATTACTCCTTGCTAGTTTTTCATACTTGTTTTATATTAGGGATTTAACTGAGTTTGAGTGACAGCAAGTCTCTGTATGATGTAATAAGACTTTTAAGTATTCGAGTTGGTTTTAACAGTGCTATGGTCTGTATTTTCTCCATTTTTCTTATGTTTTATTATTATTATTACTATAATAATAATAATAATAATAATAATAATAATAATAATAATAATAATAATAATTTCACTCCTTGTAAGTTTTCACATCAATTTTAGCAGATGGTAATTAACTGGAATCTGAGAGACAGCATGCCCCCTCAAGTCTCCAAGACTCTTCAGAGTGTTCTACCACATCTTAACATTGCCGTTTTAGATTGTGCTGCTTCTTCCTCTGATTTCCAATTCCTCAGATCTCTTCTTTCAAACACTTGCAGACACCTCCAAGGGTACCAAGTACCACTGGTATCACTTTGTTGCTAATGTTTCACAGTTTTTTGTTTGTTTGTTTTTTTTTTTTTGTTTTTTGTTTTTTTTCCCGTTCTTTTTTGTTTTCTTTCCTTTTTGATCAGTTGTACGCCGGAATGTCAAAATACACCAGAAAACATGTTATCTTATTTCTAATTAATAGAAGGTTTGTTATTCTGGCAGGAGTTAGTTAACTCATTTGCATCTCGAATCCTACATAATATAATAAGTCTCTAGAATGGATCCTGGTTTGTGCATATAAAAGTAAAAGTAGAGTCGTCGGTGTGGCTTAAAGTCGGTATCAGGCAGACAACGAGAGAGTCTATCGCTAGACCAAGGATATTGTTTTGGAGACTGAGGTGGAACGCCACACCTACCATTAACTCTTTACATTACCGCAAATATTCCTGTGCTACTCATACGATGAGTGGCGAGAGTCGCTATCGAACCAGGAAACTCGTGGCTCCTAGTCGGACACTCTACCGAGTGAAATAAATGTCCCAAGTTCAATTTCTTGCACAATCCCTAGTGAAACACCTTTCCTACCCTGTCATGACAAACTGTGCTAGTGTGCTCCACTCACTTATTATGTGATTAGGCGTTTAATTAGTCTTTACACATCTAAAACTTGGTAATCTGATGTTACATAATTATGGGTTCCTAATGCTTTTATAAGGTATTGTAGAAATCATAATGGCAATTAGTACAGCTGATGGCCTTGAGAGTGAGTGACAGCGCTTGACCTCACTCTGACCTTGCTTTCCGGGGATAAACCGTGAGAAACGGAACCCCGATTGAAGGCCCTTCCGGTTTAAGGATATAGTAAGTAACTCAGTCAGTTAGCAGGTAGGAACTCGAAGGTGTAAGTCGCATTTCTATGCACATCCTGTCATCTGCGCAGATTGTATGGTTTGGGGATTTATAAATAAAGTAACATCAACGTAAATCGAAGTCTTGTATTTATTACCTAAAAACTAACAATGACACAGGGCTTCTGATAAGAGTGATCCCTAACAGAAACCAGACCCGGAATCGTCAATAGAAGACCAGACCAGACCAAGATGTTAAAAGATAGAACTAAAGTCGGCCAGAAGAATAGACGACCAGAGTAAGAAGTAAGAAGGATATACAACGTTATATAGATTTGGTACTGTGAAATGATCAGTATATAACACTGATAAGTCTTATCAAATTTGCATTGATATATAATTTGTCTTCATGGGATTATTTTGTGCTACTAATGTTCAGTTTCTCTATTGATATTTCCCTTTCTCACACATATCTCGATTTTCCCGTGTACACTCCTTGTCGCCTGAAGTATCCATAAAATTGTTTTCTTCCCAATATGCGTTATAGTTCTGTTGTTATTCAGTTTGTCCATGCGTTGCATTTTCTGTTTCCGTATGCAGTAATCTTTTTTACTCTTTTGAGTGTATGCTTCGAATTGTCACATTGACGCAATACTCAATGTTTAAGTTATTATATTTGGAAATTACATCAATTATTAAGGAACAGCATATATATATATATATATATATATATATATATATATATATATATATATATATATATATTATATATATATATAATGAATACCTTTAAAACCGACTGAGCTAAACCAATCCATTCGTAGTTGGTTACATTTTATAAATGATATCCAATAATGATTGATTGTATATTCTGTCAATTTGTAGCGTTGTAGATTCAGTTTGGTTTGATCCTGATTCGTCCTGAAACTTAGTAAATATCTGTTTACATTTTTACTCATTCCTAAAGCCCGTTTCTCTAAAATCTTTTTTAATTCCAGAACGGAAATCCTTTCTCTCTTAATACAATACTATGATAGGTTGCAAATGTGGCTTGTATTCTCACATTAGGATAAGTTAATTTAACATTTTTTATTGTAGTATTGTTTTATAGCCTTTTATTTCTTATTATATAGTACGTATCTTATTCTGTCTTCTTGGCCTAATTGTCTACTCTACTATATTACCTCTTCTAGGCTATTTGGATTGTCTATTGTCTATCTGCGATAGTTCTCTCTGTTCTTCTGGTCTGCTTTCTTGGGACTTCTTGGATCTTTCTCATATCTGTGTCCATTGTTGTTCTTACGAGAAAAATGTGTTTATTTTTCGGGTGTCATTATTTAGCTCATATTAATCAACAGGCTTATGAGAAACAACCATCTTGAAGTCACGTCTGACTCCCTCGAAAACCACAGCTAAAACACCATCAATTCCAAATCAACCTCCCGCTTCCAAGAATCGAACTGACCAACCAGAGATGAGTCACAAGCTCAGTGAGAGTCCAAGCCTGTACATTTACGTTTTTTTATGATTCAGATTTAACGTTATTTCCAATTTCTACTCTACCGTACATAATTCATAGGCAGCCTATAAACTATCTAACAGTAGGATATTTGATATGGCAATTCTCTCAAAACAAACCAATACTGCTTTTTGGATGAATTTAGTTAAAATTAAACGCTCTTCATACTATTTAACAAGAAAAAGTGAAAAAAAAACAAACACCTTTTAACTAGTTCATTAATAAAGTACCTAAAACATAGAAATAACAACCATCTGTAGTCTCCTTATGAAAATATGCGACTTTACGGATATCCTCCAGCATGAGTAGGGTTCGACACAAGGTTGATTTTAAGCGGAGTAGCGCTGGTTTGTATTTAAAGTTTTCATTCTACTAGACTGGATGTCTAAATCTGCCATACTATTTGCTTATCTCTAGAGGGGAAATTCCTAACAATCTCTAGTTATAATAGCACAAAGTGAAACACGATCAGTTTCGTCTAAAAAATGTAATACTGTAAGATTTAAGATCCTGAATCTAAGTTGAAATTATTTAGGAAACACACCAGAAACAATATATTAGATGAAAAAGATGACGATTGCAGTGTCCGTAATGTCGCAAGAACATTGAAATATTATCCCGTCCGCAGTCAATCTTAAAATCTCGTTAGCGATAAAGTTATTGTTTTTTTAGCCAAGTAGAAATAATTCCGTTGGCCGATTTGTATCTGTAATATTCAGTTCGGTTCATTTCCCTACCCAAATCTCTGTTCATCAATACTCTGTCTTTTTTCCTTTCACTCCCCCCCCCCATGTTTACGTTCGTTTATAACTTGGACATTAGTTCGTCGAAATGTTAAACATCTAATAAATACAAGAATCATAAACAAACTCAATAGGATTAAGAGTCAGTGATCAAAAACTATTTAGGATTTTTTCAGTCCCATTTATCCTTTATAAATAGTGTATCATTCGTTCCAATGATTTTTAAAGTATTCTGGTCTTTTTAAGTAGGTGATGTGCTGTAGTTTATTTCCTGTTAAGAATCAACTTTCTGATGGATTAAGCAATAATCCTGGAGTGAGTCTACTTTCAAGTGGAGAATAAGTGGACGGAAGCTGAATAGTAAAGCAGAATGTCAAAAAGCAAAAGATTCCTACTTTTGTGCTTATTGAGACGAAGTAGATATTTCCTCTATTTTGAGGTTTCCTCTTCTAAAAGATCATGTGATGCAAGGTCAATTTCTTAAACGGAGTCTAACAAGTATGAATACAGTTTTATCTTCTAGACCGGTTGCCTGACAAAAGTTAAAGAGACCAGTCTGTCATGCTATTTACCTATAGCTAGAGGGAGAATATGTGGATTCATATGTTTACCAATAGGATTAGTGCTGTGTGAAATGCAAACACCCGCATCCAGGATTAGTATTCGTCTCACCGTATCCATTTCCTACGACATAAATATCGCGCACATGCATATAAGTTGTAATGAATTTTCTAAAGTTTCTTCATTCTGCTAGGTTTTTTGTGTGTGTTTTTGAGTGTGTTCTTTTTTTAATTAAACAGAAAATCAGTTCGTGTAATCGTATTTAATTAAACATTCAAATTTAGCGTAGATTTCGTTTCCTAAATTTTTTTTAAAACAGCCTTTTCTTTAAAAAACAAAAGGATGTTTTTTTCTTTTAAATACTTGGAGAATTCCCTGTGGTTGATTGGCTAACCTGCAAAACTGCGACATCGTAGTATTCAAGTTCGAACTCCAGCTGCGCTATTATATTCACTTTCGAATAATACACTTGGGAAAGGTATGAACCTTCTTATCCGTCCAGCCATGAGTAAATGATCCGTACAATTATTAAAAAAAGCTCTTTAGTCGTCTCACACACGTTATGTTGCTACTAGTGCCACGGACACCGCGTTCTCTAAGCTAAGACCAATGATTTGGTATTTACCTTAACCGCCCACCAAGTCGGGATGCGACACAAGGTCATTTTTCAACGTGAGAAGCCACGCACAAACCGAAACTCATACGATGGCTAGTCAAAATTGCGGGGATCAAATCGTCATTCCCCGCATCGGCACCAGGCAATAAACCAGCCCTGACCCTTTAAATCGGGTGTACATGCGTTTCCTGGGTAAACGTCCCCTGGATTACGTGGTAAATTTCATTTGGAAAATACGCATTGTGAAGAATATGACAAATTATAGTGAATATATTTTTATCAGAAAAAGTTCAAGGCAGTGATAGAGGGACAGACAGACAGACAAACAGAGAGAGAGAGAGAGAGAGAGAGAGAGAGAGAGAGAGAGAGAGAGAGAGAGAGGGAGAGAGAGAGAGAGAGAGAGAGTAGTTTGATGCATACATTTCCCAAGGGTATAAGCGCTATGTGAAATGCAAACAGTCTCGTCCAGAAATTGACCCCACCGAGTCCATAAATCCAGTGAGAGACTCTTGCAAGTCTGAGCGCTTTGATTGGCTGTCCGACAATTGTTTGTCGGATAAAAATGCGTCATTTTTTTCGGTGGGTTTCTTCATCTTTGTTTTTTCAAGGCTCATTAATCACGTGTAGGTTCTACTTGACTTTGTGCCTGCAAAGTTCACCCATCCCAAGGCGCCGAGATATCTTTGCTTTATCTTTCATCGTCGTCTCTGTCAGCTTTCACAATCGTACTTCTACAAATTTGTTTTCTCTACGCGGCAGTTTTGTACAGCGCGGATTCTTTTTCTAGCGTTCAAATCTCCCTAGAATGCAAGGGTTTTGATTTGAATTCAGACGTATATTTCTCCCAGACAATTTGCGGTAACGAATCTAGAGATTCCAGTCCACCTTATTAATAAGCCACAGCTGAAGGTTGGGTAAAAAATATGCCTTCCCTTCCGGATAATGTTAGCGTGGTTTGAACTCAAAAAGCATCAAGAAATAAATCCATTTAAAAAAAATTAGTATACCAACTAGATCCAAAATAAACAAATAGAACCGATTTACAAATTACATTCATACAAACACTAATCTATTTTAGATATTAACTACAATATTTTATTCAAGATAGACAAACTTGTTTTCGCTTGGTTTAGTTTGTTTTTGTTTTACGGCATATCAACCCCGGTCGGTCATTTAATGCCGAGAAAGTTGTGAAATATATTCATTCTTAATGCATAATAAAATTTTGTTTATAAACTTTTTTTTCATTGACCTTGTGATGCGCCCCTGAGAGATAAACTTTTATGCCTCCTAGCTGGTCTTAGATGGGCGAACTACTCCGACCAACAAGGAATGACAGGAGTCTTACTACGTATACCACTGAAAACGTCCAGGTTGCGAGTGCAATCTCTAGCCTCCGCTACTGTTAAATAGTACAAAATGTATTCTTCTACAAAAATCCACGAAGATTGATATGCCATTAAACAAAGTGATCTAGAAAAATATCATGCTCATGTTTCATGGGGGGGACTTATCAATTGCTTTTCCACTAATAGAATTGTTAAAACCCGAAAAATAAATCTTCATTTGGCATTACTTCCAAGTACATTTTGACCCCGAGTTGTATTGCCTTTTAAGGTCACATCTCGAACTCAAACATCTATTTATTATTGGTATTCAATGCGACCACGCACCAAAAATTGAGCCATAAAAAATATAAAGAAACAACTACAAAAAATATAAAAATAACGCGATTTCATAATTTCTTGATATAAACCTATACTGTTTGCCATGCTCTGAAAACACATCAATTAATCAATTAGAAAACTGACTATAATTACGATGCTGGACATCTGTACTTTAAAATAACATTCAATTGGCGACTATATACGATTTCGTTTTAAATATTTTAAAATAGGGAGAAATGAAAACAAACGATTATAATTTTTCATGATATTGTAATATCTATTTATTAAACAATGTTATATTTTTATAACATTGACCCAAATTATAACCTGCGTATAAGAACGAACACGTGTTTTTTTGAATACTTAATTAGATAATTTTAAATAAAAAATATAGCTTAAAGAGATATAGACAAATGTAGTTTAATAAAGGTTAATTAAGTCAGCGTGAATTGCCTAAACATATACTTAATTAATTAATTACTCAGCAATATAATTAATTTTTATAATCTAGTTAAATCTATATTAATGAAATCTCTATTGTAATTTGTTTAAAGGGAATAAATATTGAATTAAAAACAAATTACAGCAAACATTGAATTAAAGCAAAAAATGCATAAAAGTAATTCATATTACCTCGCTTCAATTCTCTCGGGTTCTTGTAGCGTTGTTGCAAGACAGGCATCTGGTTGGCTTGTAGATGCAGATTTATAGATCAACGTTTGTGGCGGGACACAGGATCAGATGAAATGGCTGATTTCATCTGGAAAATACGCATTGTGAAAATATGAAACAAATTATATATTTTTATCAGAAACAGTTCAAGGCAGTGATAGAGGGAGAGAGAGACAGACAGACAGACAAACAAACAAACAGACACACAGAGAGAAGAGAGAGAGAGAGAGAGAGAGAGAGAGAGAGAGAGAGAGAGAGAGAGAGAGAGAGAGAGAGAGAGAGAGAATGATGAGGGGGTGACGGATTGTCTTAGCAGAGGCTCTTGCAAGTCTGAACGCTTTTGTTGGCTGTCCGACAATTGTTTGTCAGAAAAAATGCGTCATTATTCTGTGGCTTTCTTCGTCTTTGTTTTTTCAAGGCTCATTAATCACGTGTAGGTTCAACTTGACTTTGTGTCTGCAAAGTTCACCCATCCCAAAGCGCCGAGATATCTTTGCTTTATCTTTCATCGTCGTCTCTGTCAGCTTTCACAATCGTACTTCTAAATTTGTTTTCTCTGCGTGGCAGTTTTGTACAGCGCGGATTCTTTTTCTAGCATTCAAATCTCCCTAGAATGCAAGGGTTTTGATTTGAATTCAGATGTATATTTCTCCAGACAATTTGCGGTACCGAATCTAGGATTCCAGTCACCTTATAAGTAATCCACAGCTGAAGGTTGGGTATAAAATATGCCTTCCCTTCCGGATAATGTTAGCGTGGTTTGAACTCAAAAAGCATCAAGAAATAGATCCATTAAAAAAAATTAGTATACCAACTAGAATCCAAAATAAACAAATAAAACCGATTTACAAATTACATTCATACAAACACTAATCTATTTTAGATATTAACTACAATATTTTATTCAAGATAGACAAACTTGTTTTAGTCTGGTTTGGTTTGTCTTGGTTTTACGGCATATCAACCCCGTTGGGTCATTTAATGCCGACAAAGTTGTGAAATAAATTAATTCTTATGTGCATAATACAATTTTGTTTATAAACTCATGTTTTTCTATTCAACCATAGATAGGACCCTAACAGGTACTACCCCTCCGGGTCAAAGTGTACCAGGGAGTAATGGTGATGAAGGGGTGCTCCACATTCCCCAAACCTCCAGAACTGGAACCTCACCATCGGATAGAGTTTAACGTCATTCTCAGAACATGTAGACCCTCAGCAACCGCCGTATAGCACCCACATGATAAGAAGGATTGCGGGTTGCCATAAGGGCAATAGGGTTGGGGTAATCATATAAGTGCTAGGGCTTGATGTGGTCAGCCGATTGATCGGAGGGGGCCTCTCTGACCGCCCATCTAGCTCAAGAAAAGTCTAAAGTTGAATATTGCAAGTCATGGCCTGATCAGCCACCTGGGTTCTATCCTTAAGCATCACGGGTCGCCACCAAAGGCCAACAGGTGGGCCTATTGGGGTAGTCTTCCTCATCTGCAGAGGTGCAGTCGGTGCATTCTAACGACACAGCCGACTGGGCGGAAACTTGTTTTAGCTACAAATATCCATAGACAACTTATACAGAACGATGGTGGAGATATGAGGAACACAAGAAGAAAACTCAGACAAAAGTGTGTAGGATTCTAGCGAAATGCTCTAGCGAAATATATACTATAAACTTTTGTCTAAGTTTTCTTCTTGTATTCCTCATATCTCCACCACATTCTGTCGGATTCATTCCAATCCTCTTTCCACACACACACACACACATATATATATATATATATATGTATATATATATATATATATATATATATATATATATATAACACTACTGAGGAATTCACATTCTCTCACGGGCTCAGAAAAGGCATCAAAATGTACGGTAACTTCATGTTTTCGATTATCCTTTGAATGTTGTAGTAAATAAAAAAATCCATTTAAATAATCAGTAAATCGTTTGGGATCCTACCAAATAGAAAGAACTACGATCAAATACCAATAATTGAATTTCCGTAGATTTTTAAAGATTTATATACCAGGTATTCACCTTCTTTTTCTATTGATTTTTGACATAAGATAATCCCTACAATATCAGTTTCATTTACTTGTTTGAAAATATCTTTATAGGAAAATTCTCAAGTTCTATATTTTTACTCTGGTATGAATCTTCCGAGAATGAAATTAACTTTTATATGAGATTTAAATAGGAAGCGCGTGGTGTAATGGTTAAAGTTATGGGAAATGGACTCGTCGACCCGAGTTCAAATCCTGGACGTGGCAATTATTTCACTTAGCGCTAATACCCTTGGGAAAGGTATGAATCCGACTCTCCCTCCAGCTATGGGTAAATAGTAGGACAGACTGGGCTCTTTAACCTTGGTTAGGCAACCAGTCTAGGAGAAGGAAAACTCTGAATTCAAACCTGTTGAACTCCGCTTAAGAAATTGACCTTGTGTCGCATCCTGCTCGTGCGGAGGGGTTGGTAAATATATATATGAGATTTAAATTGAGTTTTGGTCGCGTATGTTAAATGCTGTATGTTAAGTGCATTACATATATTTATAGTAAAAGTTCCTAAATGTATTTTGTCGCATACACCTTGTTTTGTATACCCTTCTTACTTTACTTACTTCTTACTTCTACTCTTCTTCTGTTCTTCTGACATCTTAAGTTCTTCTAGGTTTCTTCTAGCGTCTCTTCTAACGTCTGGACTTCTCTTGGGGACTTCGTGTCTGGTCTTCCATTGGGGATTTCTCTTTATCAGAAGCCCTGTGTCATTGGTAGTTTTTAGATAATAACACAAGACTTCGATTTACTTTGATCATATTTTATTCTTGAAATCCCCCACCAGACTACCTGCGCAGATCGAGTCGAAGCGTGTATAACACTACTCACCACCCTCATGGTTTCTCGCCGACTGACTAAAATCTATTTCTAATCTAAACCGGAAGAGTGTCTCTTCCACCGATTCTCACGGTATCCACCGGAAGGAAGGATCAGGACAGGTCAAGCCTTGTCATTCAAATGCTTCAAAACCATAGACTGCAGCTTATAACGGCCATTTTGATATCTACACTATTGCACATAAATATTAGGTATCTTATAATTATGTAACACTTGTACGATTTTCATCCACTCCCCAATCCATATTTATACCCAGCTATCCTAAGACAGTACGTTAATGAAGGGTGGTTTTACATAGTGTTCTTTTTCATACAACCAAATATAATGAATTATAATTGAAATAAGATATAAATATGTTTTTGATTGGTAAAAATATAATGTTTCTTGATTGATAATTAAAGGTAAATAAATACGGAGGATTTTTCTGCTTCTTTGACTCTAGTCGTCTCTGCAAATTTGATTTCAAATTGGAAAATCAAATGTGTATGTATTACGCTTGGCACCTTATGAAATGGCCGTACTATTTATCAATTCTAATGATTATCCAGAAGGTGTTTTGTTATTTTAAAATGCATATCCATATAATAAATATTTACCCAACCCCTCCACAAGAAACAAGGTAAAATTTAAGAGGACTTTGATAAGTTTGAATTTAGAATCTTCCTTCTATACTCCTTCCGTGATGGGAAATGAAAACAGCCTTGTCCATTTTATAACACTATAACCATTACACAACATATACCTCCGTTTACACTAGAAACACATTGATATCCATACAATATGTTGAATTAGGTGATTAATTCAGATTTACTGTTTTTTAATCTATGTAACAATAAATTGTAGAGTGACTATAAATATTTTCATTTGTATGTTGAACAAATCGTTTACCCTTAAAAACAGGCGAGATAATTTAAACTTTAATGTAATTTAGGTAATACATTTTAGATTATATATATATATATATATATATATATATATATATATATATATATATATATAAAGAGAAAAAATAAGACCCATTTCAACAGTCATACATGGTACCAACTGACATTAATCGAAAACTCGATTAATTCAGCAGATGTAACCCTGACGATTCAGGCGATGAAACTCAAGTAGGTTACTTTTATCCATTATATATATATATATATATATATATATATATATATATACCAACCCCTCCGCACGAGCAGGATGTGACACAAGGTCAATTTCTTAAGCTGAGTTTAACAGGTTTAAATTCAGAGTTCTCTTTCTCTACCTAGCCATGGTTAAAGAGCTCAGTCTACCCTGCTATTTATCCATAGCTAGAGGGAGAATTGGATTTATACATTTCCAAAGGGTATTAGCGCCATGTGAAATACAAACACCTTCGTCCAGGAATTGAACTCGAATCGACGAATCCATTTCCTACGACTCTAACCATTACACCACACACCTACATACCTATATAATGTAACTTGGCTACCGAAATTAATGGCTAGGGATGTCAAGGGACAAGTTTAAAATCTCTCATGACATTATTGCTTTACCTACCGTTGCAAGTCGGGTGATTCATCCTTGGATATCATCAATACCTGTTATAAGTATATGGTAAATAGAATATATGGACATAGATATTTTCCCCTCGAGATTACTTTGCAGAAGGACCTATTTATCCATGCGAGTAAGGCTTTTTTTCAGTTACTGATGACTCTATGCCCTGGGCACAATGAAATTTCCAATCACAATCAAAAATAATAAAACAGCATTATACCGTTTTTTTTTTTCGGTTTTTGTATAGACAGCGATAACAGTTTTTACTTCATGCAGATGTGTCCTATCGATTTCTTCCTGGAGTGCATTTAATATATTAGTGAATATGCAATAATAGAAAAGGAGGACTCATCGGACAGAGGAAGGTCTCTTCTGACTCATTCTCTGACCTCACTGGAACTCGTTTGCAGGTTGTATTCTTGCTTAGACGATACCGGAACTCTATACAGTACACTCTTTTTCGGACAACACTGGAAATCTTTTATGCAGTACACTCTTTCTTGGACAACACCAGAACTGGCTTATGGCGTCTTGAGTGGACAACGTTGATTGTCGACTGTTCTGGAGTTCATCTTTCACTCACTTTTTCAAACCAAGTCCATGCCAGACAAAGTTGGGCCCTCTTTCTCTCAAAATACAGTAAATCCTGTTAATTTCTGTTATTCGACTTATTTTTTTTTTTTTTTTTACATATTTCTGAAGTGAAGATATCTTGAATTCTTACCCCGAGAATATTGATATCGTCTTATTATTTTTTTTTTTTTTTGTTCTTTAAATTATTGGACAGCGTATTTTAATCCGACCATATATATGTGTGTATATATGTATTTGCGGTTTATACATTTTAGTATGCGTAATTATATAAATATTTAACGCGGAATTTTCTATCTACCGCTAGTTCCAACCCTGCCAATGAATTAAAAAAAAGTTTCAATGCCACGTATACCTGTTTATAACATCCACTCGAAACATCGATGGGCTCCAGCATTAGCCAATCCGCTGCACAGAAACCGATGTCTACGTTAGCAGAAATTTATATAAGCCAGATTGGCTGCAAGCGTTGAATCAAATGGCTTATTCCCTAGATGGTGATCGCCCCTACTGTGATCTAACTGGCTGATGCACTAAGGGGTGATCACCCATAGTGGAATCTACCTGGCGAGGGAGCTATTATAAATCCCACAATGAATCAGTGATAACATAACAGACAACGCCACCAAGTGCTGTTAAATAGTATAGGCGTGTCTAATATATATATATATATATATATATATATATATATATATATATATATATATATATATATATTACCCATTTTTTCTCTATGAAATACAACAAAATATATAAGATCCATTATTATTCAAATAATTGAAATTACTGAATTAATGTATTTTTGCCGGAAGCTTCGTCTTCCGGTCGAGGACAATACAACGTTTTCAAAAAGCCCTTAAGTGTCCTGACTGATGTCTTTGTTGTACTGCACAACTTTCCCTTTATCATTAAGTTTGATCTGTTGATGTGGTTTCCTGAAACTATAAAAAGTTAATTACAAATCGGTTATTCATATTTCATTTTCATTTATCTCTCCGCATTTGTTATTATTTCAATGCGTTAATATGGGAAAAATCGTTTAACTTGGGTCAACTTGTCAGCAAATAAATTGTTTATTTTCACAACTAAGGAAACAGTTCTAGCATTTCCGATGGTATTATAGGATGAAAAAGAAAATACAGAGAGAGAGAGAGAGAGAGAGAGAGAGAGAGAGAGAGAGAGAGAGAGAGAGAGAAGAGAGAGAGAGAGAGAGAGAGACTAGGGTTTTCGGTTTTCCTTTCCTTCTCTTTATTTCATATGTAATTGATGTGTTGAAATTATTCTTTCACGTTCGTATGTAACATGTGAACGGTAATCACACGCTTATTAATATATATAATAATATATATATATATATATATATATATATATATGTGTGTGTGTGTGTGTGTGTGTGTGGTGTGTGTGTGTGTTGAAAAGAAATAAAGGCAAGAAAGTATAGAATGGAGGAAATAGGATATTTTAATCAATTTTACGTACAAGTGTTTCGGTCAGGAGTATATGCGATAAAGTCTACATCGGTGAAACAGCTAGAAATTAAAAAAAAAACATTGTATGAACCATCTAAAGACCTAATTTTTGGGAATACATCCAATTCGTTAGTAACACAATTTATTAACAAATCACTATTTTATTTTGCAGAAATCTTCAATGATTTTATCTACAATCGATACGCACGTTGTATCGTAGAATCCTCGGCCATTTCGATTCTCAATACTTTGCCACAGAGACCTGATTTTTATAGAATATCACCATTCGTTGCTAGAATTATATAAAAAAAACTTCAATATACAACACTAAATTTCATAATATTTTAAACTAAAATTTCCACATCATTTTCTTAATTGTTTTAAAAACTAAAATTAATTTCCTTGTACTCTTCCTGTTTCCCTTTTCACTATAACTTAAGACCTTCTCCTGTCTATATTAAATTACATTGTTCTATTTCCTTTATTTTTCTTCCCACCGTCGTTATCAATGACTTTATCCATGGATAATAATATTTTTCTACTCTCCTTCTAATAACATGAAACAGCAAATTTGTTTTATGTTTCCTAACATATTTAAATACTCATTTTGATTTGACTAAAACAAAAATTTTAATTAGAAAATCACTATAATGACTTTATTAACAAATTAATAAATTAACCACCTACAAATCACACATACGTATAATTTCTATTTAAAATAAATAAATAAATAAAATCCCTCATGCTTTGAAAATTTAGAATTCCACAAAACTTCATGCCAACCATTATCTCTCCGCATCAAAATTCCATTGCATGCGACATGACGTCATTAACCGTCTTTCTCGAGCGCGTTTGATCACTATCTTCACATGATTTTTTTTTAAAGTTATTTTTCGAACATTTCAAAAATTTTCCGCTTTCCAACGAATTTCAGTTCAAAAATAAATAAATAAATAAATAAGTATTTTCTTTGTGTGCGGAACATTTCTACATTTTTTCTATTGATATTATTTCATTTCATTTGGTTATTTAAAAATGATAATAATAGTTTGAATAATGTACACATGGATAAATTCCTGACCGAAACACGTGTAAGTAAAATTGATTAAAATATCCTGTTTTATCCATTCTATACTTCATTTCCTTTATTTCTTTTTTCAATATACCGTCGGATTCACTTCCATTTTCATTTTACACACACACACACACACACACATATATATATATATATATGTGTGTGTGTGTGTGTGTGTGCGTGTGTTTGTGTGTGTCTGTTTAACAATTTTATTTTTGATCCTTTCGAGTTTTCTGGCCAACTTTTTAATGTTTGGGTGGAATTCATGGATAAGTCCTCCAAAGTTCAGGTCCCGAGTACTTTCGGCACTTCGAAGTGCCATCATCAGGGGTGATGTGTTCCAGTTTTTTAAATTATATTAATGTGGATATATATATAATATATATATATATATATATATATATATATATATATATAATTTAAAACAACTGGAACACATCACCCCTGATGATGGGACTTCGAAGTGCCGAAAGTACTTATCTTTGTTATTTGCTCTACTTAGGTAGTGAGCAGTTTTTACTTATTAGCTTTAGTTTCCTGTCGGTTTTGTATGAATATATATATATATATATATATATATATATATATATATATATATATATATATTATATATATATATATATATTCATATAAATTGTTTTTTTCTTACGGACAAATATTGTACGAATAGATTATTTTTGGTTGGTACGATTATCTTGGTCCCCAGGTGATGTTTGGTAGTATATTTTTACAATCAAACAATTTGCTGGTTTTTTCTCACGACGAGGATTTACCAAGTTTGGTATATATATATATATATATATATATATATATATATATATATATATATATATATATATATGTGTGTGTGTGTGTGTTGTGTGTGTGTGTGTGTGTGTGTGTGTGTGTGAGCGATAAAGAGATAGATAGAGAGATAGAAAAATATATATATATATATATATATATATAGAGAGAGAGAGAGAGAGAGAGAAGGGGAAAAGAAAATTCTCCAGGGAAATCTGAACGGAATATATAATTCAATAGAAAACACGTTTAGCATCTAAATCAAAATTTATGATGCCTCCCTCCAAGTGTTTGCTCAAACTTGTCATTGTGGAAGCGGTGTCCGATGACAAGACATTCATTGTCCAGTGCAAATGAAAATCTGATAGGCGTAGCAATTGGGAATAATCTAAGAAACTTAGTAAAATCATTTATGATAGTAATATCAAAAAATATCTTTTTTAAACTAAACTTTATTTTGCTAGGCTCCTTTTGTGAATTTATTTACATAGTCTCATCAAATTTTGAAATATATTTATTTTATTGAAATCTATCAAAATTCAATGGTATTAAGATATTCAAAATATCTACAATCAGTGGAATGTATTTCATATTATCACTTTTGTTGTACAATGGTTCCACTGAACCCACATCCTCTTTAATCTGCCCATATCTCCATGTTTTCTCATCATCCGTCAATATCAGCTATTGTTTCTGGAAGGTACTCTGCACATAATAAGAAAAGAAATATTGTTTGCAAAACATGATGATGCTGAAAATATGAGTGTATAAACTTTATGAACTAACGGGGGAATTGTAATTCAAAATTGTTTCGGCAAATATGTTATTGCAGTTTTGTTGGGAGTAATCCCTAAAGTTTCAATGATGTTTTTTTTTTTTTTTTAACTTTTATACATAAATTTCCAGCTCTTCAACATTAACTTCTATCATGCTTGGTTACATTTTAGATAGACAAATCGTTTAACTCTGCAATGTCTTCATCGGTAATACAGCTGCACGTTGTATATGGCAATACACTCAGTTACCTGTAAAGATTTCACCCATCTTCACCTGCTATATCTGGAAAAAAGATTATCATTTTTCGCTATTTTATTTCATGATATTTTTTGAGTGATTTAAGATGAAACACCAAACATTTAGATCCCTATTACGGAAATATCCCTTTTTATTTACGTATCATTGTGTTAACTCAAGTGCAGCTGCTTCATACCCAAGTGAGATTTTTTACATGGTACGATTGTTACTAATTTTTTTCGGATTTTTCTCGTTTATTTGCTTAAGATTATATCACTTAAAGTAACCTATGACAACTCTCACTATTTGGAATCGACTGAAATACTTCATGCTTAATGCATGTAGCCCAGGAGATTGTGCACAGTTTATAAAGACATTACTTATATCAAGATATAGCCTCATAGAAATTAAAACAAAATCTACATTATACATACTAGCAAATATATGCACCCTCCGGTTGCAAGTATTTAAGTTTTAATATAATAAAATATGTTAAATTAGAAAGGCTAATGAAACTGAATAAGACTTCAGATAAAAAGATTTGGAACGGAGGGGGTATAATCGAAAAATAGAACAACTTTGAAACTAACTCTTCCATCATTTTCCATTACTCCCGTCTTTCATTGGTAGATTTTCCCAATTTAACTATTTAGTTAAAATAGGAAGTAAAGAATAAAATTACAGTTACTTCTTCTTGTTAAGGGATTTCTTTTAAGATTTATCCCCGAGATTTTTTCTCATATTCAATAAGATAAAACCAAACAATTAGAAATCAATAATACTAAGCATATATTTATCAAAATCAAATTTTTAAGATCAATATGCAAATTAGCCTTCTCGTTCAAACTGTAAATCGCTATTTTGTTGTATATATAAATACAATTGCATGTTATTTGTATGTAGATATGATCAACAGTCTTAATGATGTAAAACCATTTTATTAATAATTGAGATTTAAATAAATATAAAATCATGGAGAATGTGATGTAAATAACAAAGGGAACTGTGACTTGTATAGTAATATAGTTTCGGTTACAGACAGACAAACCCACAATCTCCATTATAATAAGAAGATTTGAAAACGTTGCCAACAAGTGTTTATCAGATGATTGCTTATAACCATGTCTGCGTGTTATTATAAAATGAATGGATAGTATATTTTCACAATTTCTTGAGCCATTTCCGAGCGTGTCCCCTGTGACAGAAGATGTCACTGCTCTACCCACGTACCCATCAAAGATAACTTAGTAGCGAACCGTATATTCAGTTACAAGATACAATTAACACATGCGTAGAGTCAATAAATCTAAGCCAGCTTTTACCTTCTAGATTTATCTGTAGGCCGCAATACATGGCAGTGGAAGCACAACAAGACAGTGTCTACCTATGTCAGTTTGAACGAACTGAACTATTCATCACTTTCACACATTAAATAAAAATGTTTCACGTTTATATTCAATGTTTTACCTAATGCTAAATGAGAAAAAAAGAGAAAAAAACAACAACAAATAATAGACAAAACAAGGTGAACATTCTCTAAGAGTGCACATTCCATATTTTTTACGAAGGATAGTATCTGCCATAGATAAGAAGTTCGCGGTCTACGTATTTGAAATATCTGCAGTAAATAAATAATAAAATAATCTTTACTAATGTACTTGAAGTTGTGTTATCCTTTTATTATATCCTCAAGGTTGAACAGTCTACATTTTAATCACAATAAAACAAACAGGTGCAATCGGCAGTAAATGATAATCTATAATCTCTAATACTGAATCAAATATAATGAAATACAAAAAGAAAACAATTTCGATTAATCTATTGATTGATTTATCTTAATGGCAGTTCATCTCGCCAAGGGTCATTTTATACCAAGCGGTAGATTGTGATTGATAGTCCGATTTATTGATATGTTTTTTCAAATGATTGTCTTTGATTTGACTGTAAATTGTCTTCATTTGTTTGATATGTAATGGATTGGGACTCGCTTTATGGGTTTAGTTTATAGTATAAATTTCAAGTTTATTGGTATATTATTAGTATAAATTTATTTATTTCAGGAATGGCAAAATGTAATCTATACTGATATTTCTAAATATATCTCTTATGTTATTTGTGTTGTTTGATAACAGAAAAAATCACAACATTCTATTAGAATGTGTTTAACAGTATACGGTGTTTGACATGATGGTTTTCTTGTTTAAATAAAAAAAAAAGGAGTGTGTAAGACTTGTATGACCTATACGTAGTCGGGATATAGTTAGTTAATATTGTTAATTTCTGGATATTTGACGCTTTGTTTTCAATGTCCTATATTGGGTTTTATTGAGAATTTGGCTCCTTCGAGAGATTTGTCATTTCCTTTTATTCCTATGTGGATTGGGATCCTGTTAAGTATCTGGCCGCCATCCTTGGCCAGTTGTAAAGAACTTAAAGTAAATAAGTAAGTAAGTCCCGAGTTATAAAATCCTTTGGTAAGTGAATAAGTCCTGTGATATAGAATCCTTTCGTAAGTGAATAAGTCCTGTGATATAGAATCCTTTGGTAAGTCAATAAGTCCTGTGATATAGAATCCTTTGGTAAGTCAATAAGTCATGTGATATAGAATCCTTTGGTAAGTCAATAAGTCCTGTGGTATGGAATCCTTTAGATCCGTCGTCCAATAATATCCAAGTAATAGTGAGCTAAGATTAGAATCAGCCAGTATAAATAATAATATCAGCAGCAGAGCACTGCCAGTGATTGGACAAGAATATGGTCACATGACTATCGCCCAGTCTATAAATAAGAGTGGGCGTCTAGCACACACCTTATATCCAGAAAACTCAACAGATCCAAAAACAATTTAGAAGTGTTTAGATTTTACTGCAGGTCAACAAATGAAATATAAAGAAAATCAAAAGCTCAATAATTACTCAGGTGAATGTCAAAAATAGGGAAAACATACATCATTCCATCTCATTTCCTGTGTTTTACAAGTTTATGTGTTGTCCTTCTATCTTTTTGGAAAACTATTTCATTGCAGGAAATTAGTTTCTTAAGACGCGTAACCGTCAAAATGAAAACCAAAAGAAAACAATGTGTCCCTTCATCCTTTTCATTGTTTAGACAAATAGAAATTAAGACGTCTTTGATTACAGAGAAAAGCAATTAAGCGAGATTATCTTTTACATTTTTATTTCCGTTACTGAGATGGTAATTGTTGTTTTCATATCTCAATATTAAAACAAATATTTTTTTAAATCCAATGACCAAGTTGATTTAAAATCTTGATATTCATTATGTTAAAAACTTTTTCTTCCTTTTCTGTGTTATAGAATTCCATAGAGAATGCATGAGAGAACTTACTTGACTTCCTTTTTAATTTGTAAGGGCAATAGATAAGAACAAACTCAGTTCATTTTTTCTGTTTGATATTCATTATCTCATACGAATTCACATGCCTCAGATGACACAAAAAGTATTCATTTTCCTTTATGTTCTTAGGAAAGATTTAATGAAATCTAAACATTAAAACATTAAAATGTGGCTGAAAAGGTTTAGTAGATAAAAGGAATTTTGATTTTTACACGTTCCAAGTTCATGTATGTAAAACAAAAACATTGATTCCCCACCTCTGTCTTCTCCTAACCACAAACGAAAATACGCACACAGCGCGCGCACACACACACACACACACACACACACACACACATATATATATATATACATATACATATATAGGAAAATCAAATCCTGGACGAGGTAGTTTGCATTTCACATAATGACAATACCCTAGAGAAAGGTATGCATCTTCATCAAGCTATAAGTAAACGTAACCTTCGAATATTACTTGAATATATATATATGGGCCGGGTTAGCTCAGTCGGTAGAGCGTTCGGCTAGAAACCACAAGGTTCCTAATTCGATAATGGTCCTCGCCAACTCAGCGTATGAGTAGCACAGGGATCTGTGCGGTAAAGTAAGGAGCTGATGGTAGGTGTGGCGCTCCACCTCAGACGCTAAAACAATCTCCTTGGTCTAGCGGTATTGAAAAGGGGATAGACTCCCTCGCTGGTTGGCTGATACCGACTTTAGGCCGCCCCGTCGACTTACTTTACTTATATATATATATATATATATATATATATGTGTGTGTGTGTGTGTGTGTGTGTGTGTGTGTGTGTATATATATATATATATATATATAAGAAGGTTTGGTATGTACGTGTCGACCTATAACTCCAAAACGGGTGCTACCTCAGATTCGAAATCGGGCATACACACTAATATTCTTCGAACTAAGAAACACGCCAAATTTGGTTATTGATGTTTACTGAATAAAGGATATAATTAATTAATTAAACCAAAATCAACCAATCTGCGGAACTGTCCGTATACCAGCTCCTGTTGCAAATAAAATAGTGTTCGCTGCCTGATATCTATTATAGCGATACCAGCAGCTTAGTGAACACAACTTCAAAGAAAAAAATGGCAGTCTATGCCGTTCAGCTCAGAATCTCTCGCTTATTCATAGTCCAATCTTTAAAATATTTATATGGCTAGAAAGAAAAGAAAATAATCTTTATAGATATGGAATATGTATATTCTTTTTATCCATTGTATCATTTTTTAAAGCGAGTTAAAAAAAAACTTGGCTTCGGACAACCACGCAACCTGCTTTCTAATCTAGTGATACCAGCAGTTAAGTGAACAACATTTTTGTTGACAAAAATTATTTATCGCAATCTTTTTATTTCTATCTTAAAAGATATTTATTTGGTTACATATGAATTAATATAATACTTCTAAATATGTAATTTGTGTGTGTTTTCATACATTTTTTACAACAAATTAAACAAATCAAACGAAAACATTTAACGATAACCGAACTTGTTTATCAACAAGTTCATTTTAGAATAATAAGTATAATTGAGATATTTTGGTGAGAAACTATTCAGGAAATAAACATTAGTAAATAATAACACAAAATAAGGTCATTTTTATTTATTAGCAACTTTGAAAGTTTTCGGGGTTAAGGAAGGAAATGAATTAAACTGATAAATTCGTATGTACAAAAAAGGTTTAGAAAAAATAAAACACTATTATAAGCAAAAAAAAAAAAAATGGAAAACGGACAATTGTAGATATTTAATTCTTACTTCACAACAGAGGTGCAGTCGGGGTATTATACAGTCCGAGCCGACAGACCTAAATAAATCAGGAAGTTTAATACATAATTTAAATTGTTACTTTTTAGGGGTAAAAAAAAACAAAAAAACTAAACGAATTTATTTTTATCACTTTAACGCAACAAGCAAATGAATTTAACTTTTTGTCAAATATACAAAAAGCTTTTTTAAAAAAATATATTTCAAAACATTCAAGTTTAGGAATAAATTTTAAAAAAATGGTATTTTTAATTTAAACAAAAAAAAAAAAAAAAATTCCTAAGATAAAAAAACATTGTACGATACGATTTATCAGGGATTTTTAACATTTAATTAATCATTATCCTCCTTTTTTAATTTGATGAACCATATTCCCTCTCTTATTCCCATTTTCTCTTTCTCTCTCCTTCTCAGGGGTTTCTATTTTTTTAAAGTCCGGTGATGGACCGAATACTTTTGCTAGTATATATATATATATATATATATATATATATATATATAAGGTCGTGACTGTTCTATTGCAATCAAATAAATAGATATGTAATACCTTTATATATTTATATTATTATATTATATAATAGCTCTATTCTTTATATCGAGCACTCTCCTAAAACTACTGCAATTTGGCGCACCATTCCAGTGAAAGCTGAAGCGGTGACTATCCCAGACTATATATATTCATATATTTTATAAAAAAGAAGGTCCGCAAAATGTATAATTTTTTCAGAAAAAACATTATTCTTTTTATCTTACATATGCAACACGTGTTTCAGATCTTCTGGTATCTTCTTCAGGCTTTGATCAATATTTCATATTATTGATCAAAGCCTGAAGAAGATACCAGATGATCTGAAACACGTGTTGCATGTGTAAGATAAAAAAAATAATTTTTTTTTCTGAAAAAATTAAACATTTTATGGACTTTCTTTTTTATAAAATAGTGAATTTTCTCCCGTTGGAACCAGAACAACATATATATATATATATATATATATATATATATATATATATATATATATATATATATATATATATATATATATGGTAAAAAAATGCTTAAAAAACGGTCATTTTACGGTTATAGATTTATTTCTAACTAAATATATCAGTGTATACATATAAGTATCATCAGACCACTGACTTTATTGGAAATGGTTAACAAAAAATTAATAAGGCTTTATATACAATTTTTCTGGGAATTCCTTAAAGGTTTCGTTTACAGTTCTACTCATCAGTTTAATAGGTGGTGTCTATAGGGAAGAGTTCACCAGATGGTCTCCCTCTAGATGGTTTTGTCCCTTCAATAAACTTTCATTACTCAGAGGGATTGGCCACCTTGCCTCTCTGAACCGTTGGACTATTTATTTTTCATTCCTTTAAAAAAATTTTTTCACTGGTCATTTTCAGTAAACCGTTCCGTTTTTTCTCAGGTGCTTCCCTTCCTAAAAGCCTCATAAATTTTAATCATTTTGGCATAGCATTCATGGTCATATATATAATATATAATATATATTTTTTTTTTTTTCCCTCGAAATTAGAAAAATCTTAAACGAAAATACTAAAATTATCTACAAAAATAACAATAAGAAACGCCTACAGATCCTAGAAGCCATATGCATTAAAAATAAAAAACCTAACATTAATAAAATAGCCTTTAAAGTCGGAGACAACGTATTAAATATCTTCAATAACTAACACTCACCTAACCCCCCTCTTAAAAATAATAGACTCTCTGAATTAGATAAAAGCATAAATAATAAAACTAAAATCAACTAAAAACCAAATTACATAACCCCATGAATACGATTGGAGCAACAGTCGAAAGCGCTCGGGAAATAAGTATGAAAATACGATGAATCAACTCGATCCAGATTCAAGAAGGATAGCCAGAAGACTGGAAAAAATATCCATACAAAAAATGAAAAAAGAATACTCCGTGGTATTCAATAACACATGTCTTACGAATATATATATATATATATATATATATATATATATATATATATATATATATATATATATATATATACGTGTAGCTGTAAGGATTCACCTAAGAATGGGATCGATTAATCATTTAGAGAGTTTCGTCATTGCTTTTAAGTGAGTCTGTCATTGCTTCTATATCAGCGTACACCAAGGCTTGTTCATCTTACTTGTATTTTTATGTGACAGAGGTAAGTGGGAATATAACTACTTTTTGCAGGTTGCTGATACCAATATTTGTTCAAGACACGCAGAATCATGGTGTAGTTACCATCTATCCTTTTCTCTAAGAATTTCATCAGATTCCGTGTGGTGCAGTTATACATTACCACTTACATAGCTACTTGGATGAACATCTGATGAACTATATAAGAAAAACTCTAATAAAAGAGTTATAAAAGCTCAGTTAATGAATTTATTACTAAGCAACCCAGAAAACAAAAACACCTGTTTAAAAGACTAATGTGAAACATGAAATTCATTTATACTCCACTCCCACCAAACAGGAAAGGGAAGTTAAAACTCATATATATATATATATATATATATATATATATATATATATATATATATATATATATATACACGCATGTAAGAATTCATTTTCATATTATTGATCAATGCCTGAAGAAGATACCAGAAGATCTGAAACCGTGTTGCATATGTAAGATAAAAAAGATTTTTTTTTTTCTGAAAACATTATACATTTTGCGGACCTTCTTTTTTTTTTTATAAAATATTGAATTTTCTCCCGTTGGAACCAGAACAACATTATATATATATATATATATATATATATATATATATATATATATATATATGTACTTCAGGTTGTGATTGCAGAGTATATATATATATATATATATATATATATATATATATATATATATATATTTATTAGATAAAACTCTGCAATCAAAACCTGAAGTACATATATATATATATATATATATATATATATATATATATATATATATATATATATATATATATATTAGATAAAACTCTGCAATCAAAAGCTGAAGTACATGTAGCAAGCTATTAAACCAACTTACTGTTAACCGCTTACTCAAAAGCTTGTGATTAGTCCTACTCAGGTTTTCACCACTATTAAGAGATTACTTGTATTTCTATTAACCCAACTCCTCAGTTACGTGTAGAATGTGACACAATAACATTTCAAAGTGCAGTATGTATTTTCTCAATCCATTTTACACGGGTAGGATGTGACACAAAGTCGCAAGTATGGGACATCCAGTGAGGATTAAACACACTGTTCAGTAATAATTGATTTGCGAGACTAGCTTTCTAACCAGTATACAACGATGGGACGCACAAGTATTTACCCAACCAGTTCGCCACTGTGGCGGGTGAGGATCGAAGTCGCTTATTTATTATAAATGGATCTACGAGAACAATTGTTTTTTGAATTGTCGGAAAAAATATAAGAGGCGCTTATTCCGACACAGGGGGGAGGGGCCAGTAGCAAGCTTTAGTGGGGTAGCCACCAGACTAGGTAAATAAAGTGGTTGCGAAATTTAGTGGGCTTTGCAGCTAACACCTCAAAAACGCGACCCACTGTTACTTGTACTGGGTCAATTAGTTGCGTGGAAGAAGTAATGTGGAGTTGAACGTATAAACAACTCACTTTCACCTAGTTCTGTTCACCCGCTTCGCCCAGATGGCAGCCGCACATTTAAGGCCTTGGTATAAACCACAACGAGGGGGTGTCAGCTTCAAGAGAGGGAAATAGGAAAACCCAGTCGGCGACCACTCACCAACTCGCTACCAGGTTATAGAAATATGGGGAGGAGAAAAATAATTCTCACAGAATTGATAGTTTCCCTTCTACTATACTGGTTGCCTTACCAATGAAAAAATAGGTGTATTCATGCCTTTTCCAAGTGAAGTGAAACTACCTCTTCCAGTATTTGATCTCGGGTTGCCGATACCATTTTTTAAGACACAGTGTTCGTCTTGTATAAAAAGTCTGACGTTGTTCGCGGCAATATAGCCATTACTGTTATTGTTATCATTTTACATTACCCATTACATTATCCTCTTGAAATATTGTCAGCAGTTTTTCTTGTATTTGAGATGTTTACTTTTTTAAAGTTGATAACTCTCAGATCATGAAAAATTAGAGAAACCTTTTTATTACACGTGTGATTAGTAAACTTTGTTTTATCACACAAGCGGAGGAATCAATTTACTTAACGAATCTTATGATTAAACATTCATCTGATTCCTGCATTTTCTATTTGGTTTTCACCTCAGATGACGGAAGCAATAATCTAATACGCAATCTAACTTAATTGCATTCAAATGCAATCAAACATTTTTGCTGAGTTTTCGTCTTAACAAAATTTAAATAATTAAATAAAGGACATAGAATAAAAATAAGAATAAAGGAAAGAAGAATTAAATGTTTTTTTTTTGTTTTTCTTTTTTGTTGTAGAATTTTGCCACTGTCATGTCTTAAATAAACTTTCTTTAAATGATTATCGTCGATACAGTCGCTAGTGGTTGGCAGGTTAATACTTGTGAGTTTAATACATAAGGAATTCGCAACGTTTCTTGGCTTATATCACGTTTAGCTATGTTTAGAAAATAATACGAAAATAAAAGACAAAGGAAAAGCTGAATGAAATTAGTTAATTACGAATCAGAGAACTAAAATAATGTAAATAACCAACAAACATCAACATCTATTACAAAGAAAAAAATTGCAAATAAACTTCGCTTTAAACCTTAAAACACAGTTCACCATGTTGGCGGGGCATAGCATATGAAAACTGTATCCGCTGTAGAAGCGTAGAACCTTAAAAAGGGGTGCCTGGTTAGGACAGTAAATTGCATCTGATGGTGAGGCACCACTTCAATAGCACTAGAGAATGTGGAGTATCCCCTCATTAATATTATATTTAGGTTCAGTTAACCAGGAATGGGGGTCGTTTTTTATTTGTTGATTTTTGTAAGATTTTAGGGTCCCATCAATCGGTCAATTGGATCAGTTTAAAAATTATTCGTATTCGATAGGTTCCTGTGCAAAAATAAACACCTTAAGCAGCAACTATATGAAAATGTAAATAAGAACATACAATGAATACGATTCCCTAACCTCCCAACATTGGAGTTCCCGTTCCCGTCTTTTATCCCAACTCACCCTGATGTCGATAGCGTCGTTCTTTTTTCCGAGGGGTAAAGCTATACTCACTACACATGTGTAGGTGAATCTTTTCTTTTTGGATCCTTATATGTGTCAGCAACTCTGATCTCAAATAAAGGGTATTTTTCTCCTAAAATAGTTGTCTTACTAAGACAAAGGACCCCTGCTCATCCTACTAGTTAAGTATACGAGAAAAATTGATACATACCTTAATGCAAAGTAAACACTATTCTCGGTCAGATATCAATATGTCTCCTCCATTGCATTGAACTAGTTTGAGCCATACAAAACCTCAAACAACATATATATATATATATATATATATATATATATATATATATATATATATATATATATATATATTAAGTTTCTGACCGCCATCCTTGGCCAGTTGAAAAGGACTTAAAGTAAGTAAGTAAGTCCTGAGCTATAGAATCCTTTGGTAAGTGAATAAGTCCTGTGTTATGGAATATTACGTAGTGTCAAAGGTCCAGTGATATAATCCTATGTTCCGTCGTCCACGAAGTTTCAAAGCAATGTGTGCAGGTATGACCATAACAGCCAGTATAAATAATAATCAGCAGCAGAGTACTGCCAGTGGTTGGCCAATAGGTTGGTCACATGGTTATCGGCGAGTCTATAAGTAGAAGTGGACATGTTGCACACACCTTATATCCCAAAAACACTAACATATATATATATATATATATATATATATATATATATATATATATGAGATATAATCCAGAATAGAATACCTACAGAAATAAGGAGTTATATCAACCCGTCAGCTTAAGTTTGTGAGTTTGTCTCTCATACAACTTGAAGTAGAAGCAGATAAAACCCATATAATGAATAATGCTTTTAGTTAGTAGTCATTAATTAAAAGTTTTGTTAGCACAATGCGAAAAATTATGGGATCCAGGTGAGAATTTAACCCAGTCATATGCTAGCCAAGCTCAGTAACAATTAGTTGACGTGAGACACGCAGGAGTGTACGAATCTCTGCACATAGGCTGCAGGTTTTACATTGCACTAGCTGTCGCTTAGGAATTACCAATCCTAGAGAAGGTGCTTAGCGTTGCATAACTTCGGTTATCATGTTAAAAACCTTTGATTAAACCGTGCCTTTGCCGTAAGTTTGTAATGTTACATAATCTATGCATAGATTATTGTCAACCCCCTTTATTTCTGAAGGGATGGCCCCTTTTCATATCACGGGCGGGACTTTCCATGGAATATTACAGAAAACCCGCGAAATACGTGAAGTCACGTGGGACCTGGCTGGCTCTTCAGTTTCAGCTTGGACGTCAAGCAGATAAGAAGTATCTGCTTTAGCTGGAGCTCACTGCACACGCTCGCTATGTTTAGTTAGAGAAATATGTTTAGTTAAGTAAATAAAGGTTTAAATAAATAATATGGTTTTGTGGTTGATGAATGTCTTGGCAACAAAACTGACATAGAAGAAGAAATGAATCAGGGACGACCAACCAGCAAGAACAGAGAAATAGAAGACCAGACACGATGTCCCCAAGACTATGTCCAGACGCTGGAAGAAGAACGTAAGATACCAAAGATGAGCAGAAGAATGATACAAGTAAAGAAAGGGTATACAACAGTAATTTACTAAGCTTATTTTAAAATCTTACTCACTAACAATGATTGGTAAGGCTAGCATTGCACCAGAAGTGGTGCCCATGGTTTTAATGAGTCGAGTTGAGGAACGAAGTGCCGAAAAGAAGTACGATAGGTTTTGATGTAGGAATTATTCTCTCGAACAATAATATTGTAAATGACAGCTGGTAAGTATCGAAGCGGAAAAAAGAATAAACTTCGTTTAAACTAATCCGCTACAAAGATATTGAAATGAAACAAAGACAATCTAACATAACAATTTAATTTTAATCAACTGAATACAGCTCAGCGAAGACGCAATTACAATGTCCGCTGTCTGTTGAATTTAAATAGTCCCGATCAAGGGAAGATAACCCAACCACTCCAAAAGGGAGGTAATCACGTCTCTTAATATCACAGATATCATATTAAGACAAGCGATAAAATTCTACATTTGCAACTGCACTGAATGGGATTAGGTAGAGATTAGGGAAATATGAAATTAATGAATAAAACAAAGAAAACATAAAAACAACAAAACGTGAATGAATAATATAAAATCAAAAACTAATCAGATAATACAAACACAATTAATTATGTAACTATATACGTAAGTATAACAATACATCCGCAATCACTTTATATATTTACCCAAACCATTCATACGGGCAGGATTAGACACAAAGTAAATATTTTAGCAGTATTTAACAGGGAGGAATCCAGACTTTTGCCTTCTAGACCGGAGGCCACATCAAGGTTAAATAACCCACTTTGCCCTACTATTTACCTGTAGCTGACGGAAAAATGTATTCATGTCATTCTTAATGGTATTAGAGTTAAATGAAATGCAAACCGTCTCGACCAGGATTTAAAGTTGGTTCTACGTATTCATATCCTACGATGATAACCATTACACAACAAATGCCTCCGTATTCTCTTCATAGAGATGAAACCAAAACAAGGAGAACTGAAGTGGTCTCTTCAAATCGGTGAAAGGAAAATCCATTGTTTGAAATTTCTGTCTTCACCGATGAGGAGGAAGCTTTGCTATAGTCCCGATATTAGGTCCGTACTTGTCGATCAACAATTCACTGTCCGATCAATTTAAAAAATCCCCAACGCGAGAGTTCTCATGGTTAACTCTTTCCTTACGGTCACAGAGCTGGACACTAGTTTCAGTGATGGTAAGAGACGGGTACTTCATTACACAGGCAATGGAGTTATGGATCTGAACTTTTATAAACAATTCATTTGTTGGCAGATTCTATTACAGGTTGTTCTTGGAAATCATATAATTGTTTGCAAAAAAAGAGACTGACTTGGGCGTTACCTAATTTAAGAGGGATCATTATACCGAAAAAGAAATAACCAATCAACAGAGCAACCATTAAAAATTCAGTCTATTTTAAGTAAAACGGTTCTAAACATAATGTGCTTAAGTGTATTCTTAATCATGTAGGAGATTCTCTTTGCACAACATATATTGTCGTTGGGAAGCGCGTGGTGTAATGGTTAAAGTCATAGGAAATGGACTCGTTGACACGAGTTCAAATCCTGGACGTGGTAATTGCATTTCACTTATTGCTAATACCGTTGGAAAGGTATGAATCCTACTCTCCCTCCAGCTATGGGTAAATAGTAGGGTAGACTGGGCTCTTTAATCTTGGTTAGGCAACCGGTCTAGGAGAAGGAAAACTCTGAATTCAAACCTGTTGAACTCCACTTAAGAAATTGACCTTGTGTCACATCCTGCTCGTGCGGAGGGGTTGGTAATATAATATATATATATATATATATATTGTCGTTGGGAATAGATTCAGTGTCTCTAGTTCAAATCCTGTAGAAGACTTTTTGCAATTCACATAGCGCTAATAGCCTTTAGAAATAAAAATCCAACTATTCTACCTTCAATAGTAATGTAATCTGGTCTCTTTAATCTTGGTATAGCAACGGATCTAGAAGAAGGACAACTCTGAATTCAGACCAGACCTGCACTGGTATGGACTCCGCCAACCTATTCTCGTCTATGTTTTGAGGTTTTAAGGGATCAAATAAGAACAAAACGACGGGTAACAAATGTAGAAAAAATGTATTAACAGAAAGTAGACAAATACAATAGAGAGATGTGGAAATTACGTCCAACGAACAGAGTTATTGGCATAATCGCATTGGCTTACTGCCAAGCCACAATTATCCCTGTTACTTATAGTAACCTGTCGGCGCATTCCATTAGTCTTATAGGGTGTATCACCTATAACAGTATAGACAACTACAAAGTAGCACCACTACGACTAAAGCAATATACGGGTAAGTTATGTATTTGTGTTAAAAAATTCAAGTGTTTAGCAACAGTTTTGAATATTTTAGAAAACGATCTGAAAGTCCTATTCATGTAGAATGATGGCGTTAATTTATTCTGAATATATGACCTCTTTTATCTATGAAAGAAAGACTGTTTTTCGTCTGAAAGGAAAAATGGTTATCTAAAATGAATAAAGGAGATGCGAAGCCTTACTTCCCACACCAAACTAAAAGAGATCAGTCGATAGCTTTTCATATAATGCATATGCACTCTTTTTTTCTAACTAAATCATGCAACAACAAAATACATTAAAGGAAATGATTTTTTCCTTCAATTCTTTTTTTTCCCATTTACTTTTTCTTTGCTTTTTTGGCAGTGAAACCGGTGAAACGAATCAACAGGGAAGAAAAGTAACATTAAACTATTTCTATCAACATCACGGAAGAAAATCAATAATTTTCAAGCTTAAAAAAAAATTGTTCACATACTTTGTAGAATCGATGGACAATTATAGAAAAAAGTTTTGATTTGCTAAAGTACATCTGAAAAACGCAGGTTTTTATTCATAAAAACAGCATCAGTTAATAGGTATAAAATGTTGATTCCTTTTCTTTCAGAATGAAATGCGTATTTACTAGATATTTCTGTTTTAGTTTTGTTTGGTTTCTTTCTTTAATGGCATAGTTGGTAATTTAATGCCAACTTCATTCTTGTGAATGAAGAGTAGGGGTACTATTTAACCCATATCTGGGGGAATAGAGAATTTAATACCTTTCCCAATGGTATTAGTCTGTAGGTGAATGCAATAGAATAACTGGAGTTCGAATTCGCTTATTACGATATCGCAGTTCAGCAGGGCAGCAACTACGCGACGAGGTCTTTCTCTGGATATTCATAACCACTTTCTATTATTCAACTATATTAATAGTAGGAAGCGCGTGGTGTAATGGTTAAAGTCATGGGAAATGGACTCGTCGCCCCGAATTCAAATCCTGGACGTGGTAATTACATATCACTTAGCGCTAATATCCTTGGGGAAAGGTATGAATCCTACTCTCCCTCCAGCTATGGATAAATAGTAGGGCAGACAGGGCTCTTTAACCTTGGTTAGGCAACCGGTCTAGGAGAAGGAAAACTCTGAATTAAAACCTGTTGAACTCCGCTTAAGAAATTGACCTTGTGTCACATCCTGCTCGTGCGGAGGGGTTGGTAAATATATATATTGATAGTAAGATGAATATTCAGAAAAAATCTAAGATACATGTTTTGATGAAATAATCCTGTTACTAACATAAAAATAATTTCTCGACCGATTTTGATGAAATAATCCTGTTAATAACATAAAAGAATTTCTCGATCGATACATAAGTATAAAATTAACATTAATGCAAGACAAAATAGTTTGTTAACATCACAAAATCAATATCGAAGAATCTCTTTGTATCGAGTATTTATTGTTTTCTATCGCAAACATATATTCCTGTTTCACTATTTGTTGTTAACATCACCAAATAGCTGATTATATGAAATACATGGATATGACCTGGTCGGCGCACTATGAGGTATAAACATATATTTATGCTTCATATCAAATCTCCATCTAACTACGTTTTTTTCCCCGGAAATGTCATATTTCGAGGTGTGATGAGATCCAGTGACCTTTAATAACGTCAAAATCACGCATACATTGTCTATACAGAGTCAGAGGCGAAGACAGTATCCATGCAAAAACACAGTTTATTGGTACCTTGCCGTTTGGTAGTGACTCACGAAAAGAGAGGCATACACAAACAAATTTAAACATACTACTGTAACATAGTAGCATCACAATAGTGTGGTACTTTGACGAGTTTTATACGTTTCACTCGTAACTCAATTTCCTCGTATATCAAATCAATTTTCTCCATTGAAAAAAACTGAAATGTCATTAATACGTTCCAGCAACCCACAAAACAACATCCTTATTTTTTAAATAAGAAAAATAGAACTGTATTTCATAAAACATAAAATAGAATGTAATGAATTAGTTGCTATTATAATTTTTCATGTTTATTTTTTCATGAATAATATTTGTTCTTCTAGAATGAAAAAAAAATAGAGGGGAAGCTAGTATAAGTAGAATTGGGTGACGACAGGAGTCGAGTAGCGATTTTGAGTTGCTGAAGATTTTACGACGACGGATTTTTCAGCTGCTGAAGATTTTTTAGTTGATAAAGATTTTTTGACGGCGACGACGAGATTGTCAACAAGTCGAATATTTATTATTTTTCCCCTCTATTTTTTTTTCATTCTAGAGTTCCGGCAGAATAAATTTGGACACTGAAATGTTTTTAGTGAACTTATGAACATAAGTTCTTCTGTGTCTCGATTTTACCTCAAATTTTAGCTCTCAACCCAAAGCAAGATTTAACAAGTGCCAGCTCGTATCTTAGAAAACCCATAATTTGGGGCTGTAATACATCAAGTTATTACTGTAGGTATTTATGTTAATTAAATATATTTACGGGTTTACATACATTTCTACCAAATATTCTTTAAGAAATCTACACGTAAAGACATTGAATGCCTTTGTTTTGTGTATTTTTCAAACCAGTTGTAACTGGAGGTTTGATATATTTCTTAACGACATATCAATTCCTTATTGTTTATCTTTGCATATTGTTTATGTTGCAATTAGATTCATTTAGAAATTTATTATTGTAATCATAACTATATTTTCAATGTCCCATTGCATTAAAAATATTCAATTTTCTATTTCTCCGGATTAAGCTTCATGTACGCTGTTATATGATATCCCCTTATTCCTATATAATGCAAATACTTTTCGTACAGTTAAATGATTTCCTGTAATCCTATATAACATGAATATTTCTATATTATAATAATCAATTTTTTGCACACAGTTAAATGGGTTCACCTATTGGCGTAAGTCTCAACGTGCTGGATTGTTAAAGCGTAGGAAGCGAGTTCAAGCATCAGTCGGGCTATAATGTTCGATTTTGGACTAATATCCTGGGGAAATATTTTAACTCCCCTATCCTCCCAGCCATTTCATTAAACAAATAAAGCAACTCTATAATACAAAAAAACAATTCAAACGGATATATTTTACCTAGAGGTGGGACCCTAACATTATTGGCAAACAAGGAGTATTCCACCCTCTCCAGATCTCCAGAATTATAGCCTCACTATTGAATGCAGTTTTGTATTATACCCCAACCCCCTTCTTGGGGAGATAGCACCACTTTACAGAGGATACAGTTTTAACATGGTGGTGTGACTGGTGGTATTTGTTAATGGATTCTGAGTGACAGTCAGTCTCTTCATGTCTTCAGAACTCTTCTAAGTAGACTAACCGATTTTAGAAGTGCTGTGCTCTGGGGGGTTTCGATTCTTCATCTGATTTCCAGTTCTTCTTGTATGTTTTCTTGCTTCTTGGGAACTGTTCCAAGGATTCCAACTATCATTTTCATTGCTGTCACCGTCATATTCTACAACCTCGCTAACTGCTTTTCCTTACTACGACAAAAAAAAATCCCAGTCTGTCCTTGTATTTACGTATCATCATCATTATGCAGCACGGGTATCCATGAACCTTCCTTATCATTCATTGCACCTGGGAGGTCCTCTGTGGAGCAACCAGCATCCTGGCATAGCTGGTCAATGTAGGTCCTAGATGGCGCCCCACACTTGCATGTCCATGTGTTGGCTTCCATAGGAGAACGTCGCTTATGAGCTCACTCTTGCTTCTCCAGCAGTGTCCTGCATGTCTTGCCTGTCTCACCAGGATAGATTGTGAGATGGGGTGCAAGTAACCGTACAGCTGCTTCCTTGTGGGATGCTGTTTCCACCACTTGTTCAAGACTGCACACAACATCCTTGTGCAGCTCCCATCTAGCTTATTCTCAAGACGCTTCGTTAGGGTCAAAGTAGTGCAGCCATATAGCAGTACTGATATAACCACAGCCTGGAAGAACTGTTGCTTCAGCTTCATGACTGATAATTGTGTGGAATAGAAATGATAGGTTCAAGCCTTTGCTCATTGGAAACCCATTCTCTTCCAGGTTTTTCAGCTCGTCTCACCGATTCCTTTTTCAACGATGATAACCGTTAACTCTCCCACGCATTCATGTTTAACTACTAAACATAGTATTGCTTAAAACCACAGATTTATTGAGGATCGATCTCACTAAATTGGTAATTGTCTGCATGGCTAGTTTCTTAATCATTGTTCCGAATCGACCAAATATTGGCGCACAATTTTAAGATAATGGGTATCGATTTTGTTTACGAAAGAGTTTGTATCGAGTTGATCTCAGGATTTTTGTTTTTTTAAAGTATCAACTAACATTTGTTCAGACAAAAATCTGACAGATTCTTTTCCAATATATCTAGATTTTTCTGCGTCTATGTACATAAGTTTCTGTACATCGTTTAAATATTCTTTCTGTACTTTTTTATATTCTTTTGTAAAAACATCTGTCCCGGTCGGTGAGATTTGATGCCCGTTATTTCAAAAGGTGAGTGATGAAACTTCTTTAATATAAAATCAAACTTCAGGCAACGAAAGATGGATACATGAGAACAAATACTGTAATTACAAGCATAGTTTTCATCAAATATGTCTGGAATATTTAGGCATAGTTCTGACTTAATAGGCGGTTCACAGAGAACGTCCCATCGTAGTGGAATGACTAAGAAGCTAGTTTCGCAGATCCATTACTACTGAATAGCGTGTTCGATCCTTGCTGGATGTCCCATATTTGTAATATTGTGTCACATCCTACCCACTGCGAATGGGTTGAGTAAATGCATACTATGAGGATCACAGTGTGATTAATATCTGTTCCCTTTGCCTAGAATCAGAGTGTAGTGTGGAAATCGTACAGTTATTCATCTTTCTTTTTTTTTAAATCTATAAGATGTAAATATTCTATTAGATTGATTCATTGATTGATTGGTTCCTTTTAATGGAACGTCAAACACTCTGGTGTTATTTTATACCTTAACGAGATAGGTTTTATAGTTACGGGATTGTGAACATTTTATGTTTATATTTACAGAAGTTGCTCGTATCGTCATAGGAGTTGAATACGGCAACACGGGTTAAAATATTAGACCCAGCTGTTTGAATTTAATATAGAGCAAATACCCTTAAAAAAGGTATGAATCCAGCTATACTCCCGCAAAGTATTGATATAATAGTAGAGCAGCCAAGACTTCATATTGCAACCCGTTTAGGAAAAGGAAAACTTCATTCAAACCTGTAAAACCTCGCTTGAAAATTGACCTAGTGTCGCATCCTGCTCGTTTGGAGGGGTTGGATAAATACATACTTTGGTGCATTTTCCTAATTCTTTTGCATGTCCCTATCTAATGCAAAAGATTTGCAAACATATCTGTTTAACTCAAGCAGTTAAAACCACTCCGTGTCAGAGAGCATACGTTAGTAATAGCATTGAAGGTGTACTACACACTCCTCAGAGCTCTAGAACTTTTATCTCGCCACTAGATGCATCTATTTTATCCAGAACACCCTTTTTATAGGGAGTATTACACCTCTGTTGAGGAATCACCTAACGAGGCGAATCCCCGTAGTGAGTGTATTATGCGATTATCAATGTTGTCCTGGGTTATTCTCCGCTCTAAGTTTCTATTTAAACGTGTAGTAAGATAGCCAATGGCGTGTTATCTCATTTACATATGTGCATTACAGCAGAAGATATATAGAGACAGTCTAGATGACATGAAGGGGATTAGCTACGAGAAGCTAACACATAGAGCTAAGATACGCTCGGAGAATTACTATTATTACTACAACAAAGAATACGAAACCACACATCACAACAAAACGTAAGCCTTTCAATATGGTATTCAAATATACCTCCATTGATTACATCTTCCTGTAGAGAGTTGGCAGTAATAATGAATGTGGCACGTTTTAAAATCTTTAAAAATAAAAATGTCCAACTTTGTTCTATTAATGGTAAATTCCATGAAAAGAAACAATCATTGAACATTATGGTAGAATATTAGCACCATAAAATCTGCTGAAAGAAGATCCTTAATATTGAGAGAGAGAGAGAGAGAGAGAGAGAGAGAGAGAGAGAGAGAGAGAGAGGGAGAGGGGGGATCAGGAACGAACTGAATGAACTGTATATGAATAAGCTATCGCTGTAATATCGAGTCTCTTATTAACAGATGGTCTCTTAACGACAGATTGGTAATTAGCTAATTATTTATGCTACGTACGCACAGACAACTAATCAATTATCCATTTGCTACGTAGACAACAGATAATTAATTCGTAAAAGCACCTTTAGCAATAAGTTTTATGTGACTCGTCAAATTGACACCGTCTATTGGCATTCGTTATTTATGAAAGTCGATTAAATTTTGGTGCTAAAAAAACAATTTGTACAATAGATGTATTTTGCCCACAGACTCCGATATATATATATATATATATATATATATATATATATATATATATATATATATATATAAAAGTTAAAACAAAAGAAATGAATCCCACAGTATGAGTATGAAATGGTGGAATGAAATAAAGTGTTGACCGACAAAATAGTTATACACATCGTCGTGACCGACAAAAATAGGGTGCGAATGCCCACATTGGAGAATAATGTAACAACTTTCATTCTTTTTGCAAAATCAAGTTTTTTTGTTTTTGAAATGATTTGACATTTATCTCCGATCACAAACACCACGGAGTAAATGAACTCTGATGACGATTTTTGTAAAATCGAAATATTGATCAATATCAGCTATGATTATATTAAAAATTTTCTCTTTAACAGCATTGTGTGATGTTTTCATTCCACCTTTTCATACTCATATATATATATATATATATATATATATATATATATATATATATATATATATATATATATATACAAGATTCATGTGTATAAGACAATCCTCAGACGGGAAAAGATTGTCTCATCTGGGGATTGTTTTATACAGGAGATCTTAGTGAGGGTAATATAGTATCTATAATCTTATATATATATATATATATATATATATATATATATATATATATATATATATATATATATATTTTCCTCGTTAAGAATTATTATTATTAATAATTACTTTTGTTTTTATTCTTATAGATACTTGTCATTTAGTATTATAAATTATTGACAAATATATTCGTGCATTATTCAATGCTATGGCCGGTTTAGCACAGTCGGTAGAGTGTCCGGCTGCGAACCTCAAGGTTTAGCACAGGGATCTGTGCAGTAAAGTGACAAGCGGATGATAGGCTCACTGGCTGATACCGACGACGTCTATTTTCCAAACTTTATTAGAATAAATAGAATAAGACTTGAACGCAGATGTTCAAATGTTACACCCAAACTTCACATCAAATTAATAATGTGTTACATAATCTATGCGGTTGCATAAGATTATTGTCAATCCCCTGTATTTCTAAAGGGATGGCCGTTTTCATATCACGGGCGGGACTTTCCATGGAATTGTACAGAAAGCCCGCCAAATTACGTGAAGTCACGTGGGACCTGGTTGGGTCCTCAGTTTTCAGTTGGACGTCGGGAAGAGAAGATGTTTCTGCCTTAACTGAACTCACACTGCATACGCGCGCTATGTTAGTCAGATATTTAGTTATATGAAATGTATAGTTAAGGAAATAAAAGCTTAAGAAAAATAACACGGTCTTGTGATTAATGGGTGTCTTGGTAACAGGACTGATATAGAAGAAATGAGTTAAGTGCGACCGACCAAGACGAAGTCCCCAAGAAGTCACTGCCGAGTGAAAACGAAAGAAAGCGAAAAGGTAAACAAATACTTGGACCTTGCCTGAGAACTGAGAAAACTGTGGAACATGCAGTTGTAATTGGTGCCTTTGCAACGGTCCCGAAAGTTCTGGATAAGAATTTAAGTGAATTGGAAATAAGAGGAAGACCTGGGGAAACTTGCTGTCACTCAGCCTCCTGTGAACCACCGGCTACCACAGGTGTGAAAAACTCAATAATAATAATAATAATAATAATAATAATAATAATAATAATAATAATAATAATAATAAAACGACTACCTGTAAGTATGAGAACAGATATTGCTATTATTTGCTTAACTTTATTATTTTGGTTGGTTGGTTGGTTGGTTGGTTGAAGAAGAAGAAGAAGAAGAAGAAGAAGAAGAAGAAGAAGAAGAAGAAGAAGAAGAAGAAGAAGAAGAAATGAAAAGGGTATACAACAAATGGAATATTCTGGTTAAACACATAGGCACGTACACATAAAAAAACTACCGGAGAAAATAACTGAAATAAACCGGCTTTTACATGTTCTTTTCCTCTAGTTAACTAACATTACGCTTCTCCTACAGGATGGCCTTCCCATGTACTGATTTCGTACCAGTTTGCTGCATTCACTGATTACGTGATTAACTATTTTATGTCTTTCACTATATCTATTTTTCTCTATTCCTACACACCTACACCACCTACATTTGCTATTGTCCTGTATTATCGATTTTAGCTGTTACATAATTAGCTCTTTATTTCTTCATTTTCTGCTTCTTTTAATAGATGTTTCGTTTCTCTCTATAGATTTACGTAACATGTATAGATCAGATCGTGTGCGTTTTCCTTTGTGTCTCGTCTGAGTTTGTTTCATTTCTTATTTTTCTTTTTTGAGTGTTGTAATTGTTTTCCGGTTTGTCCTTAAGTTATTTTTGTTGTTATCGGTTGCTGTAATGAGTCTTTTTGTTTGTTTTTTTTTTGTAATTTATGAGGAAGTGCGTCCCGGTCTCCCGCCTCAAAAACCGCTACCCGGTTATTCTTGTTTATTTATCGTAATTTGTCGTAATTCTTGTTTAGATATGAAGATGGATATATAGTTTGGAATAGACTGAGATAGATAGATAGATAAACAAACAAAATAATATAGATAGATACGAACAAATGGAGATAGATATATATTTTCGACAAGTAAATGTATTGGGGGGGGTCGCTTTTTTTTGTCGTAATTCTTGTTTATTTAAACTAAAAACAAGACATTAAACAAACATAAAGAAATCATAGTATTTAAAGTAATATAGGTAAATATGAACAAATTGAGATAGATAGATAGATGGATAGTTTTGAATAGACTTAGCTGGGTCGTTATTTTAATAGTCACCGGGAACCAACTCCTGAGGCAGGAGACCGGGACGCACTTCCTCATACATTACCTTTTTTGTTGCTATTTTTCATATCACTTTAATTTCTGAATTACCGATTCGCACAATTCTCAATGCTGATGAGTCCCCCCCACACACACACTTCATTTCTTGTAACATATTGTCAGTGAACGTTATTTATCGGTGTGTATCGTCATCCTTGTGTATCGTCATCAGTTTACATTTTCTATGATCCATATTTCTTAGCTACTCTTTTATCCATATCTTTTTAAGGAAGCCCAATCAGGCATTTGATTACAATTTTGCTGCAATGATTGGTTCAATTACGTTTTATTGTTTAAGGTACGTCTATCTTACTCTGAAACTTCAGATGTACAAAAATTTAGTTTATTTTTATATTACATTTTTATATGTAAACATATGGAGATATTTTTAGGAATAAAACACTTGAGAATTTTTACAAATTACAACTAGAAAATTGTCTTACTAGGACAGGGTTCAGACTTTGATCTTAGTGCCTATGAAAAACAAAATTGTTTTGTTGTAGTCCAATAGTTCACCTTATCAAGGAAAGATGTTCCACGACCCACAGCAGATGCCTGAAATAATAGATAGTACTAAAGACCTATCTATCTATATATCTTTATCTATCAATCTGTTATCTATATCTTTATCTATCTATATATATATATTATATATATATATATATATATATATATATATAATATATTATATATATATATATCCTTATCTATCTATCTATCTTTATCTATCTATCTTTATCTATCATCTGATACGTTCTTATTTTTTATTCCTTTATTCATTACAAGGATTGTGCATTTAAGTCAAAATTTCATTTCTATTTCTTGGCTGTTTATTCTCCCAGTTTGTATTAGGACTTCTTCTTTAATAGTCTCTTATTACTATATACGCTGCTATTATTTTCTATTTTCTTTATCTCCGGGGCCGAGCTATATTCTGGTTCTTTAGTGGTTCTTTTTATTGGGGTAGTATATCTTTCCCTTTCCATCGTAGCTCTTATAAATCAGGAATACATAGAACTATTTTTTGGTGTGCACATTGTTCTTATTATCTTAACCCATTTCCAACACGCATGTGTGGGAGAATCGCAAAGAACGCAATTTGCATCTGATCAATCTTATGTTTATGCTGTCTTGATTCTCAGGATTTCTAACTACATTCCCAGATTACTCCGATCACGGGATCACCCAAAGAGAATCAGAGGACTGCTCAAATGAACTTGGCGTGAACGTCTGTCAATCCCTGCTGATTTTTCATGAGTTAACGACTAAATTCAAATTCAAACTAAACTTCATTACACAAACGATAGGCTATTTTTGATGTAACATGCTAACTTATTTCTATAATTGACAAACATCTGAGTATCAGATATATGCAATAATTCAGCTTTCCTTGCGACGTTGTAAATTTGAAGCATCCTTTGCATGTTCTAAGGATATAATTTACAGTTATCTTTTTTATTAAAAAAATACTAGTTGCGATAGTAACGTAGTGATATATGGTCACGGTACCAAAACGACATATATAACGTGGCGGTATCGATATATTCACTGTACCAAAACGGATATACGTAACGTTCTAATATCGATATATGTCGTATAGCAGGTCTTGTCAGCGTGCCTCCAAATTCACACCACTAAAAAGGTCTTCGACACGTGGCGGTCATCTTGTCTATAAAAAAGTACAACGCGAGAAATATATCGTCACAAGCTGCTAGCTTTTATTTCCAGGTTAGGCTCGTCTCGTGCGTCTCGTGGGCTGTATCGGAGAGGAGGAAGAGAGAGAGAGAGAGGACACTGCTAGATTACTGTGATCCCACAAGGGACCCAAGGTCCGATCCGTACCCTACAACTCTCAAAGCAAAAAGAGGCTGGTATTTTTCTTCGTCGTTCCACGTCACCACGTGACATCCGGTTCCGGTCAACACCCGAAACTTCCGGTTGACACTCAATTCTCCATTCGGGGGCCACGCCCCGGTCAAATCATCGTTCATCACTCCACGTTTTTTCAAAGCCTTGTCTCATTTCTTCTTCCTCCTTTTCTTATAGTAGAGCTAGCAAAAACTCAGGACCTTCATTATCTCGTTACACGATAATACTAGTTCCTCTGCTTTCATTTTTTAAAAATCATAAATCGGTCAGATTTTAAATCTTAAAATAGCCCAGTAAATCACAAATCAGACACAAAATGTATTTTGCAACATCTTCACAAGAGTAGGATGGTACACAAGGTAATTTTTTAAGAAGACTTTAACAGGTTTGAATTCAGAGTTTTTCTTCCCCTTGAGCAGTTGCTATACCGAGTTTGAAGAGTCCAGTCTGAGTTACTATTTCCCCATAGCTGGAGGGATAATCCTTGTTATTTTTACCATTTACAACTGTGTTAGCGCTATGTAAAATGAAAGCAGTCACGTTCAGAATTTGAACACGTGTTTCCGTGTCCATTTCATAGAACAATGACCATTACACGCGGGTGCCTTGGAGACAGTAAAGGATAACGTTCTCATTGTGATTCAAACTCATATTATCTGTGAGGAAATTTCATTAAATAACCAGCTGTTTTGCCCATTATACACCAACACTTATTCGTTAGATAAAGCTCAGATTCAGACTTGCAACTCGTCCTTTAAATATATTCGGTATTATGTTTATTATTTTTAAGAACACTATTATTATTGATTTCGCTTTGTTATTGTTCTTATTATTAGGGGAATTATTATTATTATCATTATTATTATTATTAGTAGTAGTAGTAGTAGGGGTAGGAGTAGGAGTAGCAGTAGTAGTTAATTTTCATCTTTATCGAAACTGACTCGTTATTTCTTGAATTTTCTGCTTTAATGTGTTATTAATGTTTTCTGATCGGTTAAGTTAATCTTTAATTTAATGGACATATTCTATTAACGTACACACACACACACACACACACACATATATATATATATATATATATATGTGTGTGTGTGTGTGTATGCATATATATATATATATATATATAATAAAATTCGAAGGCAATACAATGCGTAAAAAATAAAGACAAAATGATGTTTTATATGTCTTATCGATTTCAAAGCTAGAGCTTCATCATCAGAGTTTATTTTCAGAAATGACGTGCTTATGTTTTTTTATTTATATAATACAAATTCAATCTTCAGATGAATAAAAGTAAAAGTTCCCTCTTAATAGTTAAATAAATAAAAACAGGTGGGATATCAATTAATTTCTCCGTGTATTACTTAAACATGTATATACGCTTACATATATCATGTATCTGCGCGTCTGTCTAAATTTCTTATGCTTATATATAATATTCATATATATCTATAACCATATTTAGATTCTTTATATGATATATATGGTTGTACGTATTTTTGAACTACTACATGCTCATATTTTTAGTTATAGTATTTCAAAAGTAATATATAATAATAGGTGGTTTGTGTATAATTTATTTCCAGAAATAATAAACTTCAGGTATTTAATTGTTGGAAGGGTTATGAATAATATTGAAGTAGATCTAAATTTGACACAGATAGAATTATTCGGAATTTTAAAGATGGTATAAGATCAGGTAAAAGGGAAAACTAACAAGAATTGAACTCACTATTAAACGTCTGCTAGTCTAGCTTCCGAAATATTTTACCATGCGATTTAAATCGAATATTTATTAATATTATCTGCGTTATTCGGACTATTGTCCCCATCTTCATTGTTATTTGTAAATTTCTCGGGAATGAGAACAGGATACGCCCGTGGAATAAATAAAGGGTTAGGTTCAAAGTTCCGTGATGGTTCCCGAGTTCGAAAAGAAGGTTCCCGAGTCCGACAAGAAACCTGAAGAAGGCCGGAGGGTATATCGACCGAAACGTTGTACAAATAACAATGAAGATGGAGACAATAGTCCGAATAACGCAGATAATACTAATCTTCAAGCCTCATCTCAAACATTCAGAGAAATAGAATATTTATTGATTGATTTTAACGCTATGTAGACCCGCTTCGGGTTAATTCATGCGTAATCGTTATTTTATTGTGCATTGATATTTACATTTTTGGGCCGTTGATTCTTTAGAGATGTTTGCACACATTACATGATATCAATTATTCCTAGGTAATACAAATAATTTGTACATAGTTTTATGGTTTTAAGTCATTATTACTACTAGTATAACATTTTAAAAAACACCCTCCGGGCGATGTAAAAATAGATGTTTGAAACATATTGCCTAAGCGGTGGGAGTAAAAAATTCAATGTCAGCGAGTTTGTACCCTAAGTAAGTAAATTCATCAAATTCATTAAAGGATTAAAAAATAAAACAATTTGAAATGTAAACTTTAAATATGTATTAAAATAAAACAAACTATATATAGATATATAATACCAGTCATATATTCATTAAAAAATAATGAGGACTATCTAATGTTGCATGTTCAAATTTTAAGTGCATTTATTCTATGTTATGACGATTTTGGGTAATGTGACGTAAGCAGTGACGTAATTTTTGTTACAGAAAAACCGGAAGCGAATCTCCATTATCAATAGATTTACTAGTAATCATTTGTTTGCACACAATTATATAGTTTCAATTAATTAATAATAATACTTAGAAAACAATTTTAGAATCATGTAACTGTTCTTAATACAAATAATTTAGTTGTATGACACTAGATTTTCCTATCGAATACATGTATTCCCACTCCGAGATAGATAGGAGCACGGAGCAATGGCTATGAAAGCAGTACCCCAATTTCCCCAGATCACTAGATCATCATCATCATCATCATCATCATCATCATCATCATCATGTCCGCTTTCAGCGCGGATATCCATGACAATCTCTCTCCATCCGTCCCTATCGCTCATCATTCTCGGTAGGTCATCTATGCAGCATCCTGCATCCGCACAGAGCTGATCAACGTACGTTTTTGCTGGTCGGCCCATACTGGCTTGTCCATGTGCTGGCTTCCACAGGAGGACGTCGCTTATGAGTTCGTCCTTGCTTCTCCAGCAGTGTCCCGCGTGTCTTGTCCGTCTTACTCGGATGGTTCGGGTGATATGTGGTAGGTGACCGTTCAGCTGTTTTCTCGTAGGGTATTGTTTCCACGTCTTGTTCAAGATCACTCGCAGCATTCTTGTGCAGCCCCCATCTAGTTTATTCTCTAGTCGCTTAGTTAGGGTCCAGATGGTGCAGCCATACAGCAGTACTGACACGACAACGGCCTAGAAGAACTGTCTCTTTAACTTGTCTGTGAGATTGGACCTCCATATTAACGATAATTTATTTATAGCGGTCCATGCTTTTCCTATGCGTGCATTAACGTCGTTTTCTGTGGATGAGATGTTACTGCCTAAGTATTTAAATTGTTCTACAGAGTTTAGGAGTTTGCCATCAATGGTTGAGATGTCGCTTTTATTTTTGAAACACATGAACTCAGTTTTATCAGAGTTCACGTACAGGCCGAGATTTCGTGCTGCCTTTTCTAGGCTGTGTAGTAAGGATTCGGCTTGTGCAGGTGTATTTGCGAGTAGTGCCAGGTATGCTTCAGTACCACAATTTCCCCAGATAACTAGAACTACAGACTCATTATCAGGTGTGCTTCAGTATCATACCCAAGAAACCTCTTTCTGGGGCACGAGTGACATATTTTTCTGCGGCGTATACAGTTAGTGCATTCTAAGTTCCGCTGACAGTGCGATTAACCAACATAATTTCATCTTTAAAAAAAAAAAAATGACTGAATCTTTTAAGTGTAATTTAAGCATTCACGAGAGAAAAATTCAGATGAAGTCATAAATTACATTTTTGCCTCCATTTAAACGAAGAATTCCGGTAAAAGTCGCTAATCGCTTCTCCATTTAACTACCATTATAACCACTACCCACGTATATACCAGTTGCCTAGGGAGAGACATCCCGCTCTCAATCAGCAGTTGATCATCAACCCTTGAACAACAGATGATTGAGAATATCTCGACTGGAGCGTGCATTGATATTAAGTATTGTTCAATGAATCAGTGAAGCGAATGGTCTATAATGCCTTTGTAAGGCTCATATTAAAGGAGGAGTATTCGCTGGAATAACCAGCTAATTAACCACATCATGGTGAAGATTAAATAAAGCGAAACAATGAGATTGTTCTCTGAATAGAATTCAAGGAAAAATTTATTTGGTTTCCATTGTTCTTGATTAGGAAGTAATTCGCATTTTAATTCGTCTCGTAGAAATTTCTATAAACCACACACTCACCCACACGTTCAGACGTGCACGCAAACAGATACAAACGTATAGGTGTATGTGTGTATTAAAATGTTATATATGTGTGTACATATAGAAAGACTTATATATGCATATATAAAAATCGATATATTTGTGCATCTTATCAATACGTTTATATATATATATATATATATATATATATATATATATATATATATATATATATATATAAGTGCTTAATTGGAGTCGTACCTAATTTTGAAAATTAATTAATTAATAATGAATTAGGCGGGAATACCTATTAAATGTATGGCTAAACAAATCGAGAAAAATTGATTTTTCTCGATTTGTTTAGCCATACATTTAATAGGTATTCCCGACTAATTCATTATTAATTAATTAATTTTCAAAATTAGGTACGACTCCAATTAAGCACTTATTCTCCCTAAAATTATCGCCAAAAAGCCATTCAAAACAAACCGTGTTTATATATATATATATATATATATATATATATATATATATATATATATATATCTTACTGTCATCACAGATTCATTTGAATCTCTCTCTCTCTCTCTGTCTCTTTCTCTCTCTCTCTCTCTCTCTCTCTCTCTCTCTCTATATATATATATATATATATATATATATATATATATATATATATATTAAATCGATGACATTGAAGATCTAAAACCAACACCGCTGGTTACTATCATTTTTCACCTACAAGATCTTTAATATACGTATGTGTGTGTGTGTTTATGTGTGTGCTCGTGCTTTTTATATACAATCTCATATATATATATATATATATATATATATATATATATATATATGTGTGTGTGTGTGTGTGTGTGTGTGTGTCTGTGTATATATGTGTGTGTTTATGTGCGTATGTTTATGTTTGTGTGTGTGTTTAAGTGTGTGTTTGTACGTGTTTATATACAAACATATGTATATATATATGTATTTGTGTGTATATATATATATATATATATATATATATATATATATATATATATATGTGTGTGTGTGTGTGTGTGTGTGTGTGTTTCATCGATCTCGCGAAGGCCCTTGACACAGGCAGCCCCGTGGCACTTTGAAGGGTTCTTGGGAATTTAGGTTGTCCTTCACATTTTATAGCTCTTATTCGGTCTCTTCATGATGATATGAATGCTTTGGTCACATATAATGATAACTTTGCAGAGCCTCTCTCATTCATGAATGGTGTGAAACAGGGCTGCGTTCTCGTATCATAACTATTTGGAATATTCTTTGCAGTCGTCTTTAAGATTGCTTTAAAAAGAATATTAATGGGACTTTACGTTCTTTACAGACCATCTGGTAACTTATTCTATATAAGACGTCTAAAGGCAGGTTCAAAAGTGTTCACAGCCATTGTGCGGGAGCTACTATATGCAGATGACTGTGACCCGGTAACACACCCACAGTATGAGATGCAGAACCTTATGGATTGTTTCTCCGAAGCATGTACAGCATTTGGATTAACCATAAATGTAAAAAAAACACACTGTTGTTCATCATTGTGTCTATCTTGGGAGCACATTATCACAGGATAACTCTTTAGATAAAGAAATGTCCCTTGGGTTAAAGAAAGCAAAAAGATCCTTTGGTTTGCTTGAGAAGAGGGTTTGGAGCTAACGGGGCATTAAAATCTCTACCAACCTGGGTGTATACAGAGTCTGTATGCTCACTGCCCTTTTGTACGCCTGTGAGGCCTGGGTTGTTTACCAACGACATCTCAGGACATTCGAGAGATTCCAACAGAATTGCCTTCGCAGGATTTTAGGGAGAGAATGGTTGTCATTTACACCAGACACCACAATACTTGAAAGATGTCACCTGCTTAATATTGAGAGTTTAATCCTTAGATCACGTTTTCACTGGTCTGGTCATCTAGTTAGCATAAATGATTGCCGAATCCCAAAACAACTATTTTACGGGGAAATCTCAACTGGCGAACGTCGTCAGTGCAAACCTAAATTGAGGTTTAAGGACTGACTCAAGGACACTCTAAAGAACACTGCTATTGCTGTGGAGAACTGGGAGAAGCTAGCTTGTAATAAACCTGGCTGGAGAGCCACCATCTACCAGTCTGTGAAAGAATTTGAGTCCAACTGAATTAAACACCAAAAATTGAAGTGGGCTATTAGAAAGGGTAATGTTCAGTCCAGCAACATTCAAAGTGGAGAAGTTCCAACATTTAGTTTATGTGGAAGAGTATATATCTCTAGGACAAGCCTGGTGAGTCATCTTAGAAAACAAAAGGACAGGCTGTCAAATTCTGCTGGCAACCAACTATGCTAAAAAAATAAAAAAATAAAAAACAGGAAATGGTCTTACTCGAACACGTGTTGACAGCCATTATATGTGTGTGTATACATACATATATATATATATATATATGTGTGTGTGTGTGTGTATGTGTGTGTTTGTGCGTGTTTATATACAAACATATATATATGTGTGTGTGTGTGTGTGCCTGTGCCTCTGTGTGTGTGTGTGTGTGTGTGTGTGTGCTTGAGCGTGCAATATGATGAACATATAATTATACAGCTAATAATTTTTTTGCAAATTTCGAATTTTAGTCTAAACCAAAAATACCAGAATTTCACTATTTGTAATGGGAAACATAACATAAATTAGAAAGATCATTTTTATATAATAACTTATTATTAATCTTAAAATATATATATAATTGTCAGTCCTTTGTTGTCGACCAAACGATTTAAAATGGTGCCATAAATGTTTTTAATGAATAATTTTTGGACTCGGTGGATGTTTTTATCAACTTTATATTGTGTTACTTGAACGGAAGGCTTGAGTTGGGAAGAGCATTTCAATGAACAAAAAATGATAAAAATACGCTAATGATAGTGAATGATTATATTTCCACGTAAGGCCTAATACCTGAATTACGAAACATTTAATACATTTCTAATTAGTCCTAATGAGTGAATATTAAATAATAAAGACCCCTCAGCGGGAAAACATATTACCTAGCGTTCAACTAACGGTATTGAACTTAACATTAGATATATTTTAAAAACAAACAATAATTATTTCTTCTACTAGAATACCATATTCTCAAGATTAAATATTGACTATTTTTATGCACGGTTATCTTGAAATTAAGATTACATTTGTATATCGATAACATATATGAACATTTTCGCAGAATATTAACTTCATAAGCTAATATAAATAAGTTATAAGATATAAGTTATAATTACATTCCTTGAAAGTTTTTCCAATAAGTTTTAACTCGTAGTTTTTTTTAGTAAAGTCTGTGTGACAGCAAATCTCCCCAGGCCTTCAGGACTCTTCTAGGGAGTTTAATAGATTTTAACAGTGCTGTGGTTTAAATAGTCTTTATTCTTACTCTAATCTCCGGTTCCCTCAAAGTTTTTCCTTGGCCTGTAGGGATCTTTCTAAGGGTATCAACTACAATTGATTTCACAGTAACTTTCATTTCTGACAACTTTGTCAACTTTCTAGTAAAATCCAATTATTTGTCTTTTATTTTCTCTCTGTGACAGGCTTAGACATCAACATACACCAGTCTACAAGACCTTTTGTTATAATATAGTTATATAGTAAAAGTAATGTAGGTCGAGGGATCTATTGCCGGTATCAGGCGGACAGCAAGTGTGTCTCTCCTCTTTTCACTAGCGCCAGACCAGGGAGATTGTTTTGCATCTGAGATGGAGCACTACACCAGCTCCCTACATTACCACAAATATGCTAGCTGTGCTACTCATGCGCTATGTTAGGATTACTAGCGAAAAGGAAACCATGTGATTCCAAAGCGGATGGTCTTCCGACCGAGCTAAACCGACCCCTCTACTGTTTATATGTTAGATTATACCTGATCTTGCAAAATACAGAGATGTGATCTAAATATTGACTACGTACTCGCTGGAGATTTCAGTTACTAAATATAAAATTTATTTGCAAATGCTTATAAAATTGGTGTGTTTCGTTAATCCATTAACCTCTTTTCGCAATCTCATTAAGCTCACTAACTTTACATAAATAAAATAAAACTACATTTTTACTATTTGTGTAACAGAATTGTACTTTAAATTTTGTGTGGATGTTTCTCATAAGCTATTAGATCAGCGGAGTGTCATTCCAAGTAATTACAATTCTTAGTATATCTGAAGGCAATGGGGACAAATCGGCGCGGTCTATCATCGCTGCAATTATTAAATACACGATATCAATTTCAAAGGATTTTAATTTTTGCACCCTTATCTCGTCAATACAACTGATATCGCTATCTTGAACCCATGTACAAGCATAAGGACCGATCTCTCTCTATATATATCCCACTTATCATATTCTGAAACAGAATATATTTATCGGGATTTGGTAACGTTTTTATACGCTTTACAATTCCGAATGAATTTTTTTTTCAGATATGACAAAAATATGTGTCACTTTCCTTCGTTGTTTATAAATGATACAATCCCCACCTGAACTGATTGACAATATTGATCTGAATTTTAGCGTCATTCTATTTGTATACATTGATTCAAAACCTTCCGAACTCCACATGAACGTGACCCGGCCTTTTGTTTGGCTGAAAGAAGCAATCTTCCCATTCGTGATTTTCCATACATCTTGGCTTCATTCCTTCTTGTAATCGCATTTTGAAACTGGTTGCCAATTCCTCAGTTCTATTTTCTGAAAATGAATAAGATATCCAGTGAGACCTTTTGACATTTATGCTTAGTTATTTTTACTTCTGCTCTGCGACCAATCAAAGTTTAAAGATGATATTCAGTAAAAGCTGTCGCCTTTGTAGGCTTACAATGCTGTGTTATGCATAATAGTAAAGGTCATCGAGGCTGATCACTCTGAGTATTGTAAACAAATCAAAACAAATGCTTTTTTTTTAATTTGGGAGTAGATGATGTAGAACTCCACAGACTAAGGACACTTCAGTAAAAGTTTGTTATATCGGAATCAGTTGCGATCTGACACATACAGACTCACAACAGATCATATCAAATGTGTTGGCTTCACATATTCGAGTGTCTTGCAGTTCTATGCAAGTGATGTTTAGTTACGCGTTAGGAAGTTAGGTCCCTATTATTCTAAATAAAAGGTAAAAATAGCGTAGTTTCTCAGAAGTTCTAACAACGTTATAGTTAGCTATATTTGAGGGTTTTAAATTTCTTTTTCTATTCAAATATAAACATTCATGATTTATTTAATATGAAAGCCATACTTGCAAAATGATATTAATGGGATTCTTTAACCCATAGCTGGGGGTTAGGGTTTTCACACCTTTCTCAAGTGTATTTGTCTGAAATTTAACGTAATAGCGTTTCTTGATTGATAAATACGTATGAAAAAAAATGCATACCTGCTTGGAACCACAAAATATTCACCTTCTTAAACCTTTACAAAAATGTGTTTCCTTATAGAATTATAACGGAATTTACTGTAATTTTTTCTTTAATTAATGTAAATTTAGTTATAATCCGATAAGTAAACAATGTGAACATTTTAGGGTTCCAAGCAGGTATACATTTTTGTTCATACGTGTATATCAATCAAGAAACCTGATGTCACCTCAGTGCAATGGGAAATTGTTTTATAATAATAAGTAACAGTACTCAACCATATTGTTGCATAGCCCTTCTTCGCTACTCTGAATCGTATACGTTGCTGGTATACAGCGGAGATCGTTTCTAACCCCTAGACGATGTATCTAGTGGTCGCTTAAATGAAATCACAAGGCATGCTCTATGTAGTAGGAGATTTGACTTTATTTCTCTCAACTGGGCTGTACATGGTGGATGGCGAGTGGCGGCGTTTACAATGGGAACTACTACTGCTGGGATGAATAGTGTTGGGGAAGCTGGTGACGTTTCACCGCCCTTAGCCGTGGCGGTGCGTGACCGGTGCGTGACCGCGTCGGTCCGCCGTCTCTCTCCTGACTGCCTCTGGGCTGACTGACGACCGCTTAAGTATTGACGACCGCCCACGCATTTTAATATTTCTCTTTGTCCCTCAGCCGGAAGTCCTTACTTCCCTTTCCAGTCTCTTTGTTCAATTTTCTGCTTGTATAGAGGAAGTCCTTTGTCACACCAGACCCACTGTCTACCTTATCCATTGTCTTCTCAGTTCAATTTTTCTTTGTCTTTTCGAACTTCCCGCGCAAACATAAATGCGGCGATCCTAAAACATAACAATATAACATATGGGATGGAAGATGCTTATTATTAAATGATAAACAACCCAGAGATGTTTTCTTACTGTTTGGAGTAATTTTCTTATGTAAATGACGTTTTATTCATGTTTATTACTTACGGTCCGACATCTTCTAGATATACAGCTACAAAAAAAAAAAAAAAAAGATTTGAGTTAATTTTTGTTTCAGATATTTGTATACAACTTTCCTGTATACATTTGTTTCGTTTTCATTAATACTTAATAACGAGTTTGATTCCATAATTGCCAGCTTGTGTCATATCATACCCATGGCAAACGGGTTGGGTAAATACATTGCGTGCCCCGTTGTGGTGTAATGGTTAGCAAGCTAGATTTGCAAATCCATTACTAATGAATATCGAGTTCGATTCTTGCTGGAGGTCCTAACTAGCGATCTTGCATCACATATCCTACCATTGGCGAATGGTTTGGGTAAATACGTACAACAGTTTTCTTTTTCAATTTCAATCACTAAAGTTCTATTGGAGTAGTGGATATGTTCCAATAGAAATTTTAGTGAAGCTAACTAAAAATAAAGACTGTTGCTGTATTTGTAAGTGTATTTGTATATTCACGTTTAATTTCTTCTTTTTTTTAACGTTGGTTGTCATTAAACAATGTGTTCTTAATTTCTCATTATTTGTCTTTTTACCTGTTCGTTACTGTGTAAAAAAACAATAAGATGAGTTTATTATACTTGAAGGGGATATTATTAGGTTGATTTAGAGGAAAATGGTTTTGTAGGATGCTGCTACCATTATATGTTTACAAAAGTACACAGCATCCTTGTGTAGTTCCCATCTAGTTTTTACTTAAATAGTTTTGTTAGAGCTCAAGTGTTGCAACCATACAGTAGTACTGATAAGGATACAATTTGGAATAATCCCCGTTCTATTATATCAGAGAGATCAGATTTTCATATAATCGATAGCTATCAATATCAGTTAATGCTTTACCTAATAATATCCGTGTTATTTTCCTTTTTTTTACTTCAAATAATAAAATCTAGATGTTACATAATTATTAGATCCATAATACTTATATAAGGTAGTATAGTAACATAATGGTGATTAGTGCAGCTGATGGCCTTGAGAGTGAGTGACGGCGCTGGACCTCACTCTCACCTTGCCTTCCGGGGATAAATCGTGAGAACCGGAAGGCATAGAAGACCCTGTCTTCCGGTTTAAGGATAGTAAGTAAGTAAGTCTCAGAGTTAGAAGGTAGGAGCCGAGCTCGTAGGATGTAATTCTCACCTGCGCAGATTCAAAATAAAGTAACATCAAAGTAGATCGAAGTCTTGTGTTCATTATCTAAAAACTAACAATGACACAGGGCTTCTGATAAAGAGAAATCCCCAACAGAAAACCAAACCGAAAACCGAAGTCAACTCCAGACGCTAGGCCTTAGAAGATATTCAAGATGTTAGAAGATATAACCAAAGCCGACCAGAAGAAAATACGACCAGAAGTAGGAATTTAAGAAAGGGTATACAACATAGATATGTTTGGATAAAAACACATTTTTTTTTAATTTAAAAAAAAAAAAACAAACACTGGCCGGTAATAATTATGTTTAGAATTATACTGTTTTATGTACTTGGCTTCTTCGTCATGTAGTCGCAGAAATTTCCGGTTTTACTAAAGGCAGGAAAGATAAAATTAATGGCATCAAAATTATCTTCCACACTCAGACAAAATTAGTGTCCCTCCTAGCTATATCATATTCATATTAGGTCTGTCAGAAAAACGTGTTATTGAAGATATTCTATATAATTTTATAGATTGTAGTGTTATTGGAAGATATGTATACAATCATAAACGGTTTCAGCAAATAATCGTTTATTTATAATGATAAGAAATGACCGGATCCGAAATAAATAGCAAAATGCAATTATTTGGCACAAGTTAATCTTAAAAACTGGATATACATATTGATTTTGACCCTTAAGTACAAAAAATCTTTATTGGCTAAAATATAATCGACATCCCACGAGACATAAATGTTAAGCGGCATCAAGAAATATAAATTGATAATGTTATTTTAACTAAACAATTTTACGTATTATACCTTCCACATAGGCGGAATATATATATATATATATATATATATATATATATATATATATATATATATATATGGGAGAAATATGAGGAGGTTAATCCGACAATATGTGGAGAAAAGTAGACAAACACGGGATGTTATGGAAACTGGATGTTTATTGTCGACAATGCAACGTTTCGGTCATTTAGATCTTCTTCAGGACTGGAATATAGTTCTTGCTTCAATGAAGGACATTTTTAAAATGGTGAAAACAGTAGGTTGTCAGTAGGGGCAGGGGTGGTTGGGGTTGGGTAGTGGATTTTCTTCTCTCCAGATGGGGAGTGTTTATATACATCACCATATAAACACTCCCCATCTAGAGAGAAGAACATCCACTACCCATCCCAACCATCTATAACATCCCATGTTTGTCTACTTTTCTCCACGCACACACACACACACACACACACACACACACACATATATATATATATATATATATATATATACATAAATATATATATATATATATATATATATATATATGGAGGCGCATGGGCTAGTGCTTAGAGTCGTGGAAAATGGACTCGTAGATTCGAGTTCAATTCCTAGACGAAGCTGTTGGCATTTCACATATCGCTAATACCCTTGGGAAAGGTATGAATCCATATATTCTCCCTCCAGCTATGGGTTAAATAGTAGGACAGACTGGGCTTTTCAGCCTTGGGTAGGTAACCAGTCTAGTAAAGGGATAACTCTGAATTCAAAATTCCTGAGGTCGGTCGTTGATTGGGTTTGTGGCAACTCTTGATGTGCCAATTCTTTCCTATCGACTATGCCAAAAAGTGTGGATGGTCCAACACAAGCCTTCACCACTATAAACAAATCCCTGTGTGGGAGTTCATTGTGTGTATGAACCCTCATACGTCGATAATCGACGGGAGAGTCCATTTATATATATATATGTATATATGTATGCAAAATTAAATTACTATCAATCTTGAACTATGAAAACATACCGTTTCCTAATTATGTGATATTTTCAATTTACATCCTGCTGTAAGAAGAAAACATTTAGAAAAAACATATTAATGATATTGGTTAAGCGTAGTTTAATACGGTAAAAGGCCAAGTAAGTGAAATCGGATGCAGAGAAATAATTTAGTATCTATATGAAATGGCTCTAGCAAAATTGTAGTCTGTTTTAAATGACATTTAAGCTTGAAACAACACATCCAAATATGTCTAATAAGTTGAAAAACATCAATTTTACAAATTGTATAAAAATGCTCAACTTGTTTAAAGAATAGTTAAAAGAAAAAACATTACTTGAAAACTGACGTTTATCGCACTGTTTGACAACTTCCGATTAAAAATACTAGCAAAATAAAAAACGCCCTCTGGGCGACGTAAAATAAATATTGCCTGAGGGGCTGGGAGTTGAAAATTTAATATCAGAGAGTTTGTATCATGAGTAAAGTAAAAATTCATTAAAGGAGTAAAAAATAAAATAAATTTATTAAAGAAGTAAAAAATGAAAAAAATTTAAATGGAAACTTAGTTCTGATAACTTTAAATATATATTAAAATGAAAAAAAAACCCAAAAAACTATATATAGATAGATAATTCTAGGTATGTATTTATAAAAACTTGTTTAAAAAAACAATGAGGACTGTCTAACATTGCATGCTCAAATTTTGAGTGTATTCTATTTATGACAATTTTAGGCAGTGTGACGTAAGCACTGACGTAGTTTTTGTTACAGACAAAAACCAGAAGCGAATCTCCTTTATTAATAGAAAGATGTACTGAACCTTATTTTTAACATAGGTTAATCATTTTAAGACTTTTAATTCGAATTAAAAAGAAACGAATAGTATAGAGAATATACAACTGGGATTTAGTTATGTATCAGCTACACACATAAATAACTACGTATGTTTTTTGTAGTATTTTGAGAAGAATCAGATTTTATTGCAATCAACATGAAACTACATAAATTTAATCATAATGTCTGTTTTGAATGCAATACATGAATATTAATATAATAACACAATCCGTATATAATTGCAAGAGGCCATTAAACGTTTCAAGCATATGGGTTTACAAACGAACACACTAGTTAGCAAACATTCAAAACAGAAACAGAATTCATTTTCAGTATTTGATCGACTTCCGGACTAATGCACTTGGAAAAAGTAGGAAACCACGTATATATATATATATATATATATATATATATATATATATATATATATATATATATATAAGTTAAAAGAAAGGAAATGAATCCGACAGTATGAGTATGAAAAAGATGGAATGAAAACACCACACAATGCTGTTAAAATATAAAGAATATAAAAAAATATAAAAAATAATTAATCACAAAAATAAAAATTATTTTTCTAAAAATCTTTTGAAAGCCAACCGTCATATTGTTTAATACCCATCCCCTTTTTGAATAAGTTAATTCGTCTAATTGCCAACATCTCAAAATCTGCTACAATAAAGTGGTGACCGACAAAAAAGATATACATATCGTTGTGACCGACAAAAATACGGCGGGAATGCCCACATTGGAAAATAATGTAACAACTTTCGTTCTCTGTTTTGCAAAATCAAGTTTTTTTGTTTTGAACTCACTTGACTTTTATCTCCGATCACAAACATCACGGAGTAAACGGGCTCTGAAGATGATTTTTGTAAAATCGAAATATTGACCAATACCAGCTATGATTATGTTATAAATTGTTTTCTTTTTAACAGCATTGTGTGGTGTTTTCATTCCATCTTTTTCATACTCATATATATATATATATATATATATATATATATATATATATATATATATATATATATATATATATATATATATAAACATTTTAGAATTCAGGACATCAAATAATGACTATGCGCAGTTATATGTTTGGTAGATAACCATAAGAATAGGGGTCATTCTCATGTAATATTCCGGTTTTTAAATTTAAAATAGTGTGAAAATCAGTCCATTTAAAATTTAGTGCAGTAAATCATATAAAGAGTTATGAAGTTAATTAAACAAACGAATGTGTTTATTTTTATTTGGCTTTAGGCCGACAATTTTAGTGGATATGTGCTTAATTGAAGTCATACCTAATTTTGAAAATTAATTAGTTAATAATTAATGAATTTAGGCGGGCATATATGTTCAAATGTAAGGCTAAACATTTTCTCGATTTGTTTAGCCTTACATTTGAACATATTTTCCCGCCTAAATTCATTGATTATTAACTAATTAATTTTCAAAATTAGGTATGACTTCAATTAAGCACATATCCTCCAAAAATAAAGAGTTATGCAAAAATAGCTGGAATTCGTATGTTGCTCAAACTGGCTGTTGTTAAAAATTGCCACTTTGTGCATCATTAGTCGACACTGAACTGAAATACTCTGTATTTGGTTTTAAATTTGATTGACTGAAATCATCCAGCGGCATTTTCAAGAGCAAAGTGCGCTTGACAGTATGTGAGGAGGAACTGCTGTTGAAAAAATTCGTAATGTTTCCACAGTCTTTTCAGGCAGAGGTTTTAGATAAAAGACAAGTTTACGAGTTAGATCCATATGAAATATCGTTTAAAGACCAAACACTACTTCCCCAAGAGGCAACAAGCCGAAATGACAAGGTTCTAAAATTGATATTCAATAAAATCAATAGTCATCAACGTCGAGCCACTGGTGAGAAGATTAAAAAAGGCGAATTTACACACACACACACACACACACACACACAAATATATATATATATATATATATATATATATATATATATATATATATAATTTCCTTTTTTATCTATAGTTTTTTATACATCATTATATTATCTATTATATTCTAATGTTTAAATATTAATTTTTTTATTTACTTCTTTATTCATATTTTAATATAATATTCTGTTTTTTTTTTCCGTCACTGTCTTTATTTGTCTGTCTGACTACAATACCCCTAAGAAGCCAAAACTTGAGATGTATCTCTTTTTTCTCATTCGAATTCCTGTCAACATGGTGACAATCTTATATTGTTAAAAAAAATGTATTTTTTGTTTGACTCCCATCTGATGAGACTGAATTTTGGGGAGCTATACTAAATCAACTTAGATTTATATAGGCCCCAATTTTGGTCGAAATACATTTATTATGGAATTACGGTGTTGAGTTCTTCCTTCCTTTCTATAATATATATATATATATATATATATATATATATATATATATATATATACGGTGTTCGGGTAAAATTTGACATACTTATATTTGGTTATTTCTCTCCGTAGGTTGAAGGTAAGGAAGCACACTACGCATCCTTTAAAAGCTTGTGCCGTTCTTCATTCATCTACGTGATGACAGATAGAATCGATGACTGGAACCCACATAAATCATGAAAGATAATAATTTGTATCATGATGATCTGCACCACCCATCAAAATAAGGAAATTATGGTTGCCTCCTAATCCCCCTGAACACTGTAAAAACAATCAGGCATGAACTGGAGAATTTCAATGGAGTCTACAATGCGGTGGCTAGAAGAAAGCAACATAACAGACGATCTGATTGCATTCGTACATCAACATTTCTCAAAAATCTGCAGAAAAAAAGTGTTGGAGGACCCTGACATTGGAATTTGGGATTTTTCACGTGAATTGAATGTTTCAGCCTCTACGATAAAGCTTGCATTCAATGAAGACCTTCACTACTACTCATACAAGCGTCGCAGAGGTCAACTGCTCCCAGAAAAGGTCCGTGAAAATCGTCTTTGTCAGGAGAAGAAGCTAGTGAGCAAAGTGAAACATCCTGTTGAACCACAAATAATATGGTTCTTTTCCGATGAGAAAAATGTTGCCAAGATCAAAAGCACAACACGCAGAATAACAGATGGCTTGCATACAGTCCAAAGAATACTCCTTGTGTCATGCAGACTAAAGTTCCCCAAATTGTTATGGTTTTCGGATGTGTGTCTTCTGAGAGTGATGTGATGCCTTCCCACTTTTTCAGAGGGCGTATCAGGTTGAATTCAGATGCCTACGTTGAGCTGCTAAACACTGTAGTCAAGCCCTGGTTAATAAGGGTAACCAATGGTAGGTCATATGTATGGCAGCAGTATTCGGCCCCCTGCCACACCTTTGTGGAATTTCAAAAATGGTTGTCGGCGAATTTTTACGACTACACCAGTCCCAATGTTTGGTATCCGAACTCCCCAGATAATAAACCCCATGGATTATTATGTATGTGGCGCTGTTGAGAAAGATACCAATGCCAGTACTATAAAAGCCTAGTTAATCGAAAAAATTAAGGTAGTTTGCGAGACGCTTCCCAGGGAAAATGTAACATCAGCTTGCTCCAGGTTCCGGAGCAGGGTTGAGGTTCTGATCGACGCTAATGGTGCTTATATTGAATGAAACTTGTTGACAGTAGGGTGATTTCCGTGCCTGTTGAAATTTTTTTACAATCCATTTTGTAATTACCAAGCACTTTTTCTTTTTCCTTAAGAAACTGTAAAAACACCCTATATATATATATATATATATATATATATATATATATATATATATATATATATATATATATATATATATATATATATATAAACATTTAAGGAAACATTTTTAAAATATATGGCGGAGAGAGAGAGAGAGAGAGAGAGAGAGAGAGAGAGAGAGAGAGAGAGAGAGAGAGAGAGAGAGAGAGAACTAGTGAGGGGAAATATAATGTTTGTATTAAAACCCCGGAATGAGAAAAGGGAGACAATACAGATATTTAAATTTATGTTACGCAATAAGTAATACATATATGAGACTACTACAATCAACCTACTTCCAAGTTTCTACAATATGTTCTCTGCTTTCGCCAAATTAAAGCTTAATGAATATATATGCTTAACAATCATCTCCGCTACGAGCAGGATGTGACACAAGGTCAATCTTTACACAGAGGAAATCATATTTTAATTCACTCTTCTCATTTTCCTAGCCTGATGCCCAACTCAAGGTGAAAACCCATTCTGCCCTAGGTTTTAATCATAGCTGAGAGAACAGGTAAATGTGTTGCTTTTGAATGGGGCATCAGCGCAAAGGGGAAACCTAAAGAGCTACCTCCACGATCTTAACCTGGACCGTAATGTCCGTGACTTAAGACGCTAGGCGTTACGCCACGGGATATATTAAAATACATAAACGTTGGAGGAATTCCTGTAGTGTAGTGTCTGATGAGCTAGACTGTGATATTGGAGTAGGCGAGTTTGAAATCCCGTCGTGGTAAAAAGTTCACTTTCGGACGAACGCATTCATCCCACCAGGTAGGGGTTAAATAGTAACATTACTGGGTTTTTTTTTCGCAGGAGTGATTTCGGTATTAAATACCCCAGGTGGTCAATATGCTATTACAAAAATAAACCAAAGCCTACATAATGCATAAAAAACAAAAACTGAACATATACGATAAGATTCAAATCTGTTTTTGTTATATAACGGGAAAATATGCAATTGTATTATTTTAATGTCCCCAACCTGAAATATATTACTCTTCAGATGAAATATATATATATATATATATATATATATAAAGCTACACAAAGTAAGGTCGGTAGAGCGTTCGGCTAGAAACTACAAGGTTCATAGCTTGATACCGGCTCTCGCCAACTCAGCGTATGAGTAGCACAGGGGTCTGTGTGGTAAAGTAAGAAGCAGATGGTAAGTGTGGCGCTCCACCTCAGACGCAAAAAACAATCTCATTGGTCTAACGCTAGTGAAAAGGGGATAGACTCCCTCGCTGATTGGCTGATACCGACTGTAGGCCACCCCGCCGACTTAGAATCCACGCTGTTGCTGTCGTACAGGTTTATCTTTCGCCTATTTGCGTCAAAAGTGTTGTTTTCGGCCATTTTGACATTTAATTCAGTGATTTGCCTATATGTCTGGACTGCAATGTGGTAGTCAGAATATATATATATATATATATATATATATATATATATAAAGTCGTGGGGCCGGCCTAATGTCGGTATCAGCCATGTAGCGAGGGAGTCTATCCACTTTTCACTAGCGCTAGACCAAGGAGATTATTTTAGCGTCTGAGGTGGAGCGCCACACATACCATCACCTGCTTACTTTACCGCCCAGATCCTTGTGCTACTCATACGCTGAGTTGGCGAGGGTGGGTATCGAACTAGGAACCTTGTGGTTTCTAACCGACCGTCTACCGACTGAGCTCACTCGGCCCTTTCTATATATATATATATATATATATATATATATATATATATTGTAACAGGGAGATAACATAATCAAGATGTTCCATTCGGGCATCAAACACATTGATTCTCTCGGTTGGTTCTGAAGAGTCTTTTTTTCAGTAAGATGGCATCGGTATGTCGTTTGTGGATAGAAACGTAAAACATTTGGAGCGAGAGTAAAGTGTTAATAAAAGACGAGAAATCCATTTTTATATAATATAAACCGCTTGGGACATGACAATACAGCAACGGAGCAAATTTGTAGGCTGATGGTCAGTTGTTAAGATCTGCATACCAGTTTAACCGTGAGAAAATAGCGTGTGAGAATTATATAGATGATGTAACTGAAGATGAAGCAGAACCAGGAGCAATGAGGCCGAAGACATATTTGGGAGCATGTCAATGTAAAGATAGCGAAAAAGTAACGTTGTATTCTATACTAGTTCAAAAGTTGCAACATATATTAGGTCCCGTGGGGGTGCATTTGTTAAGTTTCTGACCGCCATCTTTGGCCAGTAAATCCTGAGCTATAGAATCCTTTGGTAAGTAAATAAGTCCTGAGTTATGGAATCCTATGTAGTGTGAAAGGTCCGGTGATATAATCCTATGTTCCGTGGTCCAGCAGTATATGTAGGTATGACCAGAACAGACGATATAAATAACAATATCAGCAGCCAAGTACTGCCAGTGATTGGCCAGGAGTATGGATCACATGATTATCGCCGAGTCTATAAGTTGAAGTGGGCTTTTAGCACACGCCTTATATGCCAAAAAATCTCAACAGCATTGTCTAATTGTTTTTGTCGTAGAAAATAGACTCGGTGACCCTAGATCCTGGATGAGACTGTTTCTATTTCACATAGCGTTAATATGCTTTGGGAAAAAATGCATACAATTACTTTTCCTCCAGATATGGCTTAATGGATAATATTAATATTGTGAACGTTTCTTATGACGACCAATCAGCTAAAGGTGACGCTCCGAAACCATTGGTAAAACGAACTATTAAATATATTGTAAACTATAAATAAATAAATACAGCAGAATACAGAAGTAATTGAGCACTTTATTATCATTTCTCCAATACTAACGAGGAATTAATTATATATATATATATGGAGGCGCGTGGGCTAGTGGTTAGAGTCGTGGAAAATGGACTCGTCGATTCGAGTTCAGTTCCTAGACAAAGCTGTTGGCATTTCACAAAGCGCTAATACCCTTGGGAATGGTATGAATCCATATATTCTCCCTCCAGCTATGGGTTAAATAGTAGGACAGACTGGGCCCTTCAGCCTTGGGTAGGGAACCAGTCTAGAAGAGGGATAACTCTGAATTCAAAATTCCTGAGGTCGGTCGTTGAATGGGTTTGTGTCAACCCTTGATGCACCAATTCTTTCCTATCGACTGTGCCAAAAAGTATGGATGGTCCAACACAAGTCCAACACTATAAACAAATCCCTGTGGGAGTTCATTGTGTGTATGAACACTCATACGTCGAAAGTCGACGGAGAGATATATATATATATATATATATATATATATATATATATTCCCGCCCACACATACAACTAATTGTTAAGGAAAAAAAAAAATAAATAAATAAATATATATATATATATATATATTAAAAATATTATATTAGATATAAATAAGTAAATAAAGAAATAATAATAATAATAATAATAATAATAATAATAATAATAATAATAATATTAAATGATTAAATTGATGTAAAATCCAACAGGAAACATCACCATGGTCACAAAACACAAATACGCTTTTTCATTTGCACATACACACGTACAAAATCCCGCGCTAGGATACAGCCTTAATGTCACAACCAACACGCATTTTCAATGTCACGCGCATTACAACATACGCACACGTACAAACAAAAATAAACGCATTCACGCTCACACGGGAATACAGTTATTTAAAAAATAACGTCATTTAAAAAAAAATCATTTGGGAAGCAATGTTACCGTATTATTATTTTTTATTTATTCCAAATTGCATTGTGATAGCCTTCTAAATCAACCTCCTAACCAATACATACACAATGCTTCAAGCAAATTATGAAACTCTCTTATATATATATATATATATATATATATATATATATATATATATATATATATATATATATAATGTTCCATGATATCATATTCGCTATTAATTCTTGAGGAAACGTACTAAGCAAATATAACCATAAGCTGTTGTTTACTCATACATCTCCCCCGGACCCTGTAATATAAATACGTTAGACAAAATTTAAAACAAGTGTTTCTATATATTCTATTCCACAAGATGTCCACCGGTGTACTTTTGCGTCGCCTATATCTTTCACAATTACCCTATTTTTATTTTATTTTTCTGCCGTGGTTTTTGGTTTATCCGATCAGTATTTCCAGACAAATGCGCGCCATTAGACTATTATTTTATCGGATAACAAAACATATTCATGTCCGCATTAACATAGATAAAACTCAATTTATAAATATCATCTTTATTCGTCGAGTTTTAAAGAAATCAATTGATTTAGCGATAAATTCATTGATGATGTTCGTTCAAGCGATTTTGACGACCACATCCGATGTCTGCGTTCGATAATGGCATATTGTAAAAGGGTGCCAAACGGAAAATATTGAACCAGGAATCGATCCTCTTCTTCAATCTAACTCAGAGAAATTCTAAGAATCATATTTGCAACATGACGAAGCATATATCTTATAAACTACTAAACCGCACCCTTCAAAGTTGCTACTCGATTACGAAAACATGTCTTAACGAAATAAAAGTACAAAGTTTGTTCAGAAAGTATCGAGACTATATATATATATATATATATATATATATATATATATATATATATATATATATATATATATATTATCATTGAATGGGGTATTATATTTATTCGAAATATTTCTCTGAGCTTTCAGTACTGCTATAGGTGATACACCCTATAAGACTAATAGAATGCGCCGACGGGTTACTGTAAGTAACAGGAATAATTGTGGCTTGGCAGTAAGCCAATGCGAGTAAGCCAATAACTCTATTTGTCGGACGTAATTTCCACTTATCTGTATTGTATTTGTCTACTTTCTGTTAATACATTTCCTACATTTGTTACCCGTCGTTTTGTTCTTATTTGACGCCTTAAAACCTCACAACAAACTGGAGACGAGGATTCGAAGTAATTAACGCAGGTTTATGGTTTACAATAACAACACCAGCGAAGCAGGATTCAAAAGACTTCACATACAACAATCGATTTGTTACGACACAAAACTTGGAAGAGACGTCTAAGGATCTCCCAAAAGACTCTAAAAAGAACTTCGTGAAGTAATCGAACCTAAAAAGGAAAAAAGGAAAATACATTTTCCTACATTTGTTACCCGTCGTTTTGTTCTTATTTGACCCCTTAAATCCTCACAACAAATACATATTCCAGTGAATATTCCATGGAAATAGTTTTGTTTTCTTTATATACGAGGTGTTTTCTGTAGGTATCTATTCTGAAGCTGGATTTACCAAGACAGTGATAACTGAAATTATTGAACCCTGAATCATGTTACCAACTGTCTGAATTGTCTTTTACTTTTCTCAAAATTTAATACAGTAAATACTTTTCTAATCTTTTAATCTAATGTATCTCTTGGAAAGACATATTTTAAACGTCATCACTTGTACAAATCATATAATAATTTTCAAAAACGAATTCTGGCAAACGGTTATGAGCTTTTCCCTGTATACACTTTCTGATCTCCCGTTATCAAAATAAAATTAATAAAATTGATTTAAAAACAAATATTCATCACTGTTCAGAAAACACTTTTTTTATCCTAATATCCTGATGAAGGTTTAATAAAAACCGAAACTTTTTAACTTCGGCTTTACCATCAATAATAAATCCATCTTTTCCGGGGATTTTTCTATTATGTGAAGTTGGACAATTCCTGTAATTACTGCAGCGTGCCACCAGGAAAACATTTGTATCCACACAAATCTGTACTTGTGAAAACTTTCCGCAGTCTGAGGCGGGCAGAAAAAAAAATGAACAGATGTAAATGTAGACAGTATGAATTTTGATGGTCCAGGTCAAAGATTAAAGTGTCCGCCTGATAACAAAAGAATGGAATATAAATTGGGAAATAGTGTTTAAATGCTTTAGATTATTTGAGAATGGTTCATGAACAATGGTGTCTTGAATCTTCAAACAATGCCGGCTTCACGTTTTATCTGATATTTTAAATAATACAAAATATTTGATAAGGTTATTACTAACGATGTTGGTGTTATTTTAATATGGGCCAGAAGCAAAATGATAATACATGCAGTTGAAAACAAAACAAAAATTACATCTGCCAAAAAAAACAGCATTTCAAGACAATGCCTATGTGTTGCTTTGATTATACAGCGATACTTTACTACACTTACTTAACACAAGAACATACTGTCAATTAGCATATATATTTAGACGTTTGGTTTGGTTTGTTTTGTTTTACGGCATATCAACCTCAGTGGGTCATTTAATGCCGATAAAGTTTTGAAATAAATCAATTCTTAATGGGTAATACAATTTTTTTAAAATACATTTTCTATTTAACCCATAGATGGGACCCTAACAGGTACTACCACTCCGGGTCCGAGTGGACCAGGGAGCAATGGTGATGAAGGGGTGCTCCATGTTCCCCAAACCTCCAAAACTGGAACCTCACCATCAGATAGAGTTTAACGTCATTCCCAGGACATGTAGACCCGCAGCCACCGCCTTCTAGCACCCATATGTTAAAAAGGGGTTGGGGCTTGCCATAAGGGACAATAGGGTTGGGAAAATAATATAGGTGCTAGGGCTTGACGTGACCAGCCGATTGATCGGAGGGGGCCTCTCCGACCGCCCGTCTAGCCCAAGATAGAGCCAAAGTGAAGTATTGCAAGTAATGAACTGCTCATCCACCTAGGCTCTATGCTTAAGCATCACGTGTCGCCACCTACGGCCAACAGGCGGCCCCATTGGGGGAATCTTACCCCCTGCAGAGGTGCAGTCGGTGCATTCTAACGCCCCAGTCGACAGGGCGGATATTTAGACGTATTGAAAGGCTTAGGAGAATCTCTTGGGAGTAAAAGACCCAAATCTTGTCTTGGCAAGTGGATTCTCCCCGTTGACGCTGATTCTGTACCTAATGTATTAGTACTTCATAAGTTTCTTGCTAAGAGAGCAATTACAAATCTAAACCATTAACCTTATTGACCAGTCTTAGCTTTCTGCAAATTCTGGGCTATTTCCCAAAAACAAAATTGCCCAGAAAGATAATATATTGGTGACATTCTTGAAATCCAGCAACATCCGGCTACATTACTGAAATATATTCCATAAATGGAATACTAAGACGATTTCACGCAATGGTACCAACGTCTCTCAACGTACATAGTTTCACAAGAGGTGTACGGTGAATGTGAGAGCAGCAGTACAGTGACAAGATATCCAACATTTACTTTCACATGGTTATTACCGGAATTGTATTGTCACCCTCATATATATATATATATATATATATATATATATATATATATATATATATATATATATATAATCGAAAAGTCCAGAGAAGAAATCTTCCTTACGACACAAGAGTTTTAATTAAAAAAAAAACCTGTCACAGTTTCAGAGCTCAATGTGTGCTCTTAATGTTAGAGTCACAGAGCAAATATATAAGTTATAATTATAGTCTGTTTCAGGGAGCTTAGACAAATTGTCTAAGTCGGGAGAGTTAGACAATTTGTCTAAGCTCCCTGAAATAGACTATAAAGCTAAATCTCTAAGTCTTTTGTTATTTCTTTACCGTTATATAAGCTAGTTACCTTCCTTGTAAACAATGACAAACTAATGATTTCTTAACTTTTTATTGATATAATATGTAGTTTCATTAAGTAATATTAGTGTAATAAATTTGAAAATCTTAATGGATGTACGCAGAGAGGAAAATAACTTTAGTGATAGTGCATATATATCTAAATAAGGCTAAGGGAGAATAAAAGTCCACGACACTTGTTAACTGCCAATTTCTGACCTATGTGATTTTCAAGCCAAGACTTGGTTTGATAAGAGCATAGGGGATAAACTGACAGCTACCTTGACTTCATATGTAAGCTATAATAACTTATAAATATATATATATATATATATATATATATATATATATATATATATTGGAGCAGTTACAATGAAAGCTCAACTGGTTCACGAGTCGTCTATATATCTTTTTATTCCAACCCAGTGTATATTCTATTCGAAAACATACATCTATACCTTTTCATTGAAGAGCATTTTCCCTCCTTTATGTAAAACCTGAATGTTATTCCAGTTATATTTTTTATGTCTTTTTTCATCAAAGAACCTTGTATAAAATTATTAATTTCGGCTAATAATAAGCATATTAAACATATCACGAATCAAAAAGGAAACCAAAAAGACGTCATTTTGAATAAAACGAAGTGCTTTTGTACTTTTGAGGTCTGCACCGAAAATAAACGAAGCGCAAATCGAGAATAAATCTTATCTGAAACCTAACCCCTTCTAGTGATAGACAATGATCCAATGCAGATGGGCAGCAAACGCTGTTTTTTTAGACTTGGGTAATTCCTTTGAGACTTATATTGGTAGGAATTTGGCACAGACACAGACAGACACAGACACACACACACACACACACACACACACACACACACACACACACATACATATATATATATATATATATATATATATATACATACATTAGTTTTATTAGATTTTTTATGTTTTTATATTCTGATACATGAATAAACACGAACGTTTATTTGTGTCGGTATGTATATTTAGATGCATCGAAATTGCTTTCTAACGGCATTTTCACGAATATAAAGGCATACTACCGGATATTCCACCCCGTAGCTAATCATAGCAAGAAAAATGTAGACCTAACTAGACAAAATGATTCACTATCGCGTATACAAACATGTTGCGTAACTCTTTAAAAAGAAATGTGACAACAAAAGAGTACATATAGTCGAGAATTAAAAATAACATGAAAAACAGTAGTATTTCTACACTCATATTGAGGAAATAAAACCAAAAAACAAGTAGCTATGAATAATCAAACAGGCGTATTAAAACCAATTAATAAATAAAATAGATTTCTTTTTCGATTTTTAGTTATATTTTGTTATTGCTTTAAGAATGCAATACAGTTGTTAACATAATGTACTGAAACATCATAGAGAGTAACAGCAAAGTAATCTTAGAAAACAACCTTGTGAGATAATGACAAGTGTGCCGTTAAATTGTTGCATACTGGGGTTTTCACGGTACCAAATCGTATATGTTATATACTGGCATCAAATTCTATATATGTTATATAACGGTTTCTTCAAACTCACGCTGCTAAATCGGCGTACGTATCGTAGCGGGTATCGTCACTAACCCTAGACGATATATGTAGTGGTCGCTTAATGAAATCACGACACATGCTGTATAGTAAAAACTTACGTTTATTTCTTCTCGTGTCTGGTGGGTGGCGAGCAGTGACAATGACTACTACTGCTGCTGGGATGACTAGCGTTGGTGACGTGGAAGGGGTAGACGACCTCACTGCACGCTGGCAGCGATGGTCCGTATCCACGGTCGCTCCTTGTGCTCTGTTCGCCGTCTCCTATCTGACCGTCTAACTAGTCTGCCCTCTGGCTTTTGTATTGACGATACGCCTACGCATCTTTATCTTTTGATCTGATAACGGGCAAATCTATTTCCGAACTTATTGTACCCATCCTTCTTTTGTTCGCTTTACCCGGAAAAAAAAGTCCTTTGTCATTTTTGTCGTCTTTTATTTGCTTTGTTTAATTTAACCGGAAATTTATATTTCCGTTTGTACAATATACAACAAAATTAGATGTCATTAAATAGTGCCACTAAAATGTCTTGGTTTAGAACAACTGCTTATTACTTTAGTATATATTTGAAACGTAATTTGAAAGCAGATATATCAAACCAGCTAATTCACAACATTAAGGAATTTTTTTTCAAATACTTTCAATGCACAGCAATTTACAGCGAGAAAAATGTACACAGAACTGAAGTAATTCACTAGAGACTTGTGAGTTCCACTTAAAAAGAACTTAAAATGACAACATTAAAAAAAAACACGATATTTTAAAATAGAGAATAATCATTATATTCAGATGAGAAGTGAGGAATGAATAAAGTATTAAATGAGTATAGATAAATAAATACATATATTAGCTGGGGTGGACCTATATGGAAATGAAAAACATCCACATATCAGGTCCTTACATGTAGCTTTAAAACAATGAAATGATAGTTGTCTACATGATCAATATATCGTTTTAAATGTACTTACTGGGCTGAAATATACATGCCACATTGGCTTGTAAAGCAAAACCATGGGTAAATGCATGGTGGATGTGAGACGCGGTGGAAGAACCTAAATAGGCCAACGGCATATCTTACAAGATGCTGGGAGGAGGGAACCAAATTCGATCCACGGCCAGGATCAACCAGGTCAGTAAGGAAACTGCTGCTCTTCATCTCTAAGACTAGCGCCTATTTCAGTTCGCTCTAATATGCTTGGGAAAAGAAATAGGAAAAAAACTTAAATTTCCGTGATTTTTTAAGGTTTTATAGTTAATTTGTTTATTAGGGTTAGGCTTAGGCTTAGTGTTAGAGTTAGGGTTCAATTTGATATTTGAATAGGCGCTAAGAAGAAGAAGAAGAAGAAGAAGAAGAAGAAGAAGAAGAAGAAGAAGAAGAAGATATGGAAAAAAAACTTAAATTTCCTTGATTTTTTAAGGTTTTAACCTCATTTAGTATTAGGGTTAGGGTTAGGGTTAATGTTAGGGTTAGGGGTAAATTTAATATTGGGATAGGCATTGGAAGAAGAAGAAGAAGAAGAAGAAGAAGAAGAAGAAGAAGAAGAAAAAAAAAAAAAAAAAAAAAACTTAAATTTCCCTGATTTTTAAATATAGATACAAAACATGACAGTGTAAAGAAATGTGTCTAGCTGTAGGGAAACACCAAATGCAAACCACCGTTGGAGATGATTTGTTGCAAATGATGAAAGTTTGTGTTTTGAGTCTTAACAGTCAGATTTCTCGAATACTTCTAAGTGGTCGTGTTTATTTTGGTGTTGGAATGGGTAACATTTCATAAGCCACTTGTAAGTGTTTTCTATATTTTCCTGAGAAGTTCACGGAATTTGTTGATCCCTGTCAAAGAAGGTTAGGAAAATTAGGGCAACTACCGACCTGAATTATTAATACATTAATAAACGTGGAAACCAAAATGTAAATATGCCTTTGTATATTTTTTTCATCATCAGGATCAAGTAACAACCTTTTCGAAACTACTTACAACATGTATATCGATAATTTTATGTATATATGCATGTGTTTGCTTTTATGTACATTCTTGTAGGAGTATATAATTTGTTTTGATTTCGGGTATATATATATATATATATATATATATAATATATATATATATATATATATATATGTGTGTGTGTGTGTGTGTGTGTGTGTGTGTGTGTGAGAAAGAATTAAACATTTTTAACTGTCCCTAACGGCCTTGTGTTCATAACGATTTAAAAATATTCTTTTTTCGAACATTTGAAATTCTATTCTTGTCTCCAACTCAGAAAAAAAAAAAAAAACACTCTGATGAAGGTCGTCAAAATCTCTCTGTGTACGGAACATTTAATACATTTTTCCTATTATTATTATCATCATCATTTCAACTCTACCTGATTATTTTAATAATAATAATAACGTAAATCTGTATACATTTTGATAAACAGACCGAAACACGTGTGTAAGTCATATCGATTTAAAGTGATATCGATAAAATTCATTTTTATCCATCTACATTTCTTCTTTACTCATTTTTTTCTCATATATATATGTATATATATATATATATATATATATATATATATATATATATATATATGTATGTGTGTGTGTGTGTGTGTGTGGATGCTGACGACTGTATAGGTTTGCGTGTGTACGTGTCCATATACAGGTATATATGTGTGTATGTATGCGCGCAGATATGTATGTAGATAGGTGCATGCATATATGCTTACGTGTATGTTTGTCCATTCATGAGCCTAACACTCACTAGGGAGATCTTGTATTGTAGAGGCTGACATGTTCAGGTCAAATATTGAGTGTGCGCTTGATAACCGAAAGAACTGAATATGAATGCAGAAAAAGTGTGTTATATTCTTACAGGATTCGAGAATGAGAAATATTCTATCAATGATGTAGACTTGATTCGTAAATAATTAGCAGAGACAACGTCGCCTTCACGTTTCATATGATATTTGAATAATGCAGATATCTCTTTCAAGGGCATCGCTAGCGATGAGACGTGATGTTTTTAATGTGACCCAGAAACAAAACGCTGATATATACAGAGGAAAAAAATTCACGTCTGTCGAAAAAGCAGGATTGCCTCGCCCGCATTTCAAGACAATGTCGGTGAGTTTCTTTGATCTGCAACATCGTATTAAGCGATTTTGAATTAAACTTGCTCTTTTATGTTCACATTTCAACTAATAGTCTTGGGAAAGTTATGAACAACCTATCCCCAACCTATGGAATGGATAGTAGTACGTCTTTTCTTCTTCATAGATGCTTTGGCATTATAAATTCCATGAAGTTTGATATGTCACTAAACAAATAAACTAAATCTAACATAGACTCTCTCCAAGCAATATCAAAGACCCTGCTTTGTAACTACTTCATAAAACCAGTTTTCAAATGTTATCGAAAATAATACATAGCAGGACATAATGTACTCTTTTCCATGAATAAAGCAACCGGTCTAGGAAAATAAAATCGTTGAATTTAAACTTTTCAGTGGAGGTTTTGGGTAAATACATCTTTGTCATTTATTAGAATTGAGAGACTATAGACATTAGAGTGTAAAGTCTTGGTTTCACTCCAAGGTGTAGACATGTAAAATATTGTATGCAAGATTGATAATTGACTATGTTGGACATCAGCTTCTAAATGCCAACGTTGTTGTCCAATGAAAGAGTTAGAATCAATACAACTTGAAATTAATGTCCCCGCAGGCGTTCATAAACAGAAGTATTAGACATATTGGATAGTCTTAGAAACTCCAGCTGTTGGTTTCGCCTAGAAGTTAACTTCTAAAACATTTCAGAAAACTGAGGGTGATTTCTAAGATTTCATTTGAGATTTAGTCGTGTTCTAGATAATTTACCAACTAAGGCGTACTACGTAACGGTTATCGTCGGTGATAGAATCAACGATCCGAGGTCGATCGTGAAGGATGCTATATTTCACTTCATACTGATGCCCTTGCGAAAGGCATGAATCCATATGACCCTACCAAATAAGGGTAAATGATCGAACATACCATTTTTCTTCTCTTAGATTCATTAAATAACCAATCTAATCGAAGAAAAATTCTGATTTCAGAATTAAGAATTGGCCTTGGTTTACATCATGTGTTACATAATTATTAGATTCTTAATATTTATGTACAGTAGTGTAGAAATCAAAATGGCTGTTATAAGTTGCAGCCTACGGCCTTGAAGGATGAGTGAAAAGGCTTGACCTCATCCTGATCATTTCCGGTGGATACCGTGAGAATCGGTGGGGGAGACCCTCTTCCGGTTTAGATTAGAAATAGATTTTAGTGAATCGGCCAGAAACCACGACGGTGGTGTGTCGTGTAATGCACGCTCCGACTCGATCTGCGCAGGTAGTCTGTTGGGGGGTTCGAAATAAATATGATCTAAGTTAAATCGAAGTCTTGTGTTATTATCTAAAAACTACCAATGACACAGGGTTTCTGATAAAGAGAAATCCCCAATGGAAGACCAGACACGAAGTCCATAAGAGAAGTCCAGATGCTAGAAGGATGGTTATAAGAAGACGTAAGATAGAAAAGACGTCAGAAGAAGAATAGAAGTAAGTAAGTAAAAGAAAGGGTATACAACACATGCCCGTAACGAATAGGTTGAGTAAATACAAACAAATTAACACTCAACTGCTATTTACCCCATTGCTGGGAGATGTATTTGTTTTTCTTGTTTTTTTTATTTTTGTTTATTTAATGCCACATCAACCACCTAAGCAATATGAAATACCAAACTTTTGTTCATTTTTAAATATTTGATTACAATCACGAATAAATATATTTTCAACGTTTCACTGCAATAATACTTAATAAATTTCTTTTATGTTTCAACAAAAACAATATTTTTCACGCGTATGTAAGTTATCAAAAATCTCTCTCCAATACAGGCAGTTTATTTCATAAAGTTATATTGTTTCAAGTATATCTTATAGTAAGGATTTATACACAATCATAGGTTTCCACTGGATATTTTTATTTAATAATAGGGATCTGTTTGCACATATTTATATGATTTCAAACATTCGTATCCAAGGCTAATACTTTTTAAACATATCCATTAGAGATGGTAACCTAACAGTAAATTGTTTGTTCAAAATGTACTCATATATATATATATATATATATATATATATATATATATATATATATATATATATATATATATGTGTGTGTGTGTGTGTGTGCTGTGTGTGTGTGTGTGTGTGTATATATATACACACACACACACACACACACACACACACACACATATATATATATATATATATATATATATATATATATATATATATATATATATATATATATAATACGGAGTCTCTATGATCCAGCGATATGGTATATAAGGCTAATCTATATCTCCTTTCACCACCTGCAGATTGTATTTATTTATCGGCATATCACCTCTTTATGTTTTATTTAATTCCGGATTGTATTCGTTCGTAAATGTTTGATTATAATCATATGTATTTTTTCATTGTTCCATTGAGTTCTTCTTTGCAATTTAACTTACTTTTCTATAACCCTTTATTTATTAAACTATCTCTAATACTTTATGATATATTTTGCAAACACTTGTGTAGTTTTAAATGTTTCTAAGACTAATAATGTATATACAGCAGCATACGGTCTCTCTAAAGTGTTCATTGCGATATAATAATTATAATGTGTTAGCAAACATTAATTTAGTTTAAAGAATTCCTGTTTGATACTATTTATTTTAAAACAAGAATTGGTCCATAGATGGAACCCTAACAGATACTACCACTTCGACTCAGAGAGGAAATGTGATTTATAACAATGATGGTGTACTCCACTTCCCAGAGTAGCAGAACTGGTGCCTCGCCAATGGATGTAATTTTAGTGCAATACCCAGTATACATATTTACTAACCCCTCCGCACGAGCAGGATGTGACACAAGGTCAATTTCTTAAGCGGAGTTTAACAGGTTTGAATTCAGAGTTTTCCTTCTCCTAGACCGGTTGCCTAACCAAGGTTAAAGAGCCCAGTCCGCCCTACTATTTATCCATAGCTGGAGGGAGAGTAGGATTCATACCTTTCCCAAGGGTATTAGCGCTAAGTGAAATGCAATTAACACGTTCAGGATTTGAACTCAGGGCGATGAATCCATTTCCCATGCCTTTAACCATTACACCAAGAGCTTCCTGCAATAATCAGTATATAACCCTGTGGGGCGTTGGGGGCTATCAATGCAAATGACGACGTCGGTAATTTGAAGGTTAGGAAGTGGTTAAATAGATGTATACCTTACCCTCGGAAACTAGTATTAAAGGAAAAAAAGAGAAGTAGATAATATTACGATTTGCATATTCTAAAAAGAAAAAGAAATGTCATATTGTGATTATGTAAAAGAAACGGCGAAAATTCGATTCGTCAAATTGATTGGCGGTGTTGATATATGCATGAAAAGCCAACGCAAACCATCTCAACCGGAAATTGAGACCTCGACAAGTTGATTCTATTTTCCACCCTGCTGACAGTGGAGCCACGTCAGTGGTATGGATTTATTTTCCACCACGTGATTGCTATGTATTTAAATCACGTTAGCACGTGATGATCAACGTTGGACTTCAATAACCCTGATGTTTATATACAATATTGATTGTAATAAAAACCCTTATATAATTGTAAAAAAAATTGTGAAAATGGTTGAATTGTATAAAACGTCTCTTGTTTGCCAGAACACTGAAACCAATTTAAACAAAAGAATATTAAGAATTCCAGGAATAAAAAGAAAAGTCGGTGAATTTCTATCAATATCCAGTCAATGAAAGCAATAATCTATTTTGGTTTTCGAAACACTGACTTCAGATTTATAACTTCAGGATATTATTACATAAACAAATCGAAGTTTCTTCATACAAATAAGAAATGATTTACGCTCAAAACGATTTCTATTCTTTTTATTGACATATAAGCATAAGTGAAAATATCTATAAATGTTGTATAGCCGACTGCTACTGAACTTCAATGAACAGCAGACACGTATATATAAAATAGGACCCGTCTTTATTTTCTTCGGTGTGTGGTTGGTGATGGGCGTAGAGCTTCACAATAAAAATGCCGGGTGGCTGGGGAAGGCGGCGACGAGTTCACAGTGGAAATACCTGAGGGTTGACGGGAGACGCAAGGTGAGGCTAGCGGCTGTTCGCTGGGGTTCTCTGAGTCGGCTCAAATCTCTGGCCTTTATATCGATAAATACGCCAACGCATCTTTTTATTTTTGATACGGTCTTTACATCTGCTAATATGCCTACGCATTTTTATCTTTTGATCTGATAACGGACATTTGTTATATATTTCTTTATATTCTCCCTGCTTCTTTGACCAGAAAACCTTTCTTCCGTTTTCCCCCTTTTTTTAGATATATATTTTTATATTTCTCTTTGTCTTTTTGCCGGAAGCTTCCTCTTCCTGGCGACGATAATACAACATAATCAGTCTTCGAAAAATATAATATGATATTCGAATTCCTAGAGAAATCTCTATTGGCATCATAGGTGAAGTTTTAAACAAATATAATTAAGAAATAACACTCAATGTACAAGGGTTTAAAATTGAAGAAGTAATGCGAATTAGTGTGTATTAAAAAATATAAACAAGAAATAAACAACATTATTCATCAACTAGATGTTCATTAATATTCACTTGAGGTATTTGTAAGCTTATGTAATTCTCTATGCATGATACTATCCTCAAAGTTAGAGCCCTGCATATGATTTTAAACCTTCTCCAAAGAGTAGTAGCATATGTGTCTCAAATATATGCGTTTGAAAATTATTAGCTTTTGATTAGAATAAATGAAACAATAATACTTGCTATAAACAAATAATTATTATTAAATAGAATTATTAAGGTTAGATAGGAATATTTGATACCATTTAATTTTTTTCATTTTTTGTATTTAGAATGATTTCCTTAAGCTATAATCATTTACAAAATATTTGTTATATATATTTACCGACCCCTCCGCACGAGCAGGATGTGACACAAGGTCAATTTCTTAAGCGGAGTTTAACAGGTTTAAATTCAGAGTTTTCCTTCTCCTAGACCGATTGCATAACCCAGGTTAAAGAGCCCAGTCTGCCCTACTATTTACCCATAGCTGGAGGGTGAGTAGAATTCATATATTCCCAAGGGTATTAAGCGCTAAATGAAATGCAATTACCACGTTCAGGATTTGAACTCGGGGCGACGAGTCCATTTCCTATTACTTTAACCATTACACCACGCGCTTCCTAAGATGTGTTATAATTAGCTACTTGGAGCCATAACGTTGCTCACACATTCATGATTTAGAAAGCAGATAATTGTGTATACATTATTAATATTAGATAGGAATACCGGAAACCATAAAACTGTGTGCAAGACAAAAAAAAAAAAGGGAATGATAGTTTTTAACAAAAGGGTAATTAAAACCTTATATGGAACATTGAAAAAATCTATTACAATAAAACATTTACCTATAAATCGAATGCTGGCATTAGATAACCGATCATTTGTTGGTATGCTGTTAGGCAAATAAAACAAACCAAACCGACCGCCCTGTCGGCTAGGGCGTTAGAATGCACCAACTGCACCTCTGCAGAGGGGTAAGACTCCCCCAATGGGGCCACCTGTTGGCCGTGGGTGGCGACCCATGATGCTTAAGGATAGAGCCCAGGTGGATGAGCAGTTCATGACATGCAATACTCCACTTTGGCCCTATCTTGGGCTAGACGGGCGGTCGGAGAGGCTCCCTCCGATCAATCGGCTGGTCACGTTCAGTCCTAGCACCTATATGATTTTCCCAACCCTATTGCCCTTATGGCAAGCCCCAACCCCTTTTTATCATATGGGTTCTAGAAGGCGGTGGCTGTGGGTCTACATGTCCTGGGAATGACCTTAAACTCTATCTGATGGTGAGATTCCAGTTCTGGAGGTTTGGGGAATGTGGAGCACCCCTTCATCACCATTGCTCCCTGGTCCACTCTGACCCAGAGTGGTAGTACCTGTTAGGGTCCCATCAATGGGTTAAATAGGAAAATGTATTTATAAAAAAATTGTATTACCCATTAAGAATTGATTTATTTCAAAACTTTATCGGCACTAAATGACCCACTGAGGTTGATATGCCGTAAAACAAAACAAACCAAACCAAACCAAACCAAACCAAATCGATACGTCTACAAGTAGCGGAAAGAGAAGTGTATAATTGATAAGTAAATAACTGCTTTGGGGTGCCTTAGATAACCGAGACCTCTTTTACTGCATAAGGTATATTGTAAAGTGAATAGAACCTAAAATATATCTAATATTTTTCATAACTAATTTCCGAATGAGATACACGTCTTGTAGAAAAGTACAAGAATGGCTTTCCTATATTAACTGTGAACTTTCTTAATCTAAATCGTCACCAAATATTTACTCACTGAGAGTTCCATTACTGCAGAACAGCAAGTATAGTTTGACTTTACTAATCGCTAATAGATCCTTATGTGTTCACCAAACATAAATCTTAGATACAAATTTAACGTAAAACCTCGTTATCTAAATCCATCCTATCTGTATCCTTATTATTCATTACGTTTATTGAAGAGCTATCACTGAAGCGTGTACGAAACGTGACGATGTAGATTAGATGTCCGTTTTACACAGTCTCAATAAATGTCATATTTTTATACGCTTGATTTCTCTTGTGTTATGTATCTCTTACGTCAATCGATGTCATGAACTGATTCCACGCTGAAGACAATTAAGTGGAATCCATGATGCCCGGGAGAATTTTTCACTGCTGGTTCAATGAACTTATTTAATGCTTCGGGCGAAGTAGTTGCCGACCTGATGTCTCACCTTACTTGGAATGTTTTCACATCCTTTCCAATAAATACGTTCATCAATCACACCGGATATTTACGGTTACTCCTGTGTAGTTGAACCGGGATATTATATCCAAAAGCAAGGAATATCTACTAGCACATAAGGAAACAATTAAAACTGCCATCACAGAGGGTCGTGGTACAATTGTACTGTGTAATTCAGGGAGGAGTCACAGAGGACCAGGCAATCAACAACTTGCATGGAAAGTAGAAAAGATTACATGAATTACAAAAAGATCAACGATCTCATGATGAGTTCTGTTGGGTAAAGACATAAGGATCGGTGAGTTAAATGACAGTCGCACCAAATTTTGACGCTACTCACGACATTCTAGTGGGTATTTACCCAATCCGTTCGCCATGGGGAGGATGTAACACACGGTCACAAGTATGGAGCATCCAGCAAGGATCTAACCCGCTTTTAAGTAGTAATGGATATGGGAGACTAGCTTGCTAAACATTACAGAACAATGGGGCGGACATTACACTCGTTAACAGAAAAAATGGGCCAAGATTGAAAGAAGGAAGAAAATAGATTTTTAGATAGTTTTCAGGAATTTACTGAAATTTAACTGCAAATTCCTATTTTTCAGATCATTAATATATAGTATATAATAATCTAGTGGTAAAAATGAGTCCTAAAAAGGTAAGAACGCATCTGGGCGAGGATATGAAAACCGAATTGCAGGATTAAGGCAGTGTAATATGACTTACAAGCAGATTTTCGATATTTTGAAAAAAGAAAATGGGATAACATCTCTCTCTGCTGTTAAAAGATGGTTAAAAGGATTAATCTTTTAAAGAAATCAAAGGGAAAAGCAATTCCATACTAAGCATTTATTAAAGTAAATGTCTTGTTCTCTGTATATAAGACTCGTTTTTGTTTTTTGTTCAATTGTATTTTGTTTAATTTAGCGTTTTGTACAATAAAATATATATTTCTTGCTTGTCCCATTTATTTTGTTCACGAGTGTATATACCCAATATGTTCACACGAGTCAAGGGTGATACAAGATATCAAGTATTGGGCATCCAGCAAGGATCGAACTCACTTTTCCGTAGTAATGGATCTGGGAGAAAAGTTTGATAACCATCACCAAAATGGAACGCCCTGATGACATTTTAGTATGAGATTGAGTGGAAAAAATACTCTTCATGAGAAAACTGTACAACAAGTACGCAATATTAATTTCGTTAATTCAAAATCTGATATAGATTACTTGCTCTGGTGGCGGAGGTTAGTATACATTGACTATATCATGTAAAAGGTTAAATCTTCTCAAAAAAGAGATTTCCTTTGTTCGACACTCAACTTTATCTAGTAGTGTAGCACGTCTTACTTGACGCTGACCCGGAAGGGTAGTACCTGTTAGGATTCCATCTTTGGGTCAATTAGATCTGTTTAGAATTATATGCACAAAGAAACCTATTAAAAATCATGTATCCAAAATTATATATATATATAAATGGACAATGTACACAATTCCTAAATGTCTAGGCATAAAAGAACCCTTAATAAACATGTTTTATAATCCATCAATAAATAATATATTTTCAAAATCGTCAAAACATTGAATCTGAGAATAATATGCTGGTCTTATATATGTATTTACCCTACTTTTCTGCAAAAAGCAGAATGAGAGACAAGATAAATCGATGTAAATGTAAATGCACAATGTACATGATTTTCCAATCTATGCATAAAATAATCCTAGACAGGTTGGTATGCCGGTCAAAGAAAAAGAGAATAAATCTTGTTTCATCCATGAAAAAGCACCATAAATAATACCATTTCTTATATCAATAGATCTAAGTAAAGAATAAGCTTTACACAAAAAAGGCAAGCTAAAATAAGCCAATCTGAAAAAACCATGGATCAGTGATATATATATATATATATATATATATATATATATATATATATATATATATTATATATATATATATATATATTATATATATATATGTGTGTGGTGTGTGAGAGAGAGAGAGAGAGAGAGAATGGGAAATGAATCCGACAATATGAGGAAAAAATGAGTAAAGAAAAGAAATGTAGATGGATAAAAATGAATTTTATCGATATCACTTTTAATCGATTAAAAGTGATATCAATAAAATTTATTTTTATCCATCTACATTTCTTTTCTTTACTCATGTTTCCTCATATATATATATATATATATATATATATATATATATATATATTATACCGAATGCATTTACCCTCAATGTTTGAAGCGGCTACCCGCCTTCGCCAGGGTAGAGGCGGTGGGTTAAAGTTAGTATCGCGGATCCATTATTACTCAATCGTGAGTTGGATGCGTCATTAAAATCCCCACGTAAAAAAAAACCTTGAATTGGTCCAGTCATTCTGAAAATAAACTAACTACTATTTAAATATTAAATGCAAAAAATATTCCATCCTGTTATCATTTAAATGTTATTTTTTAATCCTTTTCAGAAATATAAATCAAATCGTTATTGTTTTTGCTCAAAAAACAAGCCCTGGTGATATTTAATGTGTATATATATATATTTACTTTGTCGTTAATTGTTTTACTTTCGAAGTTTCCTCCGGACATACACATACACACAATTGCCCTTTATATATATACAGATTTATCAGATTTTTTTTTTAATACCGAAAGAAATTTATGCTCAGGTTATGTAGTAGCTGAGATTGAGGTTGTTGCTGGGAAAAAGTTTCTCAACTATCATTTGAACAGATTTTTCTTGATATTTTTCGAAAAATACTGTTGTAAGCCAAATCGAAAAGAGTCGGATGGGACTAATAACTTTTTTTTATTATTTAAAGCGAAATCATAAACAAGAAAAGAAATACCACATAAAGAGATAAATCGCGCGAAAAACAAAATAAAAGGCTAACATTTGAGTAGTGAGTGACAAGATAAAAATAATAATGACACATACCGAATCGAGCCAAAATAGGATAAAGCTATCACGCTTTCCTACATCTTTCGCTAAAACTTATAAGACCTCACAAAATTAAACGATTTCTTTGGACAGTGATGTTATTAATACTGAAGATGGACGCCTTGACAGTGGAATTTTGAATAGGCCGACTGCATATTCTAGAAACAGATAATACCTCGCACCACTAATAAAATGAGTGTCCAGGATATAACGTTAAACTTCATCCTGTGCCGAAGCTCGGGTGTGTGTGGAATATTTCTTCAATGACCAGAAATGTTAGTGCCATCTAGGATTAAATTATATCCGTTTGAAAAGTATTAGTATTGGATAGGAATACTTGAAACAATAATTCCATGTGAAAACACGTGATTATTAATAAATAGAATCATTAATGCTATATATAAAGCTGTTGGAACGAACATATGAATCGTGGGAATGGTATTAAACTAACTGTGACAGAGAACACGAGGTGAATGGCGGGTGTGAAGGCTTGCCGTATTCTCGAAGGAAGCGGGCTAGGCTTTGCCTGGCGTGTAGGACTTACCTAGAATCGAACCTGCGTTCTTCAGAATTCGAAATCGCGGGCACCGGAGTCGAGATGCCACAGTTCTGTATGTGAGCGCCAGATGCCCCGATAATAGCTGCGAGCATTCCGGCGACTGGGAATGGGGTGACGGTCCCGTGTTTGGGGCACATAAGCCCGGATGATAGGGGGAAACGGTGTATAAGTAGAAGGCAACACCCAGAAGTGGTGTGACGGCAGAAACTAGTGTTGCTAAATTAGCTGCTAAGGATTGTGACGACGACAACGACAACGACGTTTTAGCCTGCGAGAAGCCGTTGGACTCGCTTCTTTTTGCCTCCCTCTCAACAAAGACTTGTTGAGTTAGATGTTTATTTTATGGGCCGGGATAGCTCAGTCGGTAGAGCGTTCGGCTAGAAACCCCAAGGTTCTTAGTTCGATACCGGTCCTCGCCAACTCAGCGTATGAGTAGCACAGGGATCTGTGCGGTAAAGTAAGGAACTGAAGGTAGGTGTGGCGCTCCACCTCAGACGCTAAAATGATCTCCTTGGTCTAGCGCTAGTGAAAAGGGGATAGACTCCCTCGCTGATTGACTGATACCGACTTTAGGCCGCCCCGACAACTTAACTTTACTTTACTTTTATACTAACCTAGGTAGAGTCACAAGACTAAAATGACGTATATGACAGGCACGACAGTAGAAGTAAACATTTAGTACATTGCGCCGATATATAGGACATGGGGGTTAAAATACATAGGTAGCTTAATTCTTTTTCTTCTTATTTCTTTCGCTTGTTAGGGCGGCTGCGTTATCAGTTACAGGCTGTTATGTTAAACTCTGTGTTCGGATAGTGGATGGTGAGGTTTTGAAAGCACAGATCGATCATGGCCATAGTTTTTTTCCCCCGAAATATACAACAGCTACTTTCTGGATAACTGAGATTCGCTTTGTTACATAATCTATGCATAGATTATTGTTAGCCCTCTGTATTTCTGAAGGGACGGCCCCTTTTCATATCACGGGCGGGACTTTCAATGGAATATTACAGAAAACCCGCGAATTACGTGAAGTCACGCGGGACCTGGTTGGCTCTCAGTTTCAGCTCGGACGTCAGGCAGAGAAGATGTAGCTGCCTTAGCTGGGGCTCACTTGCACACGGGCGCTCTCTTTAGTTAGAGGAAGATGTTAGTTAAGTAAATAAAGGTTTAAATAAATAATATGGTTTTGCGGTTGATAAATGTCTTGGCAACAAGACTGACCTAGAAAACGAAATGAATCAAGGACGACCAACCAGCAAGAACAGAGAAATAGAAGTCCATACGCTAGAAGAAGAACGTAAGATACCAAAGATGAGCAGAAGAATAATAGAAGTAAAGAAAGAGAGTATACAACAGCTTAACACGGTATTGTTTAGCCAACACAAACATCATAATTTTTATTTTACTGTACCTTTTCTTTTGTACATGGATTCGGAAGACAATACACAAAAAAGAACAACTCATAATTCCACGCCCTCCCGGCGGTGTAAAATTTATTTTTGAAAGATATTACCTGAGGGTTTGTATCATAAGTAAGCAGAATCATCAAATCTATTAAAGGATTAAAAGAATAAAACAATTTGAAATGGAAACTTAGTCCTGTCCACCTCTAATAAAATGTCACGTGCACCTATTAATTATTAATTGAATAATTATTTTGAATATTTTACACATAAATTTTACACAAAATTGTGGATATTTATTTGTAAACTTTTTAGTTAATTTCTTGATAGATAATAATAGTTAGATAGATAGATAGATAGAGAGAGAGAGAGAGAGAGGGGGGAGAGAGAGAGAGATCTTCTAAAAGGACCCTTATTATATTCTCGCGATATCAAACGTTACTCTTTGCAGACCGAATTCGTTTGTCTCCTGACTAATTCATAATTGCCTGAAATGGTTCTGTTTGTCCCGACTATCTTTTGACGGCTATAACATTTATCTTACTCTCTGGCCTGACAACCCCAAAGTTAAAACCATTGTCATCTCCCAATAAAAGGTCTTAATTATCTAACCTTGTGAAATGAATACATATCTATAATCTTTCTGTGGGTGTTTTTTTTCCTGCTTGCTTCAATGGTGATTGTATGTATTTATTGTCAATCCTTAATTCTACAAATTAATTTAATAAATATATATTAGCCACGTCCCAGGGTCAAAAGAAAAGGCGCTTAAAACGTAGCTATCAACTAGATTGGGAATCATCACTCCGACGTGCTAATGGTTAGTACAGACGAACTCTAAAAAGAATTTCAAATTGCAATTTAACACAAACCCAGAATCTAATGTGTCTTGTACATGTTACATAATTATTAGAAACCTAATAATTATGTGCAATAGTGTAGAAACAAGATGGCGTTTTAAGTGCATCTGATGGCCTTGAGGAATGAGTGACAAGCTTGACCTCAGTCCTAAACCTATCTTCCAGGGATAGCCGTAAGAACCGGTAGAGAGGACACTCTCTTCCGGTTTAGATAGTAAGTAAGCTGCAGTCAGTTAGAAGGTAGCAGCGAGCTCGAAGGGGTAAGTCGCGTTATACGCTCGTCCTCTCATCTGCGCAGATGTCTGGTTGGGGATTTAAAAATAAAGTAAGATCAAAGCAAATCGGAGTCTTGTGTTATTATCTCTAAAAACTAACAATGACACAGGACTTCTGATAAAGAGAAATCCCCAATAGAAGACCAGACCAAGGTCCCCAAGTCAACACCAGACGCAAGATCTTAGAAGATGCCAGACCAAGTCAAGATAGATGATAGAAATACCAAAGACGATCAGATTCCAAAGACGGCCAGAAGAATAGAGTAAGAAAGAAGTAAGTAAAAAGTAATGAACATACAGACCCACACTGTATCACTTGATACAATTTAATTGTATACAACTTATTTGCATTTAAAATAATTTCTTGAAGCCATAATTAGTTACTAAGGTTTATTATAATTAGATAGTTCAAACCATATAATTGCTTCTAATTTATTCATCTTAGCAATTCTTGAAACCATATAACTGTGCAAACAAATACCATTAAATAGGAATTGTCACTTTAAACCAGATAATTGTGTATACGTTATAAGTATTAGATAGGAATACTTGAAATATATATAAAGTCACACCATCCATAACATATTGTGAACGATTATTATTGGCATGTACTAACCACTAAAAGTAGTGATGCTAAATATCAATTAGATATGAAAGCCCAATGCTTCTGGACTAACTGTGGCTATCACACTTTTCCTTTGTAAACAATGCATGAAAAGGTTGAAAAGCCGCACCTTCTACAATATTTCGCCTGCTGTTCCGCTAGAAGCGGTATTTCTAATAATTCGTACTTGAAAATGACCTTGAATGTTTATATGAACAGGATATGACAGTGTAAAGCTAACAAGTTGAAACACTGGTCCCACTGAAAGAGGAATCAGGAACATATATTCAAATATAAAATCGTGTCTTTTTATCAATTACTAGTATAAAATAAAAAATACCCTCTAGGCGATGTAAAAATAGATTTTTGAAACATATTGCCTGAGGGGTGGGAGTAAAAATTTCAATGTCAGCGAGTTTGTTCCCTAAGTAAGTAAAATCATCAAATACATTAAAGGATTGAAAAATAAAACGATTTTAAATGTAAACTTTAAATATGTATTAAAATAAAACAAACTATATATAGATATATAATACCAGTTATGTATTTATTAAAACTTGTTTTAAAAAACAATGACTGTCTAATGCTGCATGTTCAAATTTTGAGTGTATTTATTGAATAAATACACTCAACATAACATAGAATAAATTTTATTCTATGTTATGACGATTTCGTGTATGCAGTGACGTAATTTTTTTTACAGACAAAAACCGGAAGCGAATCTCAATTATTAATAGATTCCATCGTTTCGGTGAGGCTAAGAATACGATGATTTTATTCCTGGCATAGGAGTAATAACCCCCTTCATGAATATGACACTAAATTACATCTGATGGTGGGGCTCCAGTTCTGGAGATTTAACGAGTAATAGAATAAACTTTCATTGCCACTTTTTCCAAGTCCATTCTGACAAAGTCTGGTAGCACCTCTTACGGTTCTCAATATGAACCAAATGGATGTGTCTGCAGATTATTTGTACTAGCAAAATAAAAAAAACACCTTCCGTGTGTAATATTTAAGTTTTGAAAGATATTGTGTAAGGGGTGGGGTGAGAGTTAAAAATTCAATGTGAGAGAGTTTGTACCATAACTAAGTACAATTATCAAACTTATTAAAGGAGTAAAAAAAATAAGACAATTTGAAATGAAACTTAGTTCTGTCTCCTTCAAATAAAATGTTGCGTGCTTCTATTAATTAATATAAATAATTATTTTGAAAATTTTACACATAAATTTTACATAGAATCGTAAGTATTCATTTATTTGTAAACTTTTAGTTAACTTTTTGTTACTGAAAAAACAAAAAAAAAACATGAAAGTAAAAGATATTCTTTTAAATTGATTACAAATTTCGCAAAAAATGTTTTCCATTTGAAATAATACAATTTTTTTAATTTAATTTCATAGTTTATGTATTTAAATAATATAGAGTTTATTCATTATAATATAAAGGATTCAAACGTTGAATTATAAGGAAAACCTTTTATTTATTTTATTAGTAATAATTGTTCTTTATTCTATGTATTGATGAATTTGGTAATTGTGACGTAAGCAGTGACGTACTTTTTGTTACAGACAAAAACCGGAAGGGAATCTCCATTATTAATAGATAGATTAGATGAGAACACCTGATATCATGTAACTGTAAAGCTGAATTATGTATAGATACCTGAAGCTATACTTATTTATTAGGTAATGTTAATAGTTAATTGAGACCATATAACAGTGTGCAAACAAATGACTATTATCAAATTAAAATACTTATTTGAAACCATATAACTAATAGTATTACATAGGCATACTTGAAACCAATGAGCTAATTATCTGTATTACGTAGGAATACTTGATATCATATAACTGTGTGCACGATATCTCTTAAAAAAACTACAGAAAAAATATAAATATAAATGTACAATGAATGGGATTCCCTAATCTCTAGGTATAAAATATCGTAGAAGGATTGACAAGCCTTTAAAATCAATCAATTGATTAATCAATCATTCATTATGTTTGTTTGTTTGTTTTGTTTTACGGCATATCAACCTCAGTGGGTCATTTAGTGCCGATAAAGTTTTGAAATAAATCAATTCTTAATGGATAATACAATTTTTTTATGAATACATTTTTCTATTTAACCCATAGATGGGACCCTAACAGGTACTACCACTCCGGGTCAGAGTGGACCAGGGAGCAATGGTGATGATGGGGTGCTCGACATTCCTCAAACCTCCAAAACTGGAACCTCACCATCAGAGAGTTTAACGTCATTCCTAGGACATGTAGACCCGCAGCCACCGCCTTTTAGCACCCATATGATAAAAAGGGGTTGAGGCTTGCCATAAGGGCAATAGGGTTAGGAAAATCATATAGGTGCTAGGGCTTGACGTGACCAGCCGATTGATCGGAGGGGGCCTCTCCGACCGCCCGTCTAGCCCAAGATAGAGCCAAAGTGGAGTATTACATGTCATGAACTGCTCACCCACCTGGGCTCTATCCTTAAGCAACACGGGTCGCCACCCGCGGCCAACAGGTGGCCCCATTGGGGGAGTCTTACCACTCTGCAGAGGTGCAGTCGGTGCAATCTAACGCCTCACTGAGAGAGCAGCAATCATTCATTAAATCTGATTTTCAAATTTATGAGATCGGGGGGAGTACGTATTGAGATCAATATTCGTAATGTCAGTTGTCAGATATTTATATTGAGCACGTGTAGAAAACGACATATATTCAGTTCATGGATACTTGAAAGTCTAAAAGATGTACAAATATCCAATAATGTCATGGAATGTATCATAAATAACAGGGGAATGTGGAAACTGGAATTAATAGCTATATGACATATTCTAGCAGACGTGTGAATCCATATAGGAATTTTCCTGGGAGACCAAGTGCTATTTATCATATCAATGATGCCACAGATACATACTTAGGAAATGTATAAGGGGAAC
>CM042144.1:97049326-97086826 GCA_023376005.1 Doryteuthis pealeii
AGTTTTAACTTAGAATAAGTCCAAAATATCCCTTTTTATTTTATTCTGTTTTGTTGGTTAATATTATACGCTTTTTAATGGAGCGATATGGCATAGAATGGAGAGTTACTTGAAAGAGTCAAAGATACAATGAAAAAAAGAGATATAAGCCAGTTTTAAATAATCAAATATCAGACTTAAGACAGATGAATTTTATTACTATACAATTTCGACTTTTTTACTGAAATTCAAAAATATATATTCTTAATTTGATCATTCTTAGCTTAAGGACAAGGTATAGAAATCAAATTACACTATTTGTCAAATTTAGCTTCATCCCCTTTTCTAAGTCCTTAATATCTTTTTTTCCGAGACCTAGGTACCTTTGGTGGTGGATTATTATTATTATTATTATTATTATTATTATTATTATTATTATTATCAAATTGCAATACTAGTTGAAACAAAATAACTGTGTACTAATGAATATTATTACGATTAGGATTTATTGGCATTAGAATTGTTTTAAAATGATTATTATCATTGACTACTTGAAAACGATTGTTTGAAAATATTTTTTCTTCAATTCCTTGTATGTTGTTACTATTCCTTTCTTTTCTTTTTTTCTCTCTAACTCATTTATGATACTTGCTTCATATCTGCCGTTACCATTCATTGGTCTTTTTAAAAATATATATATTTCTTTAATTACTTGCATTATGTTCAGGCGGATGAAAAAATATCGTAAACAGGATATTAAAAAGTATCTTTATTTTGTGAGTGTCAAATGAAAAAAATCCTTATTTCAAAACACGGAATAAATGTGATATACTGTACCAACGCATTTTCCCCAGGAAAAATCAGCTGTTTTGGTGAGGGAAAAGTTTGAGGTTAAGGCTGAAAATATTTCCAGTAGATAGGTGAATGATTTCGTGGTGAAAAAAGGGAATGGTCAGTTAATTACATTTTAGTTACTTTTAAATTTGGCATGAGGCGAATTGTCTGATGGTCATCATCGTGGGAAATGTACACGGTGACCTGAGTTTAAATCCTGGACGAGGTTGTTTGTATTTCACATAGAGAAAGGTATGTATCCAACTATTCTCTCTCCAGCTATAGTTTAATAGTAGGATTGGCTGAATTCTTTAACCTTGTTTTGGGAATACGTCTAGAAGCAAATTCTGGATTCCAACCCGTTAACCTATGCTTAAGAAATTGATCTTGTGTCACATCTTACTCGTGTGGATGGGTTGGAAAAAATATACACTTAAATCTTGTGGATGGAAGCTGCATTATGGAGGAAGGCATATATATTTAAAAGGTTTGAAGTTTAAACTCTTTCTTAGCACGGTTGACTTACCTTATTAAATATGTTATGGGGAGAGTTTGTGTTTCCATAATAACGGTGTAAAACTAAAGATCCACTAATATCATATTGACTGAAAAACGATGAGTTATCTGAAGTGTAATGAGAAGGGAGACCTACCTCATGCAACACGGTGTGACAGAGAGAGTGGCGGGTGTGAAGACTTGCCGTATTCTCGCCTGTAGGACTGACCTAGGGACGAACCCGCTTCCTTCACTATGTGAAGCTGTGGACGATCAGTGAAATAAGAAATATCATATTGGCCCAGATGTAGGTGGTCACGCCGTGCTGACGAGTGTCGCACGTGCTGCACGGATAATTATGAGTGAGGAGCCCGGATGTGGTGAAATTGAGGTGTATTTAAAGAACTTATTCTCACAGCTTGGGAGAACGACTGCAGTAGCATTTTGTTGTCGAGACGAGCTGGACAAAGAAATAATATTGGATTTTGGAGCGTGATACAGTTGGGAGTGTTTAGACTGTCGATTGGAACCTTGAGTCAGACACACACACACACACACACACACACACACACACACACATTGATTAGATGAAGTGAGAAGATATCAAACATAAAGCGTCAAACGTATGAAAATGAAGTGACTTCTGGGTGTCAGAATATACAAGCATTGACAAGTCACACATGACATTACTTGAAATGAGATTGCAATAAATCCGAAATACTAAAAATACTAAACGATAGTCTAGAATGGAAAAAAATAGAGGGGAAAAAATAAGTATTCGACTTGTTGAAGGGGGTGGGGCAACAATGTCGTCGCCGTAAAAAAATCTTTAGCAGCAAAAAAAATTGGTCGTAAAAATCTTCAGTAACTCAAAATTCTTAGCAGCTGAAAAATCCGTCGTCGTAAAATCTTCAGAAACTCAAAATCGCAACTCGACACCTGTGGTCACCCTACTTCTACTTATACTAGTTTCTCCTCAACATCCGGGTATCTGTGCTCCTCACACGAGATTCTCGAACCAATCCCGGCCGCCGGAATCCTCATAGCTATCATCCGGGTAACTGGCGCTTACATCTGGGACTGTAACTTCTCGATTTCGGTGCCAATGTGTCGCCCGTTCGCATTCTGAAGGAAGCGGGTTCGATTCTAAATATCAGGCAAAGCCTAGCCCGCTTCCTTTGAGAATACGGCAGGCTTTGACGTTCGCCACTCACCTCGTGTTCTCTGTGACAGATAGAAAAATCTGCAGGTTTTCTCGAAATACTCTTCGGGGTATGGAAAACAAGGAAATGTGACGACTTCTTCGATTAAACAATGCAGTAAATAAACTAAATAAGATAGAGAAATGGACAAAATACATCACCCCCATTCCCCAAAGTATTCGATCTCAGAATCTCAGATTCTCAGAACTACAGAGGCATGAATCTTGCTGTCATAACTGCTAACGTTTATAATCTTTTATTATCGCATCCGAACTGAACTTGAAAAATCCTTTAAAAATATCAAAACTGTTTTCCAAGAAATCGATCCGCTATTTCTCAGTCTGACTATTCGTCGATGCGTTCGAGAAAAAAAAACTTGGAGCAAAAAAATTGTTTGGAAGCACCACAACACAAAAAAGCAGCCGTGCAACAACTTGACTTTTATCACGCAAACGATTCAAATGAGGGGAACAAGGCATGCAGGACATCGCTGAAGAAGAAGAGACGAACTCATAAGTGACGTTCTTCTGTGTACACATAGACATGGACACACCAACAAAAGCGCTCATCAACCAACTCTATATGGATTCTGGATGTCGTGCGAATGACATGTCAGGAGCGATGAGAGAGAGAGAGAGAGAGAGAGAGAGAGAGAGAGAGAGAGAGGGGGGAGAAGAGAGAGAGAGTCACCCAAAAGTATCCTTGCTGTCAGTCCGACATGATGATGATGAACCTACATCGTAACTGAAGGATCCCTATGCTTTTATATTCAACTGTGAGTAAATAGTCGTGTAGACTGGTTTCTTTAGCTTTGGTAAAGCAAGCAAACTAGATGGAAAATGAAGAAAATAATATTGCCTACACAGTAACCTTCCTCTGACCATTGCCAAACTGAGCCCAAGGGTCTCTTAGCCATAACCTGATGAGAAACCTCATGCGATTGGTTAAGGGCCTTTGTCAGCGACCAATCAGAGCACACGTTACGAGGCTCAGTTTGGCCGCCAATTTCGAGGGCTGATACCTTCAAATCAGCCACTTCCGTTACGACCACCGTCGAAGAACGACGTATTCCTTTCCACAGCTCACAGAAGGAGCCATAGGCGTTGAGGAACGATGGGACTTGAAACAGCTCGGAAGAGCCGGTGATGCGTATAGTCAACAAACAAACTAGCAAGACATTCCTACCTGGACAGATAAGTCATGCAAACATTATCTTGCAAAAAAAGCCATACTTTTGCACTACATTTTCTATTGTAACTCATTTGTAAACACACACGTGTGTACCAAAGGTTACACATTGCTTTGTATATTGTATGTTACATTTCCTGTTGCTGATAAATGCGTTTCATTTTATAAGTCTTGTTGTGCTCGTTACCTATATCTCAACCTCTACCATGTCTGTTTACTTTTATAAAAAATCTAAATTCTAACCGTTTTTACTCCACTTAAAAATTGACCTTGTGTCGCATCCTGCTCGTGTCGGAATGGTTGGATAAATAAATACACCTTAATACATTCTTGCTTTCTTTTTTTTCTTTCTTTCTTTCTGTCTGTCTTTCTTTCTTTCTTTCGTTCTGTTTCATTGGCCCATTCTTTCTTTCTTTTTTCTTTCTTTCTTTCTTTCTGTCTTTCTTTCTCTTTTCTGTTTCGTTGGCCCATTCTTTCTTTCTTTCTTTCTTTCTTTCTTTCTGTTTCATTGGCCCATTCTTCTTTTTTCTTTTTTCTTTCTTTCTTTTTTTTTCTTTTTTCTTTCTTTCATTCATTTTTTCTTTCTTTCTTTTCTTTCTTTCTTTTCTGTTTCATTACCCATTCTTTCTTCTTTCTTTCTTTCTTTCTGTTAATAATTTTCTGTTTAATAATTTCTGTTTAATATCAATCTACCCATCTCGATGAAATGTTTATTGGCGTATCAAGTCAGTGGTTTTTGACCGATACATTTTTCTGTTTACTGTACGAAGCAAGAATATGATAAAATACCAATTCCCTAGTTTCATTATTGGATAGCGCCTGAGCGAATTCAGGCATTTTAGTATCGGATATATTACAGCAACGGTACACATGATTTTCGTTGCCCAAGTTACCAAACTTCCGTTTATTTCTTTGTTTTTTTTTGTTTGTTTTTCATTTACACACGTTACATCTTTGTCCCCATATAAAAAGTACATATACATATTTTGCTTTTAAGTACATAGCAATAAATGAAAAAATATATATCATTAATTGAGAAGAGTCTGATTGTTTATCCACTAAGTCGGATTACATATTGTTTCGAATACCGGAACCTGCTTTAAAGTAAACTTTGTTCTAAACGGGAAAAGAAGTTCTCATAGTGATTAGTCTCTTAAGTAAACAAAAATACCAATAATACAATTAATATATACATTTGATTAAGCATAATTATTTGCTTTATATCTATATCTTAAAAATGAAGATGGAATAAGCTTTGGATAACCTCTACCCTAACTATGTTCCACTAATGTATCACTTGTAAACCCCCAATCGGGATCGAGAGCACCTGTAGGCACCTTTTGCTGTGCATCTTACTGCAATTCCTGCAACTTCTAGTTCTTTCTAACTTCACTGGCCATAATCGTCTGCTACTTTCACCTAGGACCTCCACTTGTGTTTAACACTGCCTCAGGGCTCATCCAAGGGGTTTAAAATCAATTATCAAAGAGAGAATAAAGACAAGACAAGACAATTTCATCAATATTAAAATGGCAGAGATGATAGTACTTGCATTTATTCCATCAATTTCTATCTGCTGCTATCTCCCATGTCTGTCGAGAGGGGGAACATCCCCTTGTTCCTTTGGGGACCTCTGCTAAAGCTGGCTTCTAGTGAACAAGGCTCTAAGGGAGATGTTATTCCTCCGGTCCCCAGCAACTAACTGACTTGACTTTTTAATTTTCCCAGAATTCTCCAACTCTCGCTATCAACTCTCATCCCACGAGACTTGTGTCTATCCCCCGTGTGATTTGAAAAGTTCTTTGTTCTAATCTAGGTCGAATAGGTTCAACTGCAGTTAACTCTCAAAGTTGTTCAAAAAGCCAGACTCTCTGTCTGGCCAATGGCCTTTATCACACTTTTTCTATCTATTCTAATCTTTTCTTAGTTTTATGACTTCTTTGACTTGGCATTGACGCTACTTACACATACAATATATGTAGATACACACACACACATGTATATATACATACGCATATATATATATATATATATATATATATATATATATATACACACATTACCCACACTGGTTACACACATACCCATCTCTGTGTGGTCTTACTACTATCTACATCACACAACCATATTCGCACATATATGTGGTTTGACTTAATACTACATATCTATATAACTAACTGTACAGCCACATATAAACACACACCTGCACTCTGCATCCGTGCACCAATGCATATTGCCATACACTAATGTTCTTCTACAATAATATGTTTGGCATTAAATAACCCACCAAAGTTTATATCCCTTTCAACAACAAAACAAAACAAAACTATCTCTGGGTCAAATTGATTTGTTTAAAGAGTATTCGTTTTTTTCCACTTAAGTAATAACAATACGAAAAATGCCGATAAGAATGTACAATTAATACGTTTCCCTAACGACTAGGCAAAATATATTGCTGGTCAGATTGAAATATCGTTAAAATCAATAATCAATCAACAGGATCCTGCAAGCTTCGTTACATTCATCGTATCAAGATGAGTGCGACCTTTTTCATGTTTCCTAACCTTAAAAGCTATCTTGCCGATAGCATTTGAGGATATGGATTCGAGTTGTCCTTATTTTAATGGCATATCAACTTCTGTGTGGTATTTAATACCAAAGCCATTTTTGAGGAGGAACAGTAGTGATACTGTTTAAGCCATAGCTTTCTTTTTTGGAGAGTCAGGGTGTTTCAACCACAAGGATAGTCTTTTCGACTCAGGCTCCTATTATAAAAGTAATGTGTAACCCATTTGTACACCTTTTTTTTTTTTACTATAGCATGCTTCTCCGTTCACAGCACATTTTTCTGTAAATTTCACATGGATTGCACTTCTCAGCCGTCAAAAATGTGATGACAGACATCTATTTATACTGAAAGCATCAAAACATAGTTTTTGTGAAAATAGGGATATCATTATTATAAAGGAATTCCACACAATGTTGAGTTTGATTTATGGAAAAATCCTGAAAAAATGAATTAAAAAAAAATCCCTTATCTGTCAAATGCCTGTCGTATATATATATATATATATATATATATATATATTATATATATATATATATATATATATATAAGAGAGTTTTATAATTTGCTTGAAGCATTGTGTATATATTGAGTTGGAGGTTGATTTTGAAGGCTATCACAATGCAGGTGTAAAGAAAAAAAATAATACAGTAACAATGGTGTTGTGTGTTAACCTGTATGTTATTCTTAAATTTTCGAGGTAAAATCTCTTTTTCAAAAAATCACTGGAACTGAAATAGTCTAGTTATGGCATTTCTATTTAAATGATTTTTTTTTGAAAATGATGGTATTTTTATATAACTGTATTCTCGTGTTGCATGTTTAGGTGAATGCGTTTTTTTTTGTTTTGTACGTGTGCGTATGTTGTCAGGTGCGTGTCCATGAAAATGTGTGTTGGCTGTGACGTTATGATTGTATACTATCTCATTTTTTTTTTAAATTCAATTACACCAGCATTGTGATGGCCTTCAAAATAATCTCCAAACCAATATATATATATTATATATATATATATATATATATATATATATATATATATATGAGTCATTTAATAAATTAAATAAAAACGAAATAAAATATCAACTTTAAAAACATATTGTTAATGAATCCACTTACCACTAGGTACCTCAATATTCTGGCCTTGTGATAGATAAAAGTAATTCTAGTAAACGACTATTCATTGTGTGTTAGCAGATATATTTCTTCTACACCTTATCAATATGTTACTGAAGGTTTTAAGCAAATTTAGAAGACATTTCTTAAGAATCGTGCTTATTTAGACCACATTTTTATAATGCAATATAATTGCTGAAGAAAAGATTGGCCCATTATTTACAGAAAAAAAGAAAAATTCATAAAATATTAAAAAAAACACTAAAAAATCTATAGGATTTTGACCAATGTTTCAAAGATATTATGTCTACTTACTACGGAAACATACAAATACTGTTTTTACGCTTACCAACTGATTTCATTATCGGGGTGACTAAATTACATACCAATTTCAAAGATAAGGCACGTAGCTAACATTCAATATAAACAAGTGAGCAAACTACTAGTAATAAATACGTCGTCGATAAAGGTTTTTTCCATGATTGATTGATAAGTGATAATTAAGAAAAAGGAGATGTTTGAACATGCATTAAATTGTAGATACACGTATTTAGTGTCAATTTATTTTGTGATAGCATTGAATAATAACGTTCGTTAGTCTTGAGTACTATGTCCCAGTTACCTATTAAGCAGCAATGCAATTTTGAATCCACACAGGATGTGTACAAAAGATTATGATATCGAAACAGATGTGGATTAATTCACCAAGTTATTGTGAAACTAATGAATAAAGTGTTATTTTGCATCCTAACAACACAGGGTAGAATTGTAGTAGTTTCATATTAGATATTCAATGAGAGAGGATTGACACACATTGGCACGGAGAATAGTATATGTTTATTCTTCTTGAACCCGAGGCTACAGAACAGAAAATAAAACACAAATGAGATATTAAATATCGGTGGCAGGAAGCGAAAGTGAATGAACTCTGAGGCTGTTTAACATCTGATGTCATGATGCAATCGTAAGAAACATGTGGAGGTTATACGGAAGATGCTTGGGTGATACAAAATACAAAATACATCATAAGACGCTCAGAAACACATGAAGCAGAATGTCACTAACTCCTATTGTGTTACTTAAAGCTAAAATTCGTTTTTTTGGGTTTTTTTTTAATTTTTTGCTAGCAATTGAATGGTTTTGACCAATATGCCCTCCGGCCTTCTTCGGGTATCTCTTGTTGGACTCGGGAACCTACTTGTAGCCGGGAACCTTCTTTTCGGACTCGGGAACTTTCTTGTCGTAATCGGGAGCCATCACGGAACTTCGAACCTAACCCTTTATTTAGTCCACGGGGGTATCCTGTTTTCATTCCGCTAACCATAGCTGGGGTAGGAGTTGTGTTAATCATTTTTCTATGTTACTACCTCAACTCAAGATTTTAACCCGGAATCCAGAGATAACTGTCACTTAGAACTGTCTTAACCTAACTACGTTATCCACTAGGCCATGTGTCCAATCGGACAATTCAGTGTGAATTTTGGGAACTTATAAACCTAATGTCTTGATTTGGCTAGAATATCTACCTATATTTTTTATGTATGAGTCCAACAAGAAATACCGGAGGGCATATCGGCCAAAACGTTGTACAAATAAATAATGATAATCATTTGCAAACAATTATAGCTTCAAATACATGTTCTTTATACTAATGATTTATACACAATTAAATGGTTTTATGAAAATAGTAGTAACGATTTGAAACCATGTGTTTACACATGCTTATATGGTTTCAAGTATTCCGCTATAATGCTAATGATTTTTCAAAATATATTTCATTAAAACATGAAAATATAACAAGTACTGCTACTCAGAGTTAGACTGGAACTGGCAGTAATGGCATTAAACGAGAGTCTCCAAACTCCATGGTGTGTCAAAACTCATTCAATGACATCCAGAACACCCCTTTTGTGGGAGAGTTATAACAGCAGGAAATGCAGTTAGAGTATTGTAAGTTCTATCGACATGGCGGTGGTAATTGTGCATGGTAAGTTTTTCATGTAGTAAGTGTGACTGAGTGTAGTCTAAAATAACACCAAATTGGGAAGGCGCGTGTCGTAAAGTGTATTATCTTATGAAATGCAAACGGCAAAATCATAGACTAGGCTATTAGCGTTTCAATTCGTCCTAACACTTGAATCTATCTCTTCTACCCACATTCATGGGTAAATTGTGAGGCAAAGTATGCTCTTTAGTCTTGGTAAGACAATCAATCATGCTGATTGAAAATTCTAGATTAAAACCCGCTTTATTGTGATGAGAGATTGACCTTGTGTCGCACACAGCGTAGGATGGGTTAACACAAACATAACATCAAATAGTATCACTAGGTTATGTGTCTTCCAGTATGCTACAGACTGGAAACACATTCCAGACTTCCCATAGTCAAAACCGAAGACAAATACATTGACGTAATGCAGTTGCTGGCTTATTGTATATCAATGATCAAAGCAAAACCTAATGCAATGATATCACAGACACAAACCATCTGTAGAATAATACAGACAGTTAGGAATATTCAAAGATTTATTCGTGTCTACTACTAATAGATTGGTGCGTTCCTATACTATTTGATCATGATCCGTTTGAAAAATGACCATAAATTAATGTTCCTAATTTCACTGCATGGAAGAGGTTATATGGTATTATAAGAATAAACATGTGCTTTAACCTCTGTGTGGGCGCGCGTGTGTGTGTACATGTGTCTGCATCTGTTTCTGTGTATGTGTTGTAGAATATATATGAATTATATATACTTTTGTTAATACTTCTGTACATACGCGGGAGACGCTGAAAATTTCTCGGTACAAACAAGATTGGAAAGGCCTTAAATTCATAATGCGTTGAATATTTTGAATTTTGAGGATTTTAGGTTTTAGATAATTTTTGCTATAATAAAAGTATGTGGAACTTTAACGGTAAAAACTAAATGCATTACCAAAAGGCGCAACACACATACTAACTCTATAACACACACACACACACACACACACACACACACAGACACACACACACACACACACACTATATATATATATATATATATATATATATATATATATTATATATAATATATTAGTAAAATGTATATACAAATACTGTTTAGACTCGTTGCAAAATGAATTAAATGTATATGAGGAGAAAAATATTTTAAGAGGACTAACTCTCGTATGTAAAAATATATATCACCTTGTTTTATTCGCCCGATCGTTGCATTAGAGAATAAGATTTTTAATGTTGGGATAACAATCATCTACCCTTAACTCGGCTACCGGTAGTCATACCGTCTCGAAACCAATTTCCCTTATATGGTAGAATGTACGATTTTCCTAATAATTCACCTAAAATAGACAAAAAAGCATATATATATATATATATATATATATATATATATATATATATATATATATATATATATTATAAAAGGAAGGTCCGCAAAATGTATTTTGTTCTCAGAAAAAATGTTTTAATTCTTTTGATAATATTATCAATCAAAGCCTGAAGAAGATACCAGAAGATCTGAAACACGTGTTGCACATGTAAAACAAAAAGAATTAAAAAATTTTTTCCGAGAACAAAATACATTTTGCGGACCTTCCTTTTTTATAAAATATTGAATTTTCTCCGTTGGAACCAGAACAACATTATATATATATATATATATATATATATATATATATATATATATATATATATATATATATATATATATATTCATCTGTGTGAAAATATTTCGCACACGGAGAAGATTCGACCTTCATCAGAGTGAAATTTTATTTTTATTATTCATTCTATTTCTTTTTCTTTATACATTCTTCCTCATATTGTCGGATTCCTTCCAATTTTCATTTTTTACACACACACACACACACGATGATTAAGTTGGTTGGTTGGTTTATTAATTTTAACGGCATATCAACCCGTCCAGGGTTATATCATGCCTAGCGGTTGGGTTGTTATACATATTGTGTATTCATATATATACATTTAGTAATTGGTTTAACAATGTGTTAGCATTATTGGGAATCATACTGTATGCCATTGATTTGTTTCATGTCTATATTCTATGGTATAATTTTATTCCCTCAAAAGGAGAAATATCCTCTATGTTAACATTTTCAAATAGGTCCTTCATATTGCTTTAAAATAATGTTTTCTGATGTGAGCAAAAAATCTGCATTCCATCAATAAGTGTTTGATTGTCAGGGTGTTTGAATGTTTCACATTGTGGTTGTTGTTCTTGTTTGAGTATATAAGAGTGTGTTAGTTGTATGACCAATGCATAATCGGGACATAATGACTTGTTCCTTTCTAGACTTCCTTAAAGTTGGTCTGCAGCCTCCCAAAGTCGGTGTGATTAGGAAGAGTTTATTGTGGATACAGTTATTCCAGTGTTGCTGCCATTTTGTATGAAGGAATCTATTAATTTTAGGTTTCAAATCAGTATATGGTATCTGGAACTTGTCAGGGATTAAATCTAGAGCCGATTTAGCTGCAGGAAGACATGGTCAAGGTTAACTACTGGCTAATTATCGTGACTGATAAGACCAATACAGGACAGGCTAGCTCTGCAGATAAAGCACTAGCTAAAGGTCTGACATGGTTTGATGGCACTGTTTTGAGTCTCTTTCCCCTCTCTCTCTCTCTATCTCCCTCTCTCCCTTTCTTTCTCCCCCCCTCTCTCTCCCTTTCTTTCTCCCCCTCTCTCTCTTTATGTTTTTTTACATCAATACTCTGTCCTGTCGAAGTTTTAAAACAAGACATGATTGATGGTAAGATGCAAGGTGTCACGGTTATTAGCTACGATAGACCACAGGTGATGATCGATGTGACAGGCACCGTGAGGTGGCCAGTGGGTGGTTTAACGCACAGTGTGATCCTGGGCAGGCTACGATCCCTCATTCTGCAGAGAGTCTAGTTCAGCTGTGACTTCAACAGCATGACTTTGGATGCTAATGTTCTTAACCTGTTCAGGATTTTAACATTGATAAAGTGTCTCTAGAGGATGTTGCTGGCAATGCGGAGGCAGCGTTGGTTGAAGTGTTTGAAGAGTCTTAGGTGGTATGATAAGAGAAGCACGAATCGGAGCTATATAAAAGGGTATGTAGGACTACTATTCTGTACATGCCGACTTTTGTTCCCTTCTTCAGGTGTTTATTAATACACAATTGTATATATATATATATATATATATATATTGAAGGCTAGTACAATGCGTATGAAAAATAAAAACAAAAATATGTTATTTTTTATCGATTTCGAAGCATTCGAGTTCATTTTCAGAAATGACGTGCTTATGTTTTTATTTGTGTGGTTACAATTTCTCTTCTTATTTCTTTTTCCTCTCCTTTTTTTTCTCTTTCTTCTTCTCCTCCTTTATGAATGAAATGGGCGAATAACTGTAATTTCTTATTTCTCTCTCTTTTTTTTTAAGTTAGTGGAGAACAAATATTCCTAAAATCGGCTGTCATCCGGTCAAATGTTGCAAGTATGTTGCCAGTGTGTAGCGATGTCAAAATTCAAAATAAAAAAATGAATAAATAAATAAAAACTGTCAATAGAATAATTTACATACTTAGCTTTTGTTTCGCTTTCCCTTTTCTTTTCTTTTTCTTTCTCCCTCTTTCTTTTTTTTAAATTTTTTTTGGGTGTTATTTCTTTTTTTCCCCTTTGTTCTCTAATTTAATTTTTTTTTTAGTAAAAATATCGATAAAAGGGTTGTTCTGTATATGCCGACTTTTGATAATCGATAAAAAATAACATCTTTTTGTTTTTATTTTTCATACGCATTGTACTAGCCTTCAAAATATGAATATATTATTACATACATTACCAATTGCTTTTATATATATATATATAATATATATATATATATATATATATATATATATATATGCTATTTGCACAAGCTGTATATTCATATAATGTGAATTATAAAATTAGTGCGTCAGACAAGACTAATTCTGAGGTTATCGCCAGTCATATTATTTTCGCCGACAGTGTATAACTGAAAATGTGCCGGAAGGTAGAGGAATTTATCGACCTGACAATATATATATTTGTGTGTGTATATATATAATATATATATATATATATATATATATATATATATTAATATACCAAGCGTGTTGGTAAATCATTGCGGCGAGAAAAAAACCAGCAAATAGTTTGATTGTAAAAATATACTACCAAACATCAACCGGGGAGAAAAAGATTTTTGAAAAAAAGAAAAGACCAATATTTTCGTACCAACAAAAAATAATCTATTGGTACAGTATTTAGCCAAAAGAAAAAACAATTTATATGTATATATATGTATATAAGATATATATATATATATTCATATAACCGCTAGGAGAATAGCTAATAAGTAAAAAGTGCTCAATACCTAAGTAGAGCAAATAATAAAGATAAATCTAATGAGTCAGACGAACCTACTATTAGTTTCGCTTAATGCTCTTCAGGGCTCAGATCTTAGCCCTGAAGAGCATTAAGCGAAACTAATAGTAGGTTCGTCTGACATTAGATTTATCTTTATATATATATATATATATATATATATATATATATATATATATATTATAGAGAGAGAGAGAGAGAGAGAGAGAGAGAAAGAAAGAGAGAGAGATATAGACAATAGTACATGAACGAAATATTTATACAAGTTTGCAAATACCTCTGATTTCTTGCAAATACCTCTGATTCCTTGTAAATAGATCAGAACTATTCACTAGTATACATGCAATATGCCTGTAAATACTCACATTTATGCCAAGAAATATATGTTCACCTACAGATATATTGATAAGAGTGATTTCTTAGGTATTTCCACGCCTACCCGAAAATATTAGTTATTCTATATCAACGGCTAAACAAGCAAAGTACTAAGTTGTCCGAACGTATTGTTGTTTGCATTGCGCATCGTTATCTAAGCCAAGTGTCTGATCTTGTTGGTGAAAGAAACGGCAATCGAAGACAATGACAATTTTCAAATCAAAGATGGACGTGTTCTCATTGCTACGACACTGGCTTTAGCTATTGCTTAAGTATCATGAGACACTCTCTTGCCATCTATGCCTGAATGGCTCTTCACCACACAAAAGTACTTAACAATAACATAATAGACACCACGTCCGTCTATTAAGGGCGGTATATCAATGACCATTAAACGTAGAGTTGAATACACACACATACACAAACACACACACACACAAACACACACACAGATATATATATATATATATATATATATATATATATATATATATATATAATTCAAAAGTCCAGAGAAGAAATCTTCCTTACGACATAGGAGTTTTTTTAAAACAACTTGTCGCATTTGAGAGCTCAATGTGTACTCTTATTGCTAGAGTCACAGACAAATTTATATTTAAAGAAATAACAAAAGACTTAGAGATTTTGCATTATAGACTATTTCGGGGAGCTTAGACAAAGTGTCTAATTCTCCCGACTCATCATTCGCATCTGATGAGTCGGGAGAATTAGACACTTTTTCTAAACTCCCCGAAATAGTCTATAATGCAAAATCTCTAAGTCTTTTGTTATTTCTTTAAATATATATATATATATATATATATATATATATATATATATATATATATATCCAATAAGAAGACACCAACATGTTTTTCCTTAAACTCAATTTTATTCTAAACAATTTTTCTAGTAACAACATTGAACTGATATAATTAGGTATTATTTATGACCAAACTCGATATTATATACTACCAAACATTCCATTGAAACTGAAATATAATTAGTATTATCTGCGTTATTCGGACTATTGTCCCATCTTCATTGTTATTTGTACAACGTTTCGGCCGATATGCCCTCGGGCTTCAGGTATTTCATGTCGGACTCTGGAAACTTCTCGGACTCGGGAACAATCTCGGACTCGGGAACCTTCTTTTCGAACTTGGAAGCTTTCTTGTCATAATCGGGAGACATCACGGAACTTTGAACCTAACCCTTTATTTAGTCCACGAAGGTATCCTGTTCTCATTCCGCTAACCATAGCTGGGGTAGGAGTTGCGTTAACTATTTTTCTAACTGACTCTACTCAGGATGAAATATAACTATCTAGCATTCCAACATCTCGCAGTTTTATTTGGATTGCAGAGGTTTTCCATTTTTTTGTGTGTGCTTATAGAGTTTCAAAACTTTTAGTAATAAATGATACCTAATTATATCTATTTTTAGTGTATTGTGATCCAGTAAAAATCATAACATCTCAGAATTTCTAATTTCGAAGAAAATTAATTGTTAGAAAAGCGTTAGGCGTATGCCTATCTATAACCGACACTACACACAAACATACACACACTCACACACATATACACACTCATGCATGAACGTATACATACACATTCAAACCTTTTTACGCCGGTATAAAAATGTATATGAAGATTTATGAAGAGGTTATGTGTCCTCTATCGAGAGTAATATGGATTTGATGTAGTTTTCAAATTTAATATGCCTAATTATTAGTCGCAGGAAAAATATTTAATATAAACAGAATGCATTCTTGTGAGGAAAGAGATTATCTCATGAGTGTATCTATAAGAAATAAGGAAGAACACGAATCTTATGTACACTATATAATGACTAATAGAGCTACCCGGTGTTGTCCGGGATTTAAAAAGTTAAAAAAAACTATCTTATGTATATTAATATATAGATTAATAAAAAATATTTTTCTATATATTTGTGTTGTATACCCTTTCTTTCTTTACTTCTATTGTTCTGCTCATCTTTGGTATCTTACGTTCATCTTCTAGCATCTGGACTTCGTCTTGGTGGTCGGTCGCACTTACTTCATTTCTTCTTCTAGATCAGTCTTGTTGCCAAGACATTCATCAACCACAAAACCATATTATTTATGTAAGCTTGTATTTCTCTAACTAACATAGCGAGCGTATGCAGATGAGCTCCAGCTAAGGCCTCATCTGCCTGACGTCCAAGCTGAAATTGAGACCCAACCAGGTCCCACGTGACTTCACGTATTTCGCGGGCTTTCTGTAATATTTCATGGAAAGTCCCATCCGCGATATGAAAAGGGGCCATCCCTTCAGAAATTCAGGGGGTTGACAATAATCTATGCATAGATTATGTAACATTTGTTTTATCAACTAATTCACTTTTTTTTACTTCCAAACCGGCTATTAAAAAACAAAAAAAACGGTGTAACACTATCGAAAATTAATAAAATAACATTGAATTTGGTATTTTTAGCAAGCCCCTAACGGGTCTAATGACGCCTGATAGTTTGCAAGTTTGAAAATTTTGGTTAACTTTAAAAATTTTGCTTAAATTCATATATTTGAAATCGAGCGTTAAAAACAAGCCAAAAAGCCTTCAAAACAGGCCTTTTTTCAAGTTGATTTCAGGCACGTAAAAAAAAACTTAAAAACGCCCGGCGGACCCCTTAAATCTATGAAATTAACATTCCAATTGTTGTTTCTAGTTAGGGGCCGTCCCCGGACACCTTACCTGATAGTTGGTTTGTTGGAAAACTTTGAGGCAATTTTCCAAATCGGGGTTTGAAGCGATTTTTTTACTTATTAAAAAACAAAAAAAACGGTGTAACACTATCGAAAATTAATAAAATAACATTGAATTATTTTTATTTTATGTGTATTTTATTGACTTTTGGTCTTTGCTGGTCTCTTTCAATTTTCCTTTATAACACAGATCGTTATCTATTTCCATTTTGTAAAGGTCGGTTTGAATAAAGATCAAGTATTGTTTTTACATAACATAAAATATTTCGCAGAAATAAGTAAAATAATTCCACAGCCGGCTTATGACAACCGGAATTTAGTGGTTTTTAAAAAAATAGTATTTCTAATAAAAACACTTGTGGTCCAGACATGAACTTGCGTAAACACTGGCTATCCAGGATCTCATTAGGTGCACGTGTTGTTGTTATGTTTCCAGTTAAACAGGTTGATTTATTGTCGTATCTGTAGTATTAACTGATCACAGTCTGACACAACGGTTTAAAATATTAGGCGATAAAGCATAACTACACAATTTGCTAGTAAATTTGCTACAACTGTAAACAAAACTCAAATTGTACAAGTACGCACGCACACACATACACACACACACACAAACACACACACACACACACACACACACACACACACATATATATATATATATATATATATATATATATATATATATCACGAGGGCATTTTCGTGAACTCGTGTTTCATACTCTTACGCATTCATCAAACATCAAAAAGTTGTTCTCTTTTCGTACAAAGCTCGTGTAAGTCTCTTTGCTGGCGTGATTGTGTATGTGGTATCATACATATATTCGTATGACGGCGTATATATTGACGTGTATATTGATACATATATATATATATATATAATATATTATGTGTGTGTGTGTGTGTGTGTGTGTGTGTATGTGTACACTTGTTCATAACGAGAAAGGGGAGAGAGAGAGAGAGAAAGATAATTGGAAAAGGAAAGGATAAAAGAATGAATGGGAGGAAATTATATATATATATATATATAATATATATATATATATATATATATGTAGGGAGATTATGTGCTTAATTAAAGTCATACCTAATTTGTTAATTAATTAATTATGATTAAATGAATTAGGCGTGCATATCGGTTTAAATGTAAAGCGTAAACAAATCGAGAAAAAGTCGATCTCTGTATTTACATTTCAGCTCATTAGGCCTCATCAGCAGAGCTATAGACAGGGCAGTGCTTTGTGCGCGATTCGAACCCTACCTGACAGGCGGACATTCTAACCACTACACTAGCTGTCTTCCCCAGAATCTGTCGTTTATTTTAAACTGATATGTATATCGCACTTTTTGGGTGACTTATGGCACGACAGTATGAAGTGGTAAAACAATGTGTTTGAAATGGCGAAGGCCGACAAAAATTGTCGGCCTTCGCCATTCCAAACACATTGTTTGACCACTTCATATATATATATATATATATATATATATATATATATGTATATATATATATGGGAGTAAATGTGGAAAATAAATCCGACAATATAAAGAAAATTTGAAAAGACAAATACAGTTACACAACTAAAAAGATTTTCATCTCCTGTCATCTATAAAAACATCCATCATTTTCTTCACCCCAAGATACATCCTGATGAAGGTTTAATGAAACCGAAATGTTTAAACATCGATAATTTAATTCATCCTATTTACGGAACACTTGTTTTTTCAAATATTCTTTATATATATATATATATATATATATTATATGAGAAGTAAACAAACAATGTGTTTGATATGGCTTTTTTTAGCCGCCAATTTTTGGGAGGATATGTGCTTAATTGAAGTCATACTTAATTTTTGAAAATTAAGTAATTGATAATTAATACCCGTTCAGATGTAAGGCTAGACAAATTTCTTATGTGCTAAATCCAGCTATTAAAGTTGATTTGAAAGCGGTGTGCAAATTCAATGTCTTACATTCTAGCTTTCATTGTCGTATTGTTGCAATTCCACAAATGAAAGTACCTCTCATAACTTCGACCTACATTTTTTATCTTACGCTCTTAGAAATTGCAACCTCGTCTTAGTTTTTTTAATCTTCTGCAAAGTCATACAGATTTTCATTAGGGTCATTTTTGTGCAGCAAAAATATAATTCGGGATACTTATTTTTCTTGTTTTGTTTTTTTTTTTTTTTTCATTCTCCAAAACAATAACAGTTTTTCAATTCGTACTAAGTTAGGAAACTTTCGAAAAAGCCTTATATTCAAATTTAGCCGATGGAATATGTGTGATATTGTTGCAGATTGACTGTTTGTTTTGCGCGGGAAGTACGAAAAGACAGGAGGAAATTGAACAGAGAAAACGATAGGCGAGACAGAAATCTTAGTATAACAAAAGAGGTGTGACAAAGGACTCATCTGGACAAACGCGAATTTGAACAAAGAGAAAGGACTTCCGGTCAAGGAACAAACAAATGTGTGGGCGGTCGTCAGTACTTAAGCGGTCATCGAAGGAGAGACCCGAGACACCCCCGAGAGACGGCGAAGAAAGCACAAGGTGTCTGACCGTCGATACGGTCGGGCGCTGCTGCGAGCAGTGAGGCTCGCCCACCACCTTCCACCACATCATAAGCAGTGGTAGTGCCTATGATCCATACCGTCAACCAACCCACCACGAGGGGAAACGAAATAAACGTTCAAAGTCTTACTACTACATATGTCTACGTGTGAATCCTTATACTCCATTACTAACACATACGAACCAGCAACAGTATAGTAACATGTACGATTTTGTGGCCTGAGTAGTGAGTCAAGCACTATACTACATATATCTAAACTTAGCGAGTGTAAGAATATTGTACTTCTCAGAATTGACTTAGGGCTTAGCTATATCGAACTCTACTGAAGGCAGCGTTGGTATGTACCCAACCTGTTCGCCAAGGGTAAGATGTTTCTAAAGTATCGGGCATCAAGCAACAATCGAACTCGATACTCAGTTGTAAACGATGTTTGACTGGGTATTTGACCACCGAGCAAGATAAATGTGACACAAGGTAAGGCCAATGCTTTCTTTGGTATTCTTGTTTTGAGGCGCCTCGTGCTCCGGGCAATAAACCCGGCCCTGCAAACTTTAGATGAGGAAGCAGGTGCTACCTGGGAGGGATGGATCTCTGAAATTGAACGAGAAGCTTTTGCGGGTTCCGATACCCAATTCCAAAATGTATCGTCCAAGAAAATTTCAATGATAGGTTGCATAGGTTAAACCATGGCATGTCTATTTGTAATCACTTGTGCAGAAATGGGAATAGTTCTACAAATTGATTGATTTTGGTTTACTTAGTAAAAATCAATAATTAAATTTAGTAAGTTTCTTAATTATAAACATGATTAGGTGTAAGTTAGATTTTAATTCTGAATGGCATCTCTTTTCGTAGTCATAAGACGATACGAACGTACCACGATATTCTATATATATAATATATATATATATATATATATATATATATATATATATATATAAAGTGTTTTGTAATTTGCTTGAAGCATTGTGTATATATTGGTTTGTTGGTTGGTTTTGAAGGGTGTCACAATGTGAGTGTAAAGAAAAAAAAGGTAACTATGATGTTTTTTGTTAACCTGTCATTTTATTCTTATATTTCGGGTTGAAAGATCCCATCATCAGAAAAAAACTTACTTAGAGGCCAATCAAACTGGTAATAATTAAATATGTGATCACACAACATGCACGTGTATTTACATTTTACACACACAAGCACTTACACACTTGTGTTACACACTTAACAAATAAGCGTGCACAACCATACAATTCAATTTAACATAACAGGTTTGATTCGCCCTAAGTAAGGTTTTTTTTCTGATGGGATCTTTCATCCCGAAATATAAAATGACAGGTTAACAAAAAACCAACCATCAAACCAATATATATATATATATATATATATATATAGAGAGAGAGAGAGAGAGAGAGAGAAAGAGAGAGAGAGAGAAAGGGGGAGAGAGAGAGAGAATCAAATTCTTGCCAAGGTAATAATGTTTGCTTCGGTTACTGCGCTATATTGATGAACCAGAAAATCAGGGGTTATTTTGTCAATCATTTTTATTCTTATTTTATTTTATTAATTTTATTAGAACTTTTTCTTTAGTGTAACATCTTCGATTTTCTTACTATCTTTAGAATATTGATATAACTTTTCTTTTTAAATCTATGTTCCACGCTGTTTCCAATTTTTTCTCTCAAATTGTTCAATCATTTATTCTCTTTCTCTTTTTTATTCCTGTTAATTTCCTCTCGTATTTGCTCCTCTTATGCTTCATCTATTTTTTCTCTCTTCAGTCGTGTCCCCCTTTTTTTATTCACTGTTATACAATTAATTTCCTTCGATTCTATTGAAATAATTTGACTCGGTCTTGCTCATTTTTTCATTATATCAATGTTATTCAATGTACCGTGTTTTACAAAAATCTAATTCCCATTCTTCCGCCACTCTCTCTTTCTATTTCTCTCTCTCTCTCTCTCTCTCTCTCTCTCTATATATATATATATATATATATATATATATGTGTGTGTGTGTGTGTGTGTGTGTGTGTGTGTGTGTGTGTGAGTGGTAGAAATCCTTGGTGTAATAGTTATCGTCGTAGGAAATAGACACGGCGAGACGAGTTCAAATTCTGGACGAGGCAGTTTGCATTTCCTATAGCGCAAATCCCCTTGTGATAGCTATTAATCCACCTATTCTCCCTCCAGCTGTGGGTAAATACTTGGTCAAACTTGGATCTATAACCTTGATTAGGCACAGGTCAAGGAGAAGGAAAACTTGGAATTCCAACCTGTTAACCTCCGCTAAAAAAATAAACTTGTGACACATTCTACTCCTTCGTAGAGGTTGATATATATATATATATAATATATATATATATATATATATATATATATATATATATCACATTATCTTTGATTATCTTATCAAAACTTCTTTTTTGAATTTCTTCGTTTCATTCATTTATTTTTTTATAACTTTAGTGTGTGTATTATTTTTTTTTACAATCTTGTTTTTATTTTGGATGCTGATATGAGAGAAGAAATCCTTCAACTGGGGACACACTAATGAATATCCTCGTTGCCATAGACGAGATACCTCGTTTGATCACTTCGTCAGATAAAGCCCATACACGAGATAACTCGTTTCAACAATAATGCTAAAGAAATATCGCTAATCTTAAAAAGTCTTCAGCTTAGTGAATCCCCTGCCCAAAAATCTATGTGACTTAACTAATTCAATCGCCCCTAAGTCTGGATATTTGGTGAGATTATTTATAAAAAGAAAACACAGGATCTTGTTTGTTTATTTCGAGCCAATAATGGGAAAGCAATTATATCTCCAAATCAAACTGTTTTCCATTATTATATTTCCTTCAGGTCCTCAGACACACCTCAATCTGTCTCTGGATATCATATTTCCCTCAGATCCTGTGACACCTGCTTCACTACTTGAACTATATCCAAATATACTGCACTTGTCTGCAGGCAGGAAGCATAATCGTCACAGTCTGGAACATGGTCAGCAGTAGGGCTGGATTGTGTGCTAATTTTGTTATAGTGGAAGAAACTTCCAATATCAAAAAATTAGCATACAGGCACTATCAACGGCAGCGATGCACCAACTTCTATCAAAATCAGTACCCTTGTTGACGGGAAGAAGCATAAATATTCAGTTTATGATTATTATGAAAGACACAGGTCAATTATAATATCAACAAGTACTAACGAATAGTCCTTAAAACCTGAACCTGGCAAATTGAAAAGCCGGCTAGGTATAGTGACTACACAGAAAATAATAAAACGGGATCTTTTAACATTATTCGGGAGGAATCTAGGTGTGCCGGTGAGTCTTACTTAGCTGTTTGGCAAGGCACCACCAAAGTCCGCAGCACAAAGGCTGTGGCTGAAGAAAACATCGTTTTCTCAGTGGTTGAAGCGTTTTCTATTTCTTACCTTGAATACTCCTGGAGGTTTCCACCGAATACACCCTTCAGACTGTAACCCAGGTAATATCTTTTCCCAGTGTATTGAGCCGCAAGTCATTCCGTGGCTTACATCCTCACCGTAGATCCTGCTTCTTGGCACATACGTCACAGCCTGACGCCGGTCCAATCTCCTGCCGAACAGGATCCAACATGCCGGTGATTCGGTTTTCTGCTGCTCCGCACGAGCACGATGTGACACAAGTCGTCGTCATCGGGGCGGCCTAATATCGGTATCAGCCAATCAGTGAGGGAGTCTATACCCTTTTCCCTAGTGCTAGACCAAGGAGGTTATTTTAGCGTCTGAGTTGGGGCGCCACACCTACCATCAGCTCCTCACTCTACCGCACAGATCCTTGTGCTACTCATACGCTGAGTTGGCTAGGACCGGTATCGAACCAGGAACTTGTGATTCCTAGCCGAACGCTCTACCAACTGAGCTAAACCGGCCCTTAGTCCACATTAATAGGTCTGAATTCAGACTTAACTATCTACACCGGCTGTCATACCAATATTAAAGAGCACAGCCTGTCCTGATATTTACTTATAGCAGAAGAAAGCATAATTTGATTCATACCTATTCCAAGCGGTTTGTGAAATGCAAACAGCCTTCTCTAAGATTTGAACTCGTTTGGTCGTTTCTATATCCTAGGAAAGGATGCATCCTCCCATTCCCCAAAAAGGGAGACCTAGGAATAGCTAAAAACTACAGAGGCATAACTCTTACTGCCATTACAGCTAAGATATATAATGCCCTTATTCGTACTCGAATCCGACCCGAAATAGAGAAAATCCTCAGGAAAAAAACAAAATGGATTCCGCAGAAATAGATCCACAGCCTCTCAGATCCTGATTGTACGACGGATCATAGAAAGAGCAAAGAATTTGGAGGCAACGCTACTATTCGTAGATTTTTCCAGAGCATTTGATTCCATACATAGAGGGAAAATGGAACAAATAATTTGATGTCATACTTGTTAAAAATCATATATTTTCATATTATGTCACATATGTACATATTACGGCTGTTAGATTGGGTATTGTTCGTGCGAGTTGCTACGTATGAAAATAAAATAACTTTAAATATACACTTATGACTACTTTTTTTCTAATATGTTAACAAACGCTGGAGTTACAGAGTTAAAATGTACTTTGTAGCGAACAGTTTACAGACGTGAAAACTAATTTTAAAAAAATACACTCGCCATCTGCTGGTTTGACATTTACAACTTCAAGAACAGATAAGGAAAAATAAGACAAATAGAGCGATAGACTAGTGAATACGGAAAGGATTCTTTAAGATAAACGTTGAAACATCTTTGGCACGCGGTCTCTGATTAGCCAAAGGCACTAAGGGCGTGTAAAATACATTAACAATTTAAAAACGTATTTTTCATAAAGAGCTTATGAACGATATTTTTTTGCGAAAACATATTGTAATATTTCAACAAATATAATTACACTATTACGCTGGACGTATTCTTATATGTATGCATAATTTAGACTGGTACAATGAATTGCGTAAAGGTTCTTCTGGTGTAATGGTTATAGTCGTAGAACATAGACACAGTAAAGCTCTAATCCCGGATGGGGCTGTTTGCATTTCGCATTACGCTAATAGCCTTGGGAAAGTTATGCGTACAACCTTTCACGTCCAGCTATGGGTTCATAGTCGGGCAGGGGGCAATTTAAACTTGGTTCGGCAACCAGTCTAGGATAAGGAAAAATCTAAATCCAAGCCTATTAAAACTCCACTTAAAGATTGACCTTGATCGTGCGGAGGCTTTGAAAAATTCATACAAAAATCATTTTCTGTACGTTGGTCATCCAGGGAATAATACATCTTTTATTTAGGCTATTTAATAATGTGCTTTATTTTTATCTAAAAGTTCACTTTTAAAAAACAAACTATCTAAGACGGAACACATCATTTTCAACCCATGAATTATGATTTTAAGCTTTTTATCAATGGTAAAAGGCTTATTCCTAGTGACTGTATTAAATATCTTGGTGTCCTACTTGATTCTGACCTAAGCTGGAAATCTCAGATCAATAGCACTGTGCTCAAGCTCAAAATGGCTAATGCAGCTCTAGCTAAACTTCGTCATTTTGTGCCACTAAATGTTCTAATCCAAGTTTATTATGCCATTTTCCATTCCTATCTCCAATACTGTAATCAAATTTGGGGTCAGCCTAATGGCGGTACTTTGATTAATCGTATAACTGTTCCTCAAAACTGTGCTGTGGAGACTTATGTCCTTTGTGCCTCCTAGGACATCATCTAACAACCTGTATGCAATTTGGAGATTCTCACATTTTCTGATATGGTCCATTGTGAAAATATTTTGTTCTTACATAAACTATTCCACAATAAAATGCCTGTTTCTGTTCAGAATGCTTTTGCAGTTGACTTCACCCATGGCTCATGTCACTCGTGCTGACCAATCTGGTTTGCTTAATTTTCCCTATCATCAACACTGTTAGTTTTGGGCATAATTTCGATTCGTTTTAATGCAATTAATTTTGAATACTGTTCAGTCGTTATTTTTTGATAAAGAAAATATGAAGCTTGTTTCAGTTAATTATTTGTCCTTAAAACACGTTTGAAAAATCATTTTATTGCCCCTTTAAACAACAGATTTGCATTTAGATTCTCACACGGATAATTTGTCTCATGATATATATGTATATGTTTACGTTGTGTGTTTCATGTATTGTTTCCTGTGAGCGTCCAAGGGTGGCCATGTCCATGGGATTAGCTTCATGCTATTAGGCATGGCCTCCCTTCAATAGTAGTTTAAACCAATAAAGTTTTACTTTTACTTATATATTTTTTTAATGATTTGTACTACTATTGATTAATAAATTTCTTATTTCTTATTTCTTATTCTTATTTCTTTGTAAGTATTTAGCTAGTAGATTTAAATTCGATTATCTGCTTGAATAGTCTCACTACCAAGCCAACAAACAATGCAATTCAATTGATTGTTCGTCTCTGTTAGTTCAGAGACTTCCTCAGAATGAGTGTATTTGTTTACACAGATTGGTATTGCCACATAATACGAGTATGTCAACTAGTAGATATAGGTCTTTACAAAATTCTAGATATAATGTGTGGGCGAGCGAAAAGATCATTTACTCTGTTTAAAAGAAAATAAATTCTATTTCCCAATCTGTTGTAGACTGAGAAGAGAAAATTGTCTCATCGTTATTAATACCATCTCACTGGTGAACGATGATTTTAATTCTCCCCGTTCCACTAGCGGAAACGGCAAACATAAATTCTAACTGTATTGACCTAATATTGACAGCATATGACTAGGTTGTAAGAGTGCTGGCGACACCTGAGTTTCGCGCCCCTAAAAGAGACAGCGGTTTAGCCTGTTGCTATGTCGCCTGATCTTAGATTCCTGCCCCGAGACGAGAATCCGCACAGTTGGGGAAATTCTATTGTCGGGAGCAAACGTGTTGGTTTTAATCTCCCATAGTTTGCCGTCACTCAAGACGAAGTGACGGAACGGATTTGGGATACCCTGAGAATACAGTGGTGTCGAGAATCACCTATTTTCATCTATAGCTAAAAAGAAAAACGTTCTATCGTTGAATGTTGGGCATCTGATTTAAAAAAGAAAAAAGAATTGTGAAAACGCCTATGTCGCTGAAAATACAATAAACTTCATTTTCTTTGAATCCCCCTTGTTAAGTATCTGACCGCCATCCTTGGCCAGTTGTAAAAGAACTTAAAGTAAACAAGTATGTAAGTCAATAAGTCCTTGTGGGAGAGTGTCCCTTAGGTCCGACGTCCTAGATGATCCAAGTGTCAGTGAGCTAAGATTAGAATCGGGCAGTATAAATACACAAACAGCAGCAGCAGCACTGCCAGTGATTGGACAATAGGAATCTTTCCCAGGTCACGTGCTTATAGGCGAGTCTATATGTAGAAGTAGCCATCTGGCACACGCCTTATATTAAAAAAAATTGGTGTAATGGTTAGCAAGCTAGATTAGCAGACCATTGTTTGTGAGTTCGATTCTCACTGGGCGCCCCACACTTCTGGCCTTGTGCTATATCTAAGCTAAGCTTAGTAAATAACTATATTAAAAAAATTGGTGTAATGGTTAGCAAGCTAGATTAGCAGACCATTGTTAGTGAGTTCGATTCTCACTAGGCGCCCCACACTTCTGGCCTTGTGCTATATCTAAGCAAAGCTTAGTAAATAACTATATTAAAAAAAATTGGGTGTAATGGTTAGCAAGATAGATTAGCAGACCATTGTTAGTGAGTTCGATTCTCACTGGGCGCCCCACACTTCTGGCCTTGTGCTATATCTAAGCAAAGCTTAGTAAATAACTATATTAAAAAAAATTGGTGTAATGGTTAGCAAGCTAGATTAGCAGACCATTGTTAGTGAGTTCGATTCTCACTAGGCGCCCCACACTTCTGGCCTTGTGCTATATCTAAGCAAAGCTTAGTAAATAACTATATTAAAAAAAATTGGTGTAATGGTTAGCAAGATAGATTAGCAGACCATTGTTAGTGAGTTCGATTCTCACTGGGCGCCCCACACTTCTGGCCTTGTGCTATATCTAAGCAAAGCTTAGTAAATAACTATATTAAAAAATTGGTGTAATGGTTAGCAAGCTAGATTAGCAGACCATTGTTAGTGAGTTCGATTCTCACTAGGCGCCCCACACTTCTGGCCTTGTGCTATATCTAAGCAAAGCTTAGTAAATAACTATATTAAAAAAATTGGTGTAATGGTTAGCAAGATAGATTAGCAGACCATTGTTAGTGAGTTCGATTCTCACTGGGCGCCCCACACTTCTGGCCTTGTGCTATATCTAAGCAAAGCTTAGTAAATAACTATAACTATATTTTTAAAAAATTCCACACACACCCTTTTTTGATATAAGGTGCGCTATTTTATTCAACAATATTAAATCCTTCCATTGAGGAAAATTACAATCTACAATCATTTCATTGAGAAAAGTTTACAATTTACAATAAATTCATTGAGAAATGTTAAATTTATAGTAATAGAGCAAAAATACTATTACTATTACTAATCTTAGATTTTACTAACCCTATTTTGTAAAAAAAAAAAAAAAATTTTTTCTACTCCTAATTCCTAGTCTTATTACTGCAAAACGTTACTGTCAAAAGTTAGTATTGTTCCCTTCTTTTTTTTGGGGGGGGGGGACGAATGTCTGGTACATATAAAAGATATAAAAGAAACAGAAAGACATTCTTTCTTTCACACAACCAATGATTTCACAGTGAGTTGAATCTCTCCCTTATCTCTTTAAGATTGGTTAATTACTGAATGTTTTAATCACTCGTTCGCACATATATGACAAAATAGATATTTATTCAATATCTCCCCGTTCCATATTCACTACATTTTGTTTGTTATTTTCTCTTTTCTATTCCTTCATTGTCTGTATATTTGTAAATAAAATTGTTGCTATCAGCGAGGCCTTGTCATATTGTCTTTCGTTGTCTGGCAGACGCGTTCTGTACTACTCTGTCGTATACATATCGAAGTGTGAGAAGGTGAATTCCCTGTCCCTTGTGTATTTTTTAAACATATATTTTACACTCGGAATTCCTTGCTTTTACATTTTTTTATTATTATCATCGTTACGCTAGCGCTCTTGTCGTACCTAAGGAGTGCGTGCACGTATATAAGTATATAAGTGAGACAAAAATAAGATAAACAGGGAGTGGAGAGGCTAAGAAAGATAGAGTCATTGTGAAGTGGGGAGCAAAGACCAGAACCGAATGAACGCGATAGACGATGCGGCGATTATGAGAAGAAAGGCAGAAGGAAGGGAAAGCATAGATATGGTTATGTGTGCACAAGGTTAAAAGATCAAAGTATGTGGGAAGAGTCATGCGTCTTACTGTCTGGAAGAAGGATTGGCTCATTAGTGTAGATGTATTAGTCCAGTGTTGTAGTTAACAGGGTTGGGCAAGAAAGAAAGACTGTGGAAGAGAATGTTAATCATTGGTGGAAACTGCATTTGAAATGTCTGTTGGTGAAGTATGAGAATATGTGGTTTGATTTTTTTTATGATAAATTAACAAAAAACAATTATGGAGCCAGATTTGATTTTGTTGTTGTGGTGGTGGGACTAGAAGTGGATGTATTAATTTATTTTGGTTGACTCGTAAAGATATATTTACTTTGTGGTTCTTGGGTAAGACAGTATAATGTGATCCGAAAACTATCAAACTTTCATTTCCTCTAAACTTCAGTTGGGTGGAACTAAAAGTTTGTTGGAAGCCCTCAGTTTTGGATTAAAAAAATAATTACCGGTATATACCAAAACATGACGCCAAACACTATCCTCCGCAACTAAATAAATAGCAATTTGGACTTTTCCAAAAGATCTCTTACAACTAGCCTACGACCCAGATATTATCCTATACCCCACCGAGTTCAAATCCTGGACGAAGCTGTTTCCCATAGTATTAATACCCTTGGAAAAGGTATGCATCCAATTACTCTCGTTCCAGCTATGGGTAAATAGCAGGGTAGACTGGGCTCTTAACCATGGCCAGGTAACCAGTTTAGGAGAAGGAAAACTCTGCATTCAAATATGTCAAACTCCGGGTAAGAAATTGAACGTGTGTCGCGTCCTGCTCTTGTGGAGGGGTTGGTGAATATATATACCCCACTGAAAAATGCGGCAGTGTGGTTATTGTGCATAAATATATGTATATGGACAAAATAAATTTACTACTAGGCGATGAAAAATCAACACTTCTTCAACTGTGACCACCATAAAAAGACGTTGAAACTTACAACGAATTGTCTAAAAAAATGGTTAAAATCAACAAACCATTGTGTTCTTTCATAGAACGCAATGCCACAACCCCACATTACGTTTGAAATAATGAAACAGCTCACGAATTTGAGTGACATAATCTATGTATAGATTATTGTCAACCCCCTGTATTTCTGAAGGGATGACCCCTTTTCATATCACGGGCGGGACTTTCCATTGAATATTACAGAAAGCCCGTGAAATACGTGTAGTCACGTGAGACCTGGTTGGCTCTCAGTTTCAGCTTGGACGTCAGGCAGATAAGATGTTACTGCTTTAGCTGAGACTCACTGCACACGCGCGCTGTAATTAGTTAGAGAAATATGTTTAGTTAAGAAATAAAAGTTTACATAAATAATATGGTTTTTTGGTTGATGAATGTCTTGGCAACAAGACTGACCTAAAAGTCCAGACACGATGTCCCCAAGGCTAGGTCCAGACGCTGGAAGAAGAACGTAAATACCAAAGATGGTCAGAAAAATAGAAGTAATGAAAGAAAGGGCATACAACATTTGCTCATAGCTTTATCGATATTGATTCAAAGTTCATGAAGTGTTCACCAAACGGAGATAATAAAAGTAGAAGTTCGGACAAGAAAAATGCATTTCGGGGTAACAGCAGGTGGAAATAAAGAAAAACTATTTTGTATTTTTTAGAATTAATGTCGTTGGTGCAGGTTAAGCGTCTGTGTTAGCTGTCAGTAGAATGTATGATGTTAACTGAAAACAAATCTGCGTTAAAGGAACAAATTACAGATCCAATGATAAAGAGGCACACAAAAGATTTAAAGAGACACACAAGTACGAAGAGAATTTATAAAGTGATCAATTTCTTTATTGTCTGATTTTTTTCCTCAGATAATATTATAATTAACAGAAGAATATGTGAAGTTAAAGCCAAATATATTCCTTGAAAAACAAGAGGTAACATTCATAGAAATATATTCATCTAAGTCATTATTAGTGTTACTTGCAAAATAAAAAACGCCCTCTGGGTGACGTAAAATAAATATTGCCTGAGGGGATGGGATTTGAAAATTTAATATCAGAGAGTTTGTATCATAAGTAAAGAAAAATCATCAAATTTATTAAAGGAGTAAAAAATAAAATAAATTTATTGAAGGAGTTAAAAATATTTTGAAAAATTGAAGTGGAAACTTAGTTCTGATAACTTTAAATATATATTAAAATAAAACAAACTATATATAGATAGATAATATCAGGTATGTATTTATTCAAACTTGTTTAAAAATCCAATGAGGACTGTCTAACATTGCATGCTTAAATGTTGAGTGTATTTATTCTACGTTATGACGTTTTAGGTAGTGTAACGTAATCAGTGACATCGTTTTTGTTACAGACAAAAACCGGTAGCGAATCTCCATTATTAATAAGATTAGAAGGATTTCTTTTGCTGCTTTTTTCGTGTAACATTATCATGAATATTTTCAGTAAAATTCATCAACATTTTAGGCATCGAAATGCAGCATAGATTTAAAAGTTAATAAAATAAAATCCTTGATGATCCATTCAGGACATTAACTCCAAACAGATTCAAGTACAAATGATTTATACTGAGATGTTTTTTTATTGTATCAAAATAGATAGACATAGTTTGAATTGTTTAGAATTAATTTTATTGGGTGCGTCATGTGTTTCGGATTTTTAAAAATCTTTTTTAATTTTCAATTCCTTTAAGTAATCAAAAGCACGTTCCGGGCCCTAAAATATAAATTTAAATTAAATCAACCATTTTATAGACCCTTATTAGTATAAAATATTTATTTTTCGCTTTAATGATTCTAAAACAATCTTTTATCTATCTATCTCCTCCTCTCTCTTTATATATATATATATATATATATATATATATATATATATATATATATATATATATATATATATATATTGTGAATATAGAGCATTAATAGTCGTAGAAGAAGTTATTTCCCAACCGCAGTTTCAGTGTTACTCTAACACCTTCATCAGGGGGATTGAGTAGATATTTTCGGTTACTTTATATAGCTAGACTGATATTTCTTTAATTCTTCCTGAAATTTAATATTAGTGGGCTGCTAGTTTGTAGCTGAGGATAAGCTCTTCCTATTTGGACCTACGTAATACACTGTAACACTATACTTTTATTACCCTTACCATTATCCTCAACTTACTTTATTGACCTTTATGGGGTCAGTTTGTTTGAAGTTTGGCAAAATATTTTTTATTTATTTCTTTATTTCTTCTATTGTTTTTCTTTGTTAATGCTTTATCATAATTTTACTGTATTATGCTCTTATTGATCAATTTTATCTTATTGGTATATATATATATATATATATATATATATATATATATATATATATATATATATATATATATATATATTCGAAAAAGTATGCGCCCTCTAGGCGCAAGGGTTTAAGTTTAACGTAACAAAATATTATAGTAAATTTGAATGACCAAAGAAACTAAATAGGAACGAATATAAAATTATTACACTTATTTTAATGTTATTGAAATTTATTTCTATATATAATTATATATATGATTGCTTTTAATACGTTTAACATTAACATAAAAGTATTAGAAATCAGTAATAGCAAATCATTATTTATTAAACCCAGTTTTGTTAAAATCATTATGCAAAATATTCTCACCATATAGTATGTAACTCTTTATTTCTTTATTTTTCTTTATTTGCCACTCATATTTCTGGATTTTAAATGCATTAATGATATTGGCAGTTTTTTAGCAATATAAATATACTATACTAGATAAATTAGATATTAATTATGATTAAATAATGACTCTTTCAAAATCGTTGAGAATATAACTTAAATCACTAACGAAATCGTGGCATTAGTGATGACGTAATTTCTGTTACAGACATTCATATAATCTCCAGTATAATAAGATGTTCATGAGTCGAAGATTTATTCACAAGGATGGAATAGCTCTGTAGTATCTTACGATAATAACAAAATATTATTTCCTGCCTGTCACATTTACATGTCAATTCAAAATACTACCTCTTCTTGTAAATTTTATTGTATTCACAAAATGTCACTCGATGAATTCCAAGCATTAATTTAGTGATAGAAGGATTTAAATCACCTCAGGAGATAAACTTGCCAATAGGCTTACCGTTTAAATGAAAAGGAAATCCTATTAACAATATAGTTATCATCATATAGATCTATATTTTGGCACAGTTCACAGTGTAGTTTTTGTAACCATAGAAACTGTACACTTATTTCTATATATAAAAAATCTAATACATATAATGAAATACAGGGTATCAAATAAATGATCTTCCAGTTCTGCATCTGTTTACTTGATACCCTTGGGAAATATTCACGGTCACATCTAGTCTTTGCTGTTGTTTGTTTACTAAAAAAAATGTCTCATTATGCGCCAGTCTAAGATAACAGCCAGAAATAATATCATCTAAATAAGGTTTCAATAAGAACTACGCCACCATATCAAGCTAAGTGCCCTCAGCAATGGCAGTTATGCACATTTTCCATAATTAGATTTTTTTTAGATACCATAAAAGAAAAAGGTTTCACACTAAAAAGGACAAGAAGCAGGCGATATCCCGCACAAACAATCACAGATGCGGACTATGCTGATGAACTTACACTTCTTGCAGATACACCGGCACAGACTGAATCACTGCTACATAGCTTAGAGGAGGCAGCAAAAGAATATAGGCCTCTATGTGAACTCCGGTAAAACAGAGTTCATGAGTTTCAAAAATAAAGGAAACATCTCCACACTCAACGGCAAGCCTCTTAAGCCAGTAGAACAATTCACATACCTAGTTGGTAATATCTCCTCCACAGAGAGCGATGTTAATACACGGATAGCAAAGGCATGGTCAGCCGCAAATAGTTTATCAGTCATATGGAGGTCTGATCTCCCTGGCAAGCTGAAGCGACAGTTCTTCCAGGCTGTGGTTGTATCGGTGTTGCTATATGGTTGCACCACCTGGACCCTAACAAAGCGTATTGAGAATAAGCTAGATGGGAGCTGCACAAGAATGCTGCGTGCAGTCTTGAATAAGTCGTTGAAACAGCACCCCACAAGGAAACAGCTGTACGGTCACCTGCCCCCCATCTCACAAACTATCCGAGTGAGACGGACAAGACATGCAGGACACTGCTGGAGAAGTAAGGATGAACTCATAAGCGACGTTCTCCTGTGGAAGCCAACACATGGACATACAAGTGTGGGGCGCCCAGCAAGGATCTACATTGACCAGTTATGTGAAAATGCTGGCTGCTCCGCAGAGGAGCTTCCAGGTGTAATGAATGATAGGGAAGGTTGGCGAAAGATTGTCATGGATACCCGTGCTGCATGCGCGACATGATGATGTTGATGGTACCAAATAATATCCCACCTTGACAGAAGTACAGATAGTTTTAAAATTAATCTTTAAAAAACAAGATTTTCAAAATTTACCGCTTCACTGAATCGGACTAGAGTGTGATACATGTTGTTCTTTCGACTAATTTACCTGGTGATTAGAAATAATAAAATGAAAATATTTAAAAATACACTGATTCTTGTATTTTCAAAGAATACCTGAGACACTTCCTCTTGTGTTCATGAAATTGAGCTCGTCTCCCGATAAACGATATATACTCATCATATATGGGTTGAACCAGCCCGGCTACAGTGTTTCTATCTCAGTTATCTTACCAAGCCTACATCCCACAGATCCATCGCTGAAAAAAAGAAGAAAAAAAAGAAACTCATGTTTATTACACCATAGATGCATTTGAAGACATATCCGACAATCCATTCTTGATAGACTATTCGCTTGTTTATTAATTCCGTACTGGTTTCGGGACTGTATATCTACATGTGCTACGAGGGTATCGTGAATTGAAGAAAAACTGTGTGACAAATATAGCTTAATATTCTAGTAAACGAAACTGCCAGGTAGAGTAATTGTTAATGCTTAAATGAATCTTTTTTTTTACTCCTTTAATAAAATTTATGATTTTGCTTACTTATGATAAAAACCCTCAGACATCGAATTTTTAAATGCCTCCCCTCAGACAATATCTTTTAAAAAATTAATTTTTACACCACCCGGAGGGTGTTTTTTTTGTTGCTAGTTATACATGTCTTTTTTTCCTGAAGATAACAAGTATTTTTCTTGAGGTTCGACGTCTGGGAAATTATCAAATGGTGCTAAGTGTAATTTCTAGTTTTATGAAATGAGACGCCACCTTTTGTGCGTTTTACCTTGGTGGTGCCATCTAATTTGTTTTTTTAGCTTTTGGCATGCATATTTCTGATTAGTTTTTTATTTGTTGTTTTGTTCACACCCTTTTTTTAAGACTTGATGTGAAACTATTAAGTATTCATCAGAAGAAGTGTCACGTTCTTATGGCGTGAAGATGTATTAACCTGGGGTGAAATTTCTTTGGAACACAAATCATTCGTTTGTTCATTCTCTCGTCGTTTTTCACACCTTCTATTCACGACATCCATAGAAACAGCATCTTTTCTTTCATGTTCGTATATTTTTTAACCATTTTTGTAACCTATGAAGTTTAGTTTCTCTGATTGAATTAGTTAGTATTCTCTTTTTATTTGTCAGAATCTCTTTCATTATTTAACAGGAATTTGCTGCTTCTTTCCATTTTATAATATTTTTTTCATCATTTCACACAATTATTATTATTAATCTATTACAACGACAATAGAAACACACGAAGATAAGAAGATAAAACGTTTAACTAAACTAAACTAATAAATAATTAACATAAAACTAAATGACGCTGCTTTGAAGTAGGATTGACGAATTTAAGGTGACATAAAAATTTTAATAAATGAATGAAAATCTCATTTTCGAGGTGTCATGTCAACAAACACATAAAGATCAATTGAAGACAATAAGTGGATATTTTACGTCATAGGTGAATTCTTTGTCACTGCTCTTATAGCAGATAACAAACAATACAGTAGTACTTACACGGTTACAGCTGAGAAGAACTTCCTTTTTTATCAGAGAGATATGCTTTTCAATTGGTCGATAACTAATTAATTCGAAAAGTAATGACCTTTTACTAGAGAAGAGATAAAGATATTCAAATTTATCTAGATATTAGTGTCTGCAAACTAATTACGCTTTACCAGGGATTATATAAAACGAATATAAGTTGAATTTATTCAAATATTGTTGTGAGGTTTTAAGGGGTCAAATAAGAACGAAACGACGGGTAACAAATGTAGGAAAATGTATTAACAGAAAGTAGACACATACAATACAGATAAGTGGAACTTACGTCCGACAAATAGAGTTATTGGCTTACTCGCATTGGCTTACTGCCAAGCCACAATTGTCCCTGTTACTTAAAGTAACCCGTCGGCACATTCCATTAGTCTTATAGGGTGTATCAACTATAACAAATATTAACATAAAAAACTCTAATTACGTTCATTTCCAAGGACTACAGTCCAACAAGACCAGGACAAAAAAAATCATTAGGATGAGAGTTTCTTCCACATCCTTCATAGACACCAGATTTAATGGCCAAAGATTTTCATTTGTTTCATTCACTCGAATATTTTAGAATTGGCGGAACATTCAGAAACAAACAAGAGGAATATTTCTTTCAATGTTTTCTTCATTGAAATCCACAGATTTCTTTAAACGTTAAATCAAGATTTGACTTTTCATTGGTGAATACTTTGTCACTGCTCTTATAGCAGATGACCCTCTTTTAAATGCATTTTAAAACACTTTCTAAAAAAATACTTTTGACAAAAACTTTTCTCATATGTTTCTATTTACATTTTTGTTTTGTTTTTGTTTTGTTTTGTTTTGTTTTGTTTTACGGCATATCAACCTCAGTGGGTCATTTAATGCCGATAAAGTTTTGAAATACATCAATTCTTAATGGATAATACAATTTTTTATAAATACATTTTTCTATTTAACCCATAGATGGGACCCTAACAGGTACTACCACTCCGGGTCAGAGTGGACCAGGGAGCAATGGTGATGAAGAGGTGTTCCACATTCCCCAAACCTCCAAAACTGTAACCTCAACATCAGATAGAGTTTAACGTCATTCCCAGGACATGTAGACCCGCAGTCACCGCCTTCTAGCACCCATATGATAAAAAGGGTGGGGCTTGCCATAAGGGCAATAGGGTTGGGAAAATCATATAGGTGCTAGGGCTTGACGTGACCAGCCGATTGATCGGAGGGGGCCTCTCCGACTTACATTTTGTGTAGTACCTAAATTATTCTCTTTCGTTTTTGCTGATGGTCCTATCTATTACGAACAATTTTTAAATGGAACCATTTAACCCATAAAAGATACTACCACTGCCGGACAGAATGGATATGAGTAATAACATCGCATATGTGCTACACGCTCCCCATATCTCTAGAAAAAATCCTCACCATCAGATGCAGTTTAGCCTAAAATCAGTTGAATTTAACTGAATAGATATCTGCATTCAATGTATTCTTTGAGTCACGTGACTATTACATGGTTGACATGAAGAATAACCTTGTTCAATCTGTCGATAAATTCCCAAGTGAATGTTTATTTTAATGTTGACTAACTGATTTCACGGATGCGAAAAGATTGTAGTTTTTCTCATATATATGTGAGTAAAAGTGGAAAAACATGCTGAATAAAAACACAAAAAATTACATTCAATTAATATTCCACTTCTGTGGATTTACGAGGCTTCTTCAGAAA